>CADDXX010000005.1:5580009-5610245 GCA_902810485.1 Alauda arvensis | reverse complement strand
CGGGGCTGGCCGCAGCGCAGCGCCGCTCTCCCCCCCGCCGGCCTCCCCCGCGGGGCTGGGGCTGGCCCCGTCCCCGGCGGCTCTAGCGCTCCGCCCGGCGCCCCCCGCCTGCCGCCCCCGGCCCCTCAGCTCTCCCTGCGCGGAGGGGACGGGTGCCAGCAGATAACATCACGGCCGCGCAGGGACAGGGAGATTTATACGATCTCCCCGCCCCACGTGCTCGGCTCGCTGCGAAGTGACGTGGAGGGGCTGCGGGAGCGGAGGGCTCCGCGCCGCCGCCCGGCTATTTATTCCCCTCCGCGCCACTGGAAAGGGACTCGCCGCAGCCCGGCCGCTGCCGAAGTGCCTCACCTCGGGGCAAGGAGAGGGAAGGCAGCCCAGAGCCGGGAAGAAAAAGCAAGTCCTGCCAGACTTTTATTTCTTTTTTTTTTTTAAATAAAGGCTTTAGTGCTTCTTGCACCTATTATTAAAGTAATTGGGCCAAATAGCACTCCGGCGTTAGAGGAAGAATAACACGCCTCTTGGACACTGCTCAGACGCGTTCCCGTTCAAGGTTGCGGGGCAGCTCTGCCCGCTGCTCTCTTACAGAACAGCTCCTCGGCACTGCCCCTCAGTTTCACTTCCAAGTGTGTTTTGGGCAATTCTCGCTGTTCCGCCGATACCTTGGTGTTCGGTACAACCGGCCAAGGAGGGAGAGACAACGGATGAGGAGGATTTGCTCCTTCGYAGAGGTCTCCTCTCCTGTCAGAAGCGTGCAAATACATCCTCATCTGCACTTGACAGAAACTCTCAAGCCCCAAATGCTTTGGCTATGCCTGTAATTCAATTTTTCCGCTGCCTCTTTTGGCCACAACAAACATCAAAGGCTCCATCCATACCCTACCCTACCCCAGGGAAATCACTCTACAGTCTACTAGGCATCCCTCAACTTAATGCCATAAAGCTTTTCCTTTACAGTTCATTTATCACCACTGTACATTAACTTTAAAAAGTGATCAAGTAGCCTTTTTCTTTACTCTCACTCATTTTAGCTCTACATTCCCTTCTGAATTAAGTTATCACAAATTTTACTTGCCAGAACTTTCCAATAACATCATCCTAAGTGGGGCAAGGCTACTTTTGAAAAACCTCTAGTTTCAGAGATGAAGAAAGATAGAAGAGGTTCTCAAAAGGCCATAGGTTTTCCCAAGAACAGCTTAGACATTGCCAGTGGAATTATGGATAAACACACTCAAGAGAAAGGAGGTAGCATGTCTCAGACCTGGAAGCACACTGAGAATCATGTAGGACACAAACAAGCCAAACATCACTGAAGGCTTCCTCCARCTGACCACACCTCAGGAACCATCTTCCTTCTGCAAAATTTTCAAGTATTTTCCAAAGCTGGAGAACACCAGCCCYCAAACAAAATGTGAGTTTTCCCTTCCCAGCAAGGAAAAGTGCTTCCTCTGAGCAGCTGTGGCTGTGTGCTGGGGTGATGGAGGCACCCAGCAGCACGGAGCTGCCACACGCTGTTTGCCTTGGCAGGGCTCTGCTGCAGGGGAATCTTGTGCCAACACGACCAGCTAACCTCGGACTGCTGTGGGTACCAGCAACGATGACRCTCTCCAACAGATGGAGGAGCTACAAAAAAATATTTTTGACAGGTATGTACACACACTGACTCTAAAAGTAAACTTTATTCTTTACCAGTATGCAGCTATGTACAGCCCTGCATGCAACCAAGATTGCATCCTCATGATGCAAGAGTTAAATCCTCTTAAATCCATGAATTCCTTCAAGGCGAGATTAAACCTCTCTGCCACAACATCACTCTTTTACTGCTGTACATGTCAATGTCCTGCTCCTGCTGACCTCAAAAACACAGCTGCAGTGTCAGGAATGGCAACGTTTCCAAAATTACTCAAATAAACAAGCAGGCTCAACGTGTAGACTCAGCTGGTTTCACTTCTGCAGCACACCTGTACAAAACCAAGGGGACAGTTCCCYGAGCTGTTACATCTCACAGCTCCACTGCCAGCCAGCTGAGGAATCAGCTCTGTTACACGAGGTACCTCAACCGCAAATACTTTTAAAGAAAAGGTTTATTAAATTATTTCCTCCAAAAGCTACAGCTGAAACCATGAAGGAATTCCTTATACAGCAGCTATGGCCCTGTAACACTTTGCTCTGCGTGCCACTCACCTCAAGGGCTTCAGAGCAGTGATTGGGACAGTGCTGGACACCCTCCTCAGGCAGGGAACTGACCCCTATCTCTCAGGATCCCTCTGTAGACACATCCTACCAGATTACAAAGTGTTTTGATCTTTGCAAGTTTATTATTGGTGGGGGAAAATAGAAAAACCCAACCAACCCAAACTTTGTAGCATCCTTCACACATCCTGAAGCCTTAGGGATGCCCTGCTGGAGGCCATCAACCCCCAAGTGTTCTGTGCCCAGCTGGCCACACTGCCCAGGGAGCTGCAGGAGGTCCAAGCTCCAGAGCAGCCCTCCCTGCAAGCTGCCAGAGATTCCTTCTGATTTGGCAATGATTCCGCAGTGCCTTTTAGACCATCTAGGAAAAAAAAAAAAGAAAATAATTAAGATAAATCTTGGGTTTGTTCTCATCTGAGAAAAATCCATTGATTCTATTCTGACCCTTTTAGTGTGGCATAGCGTGTCAGGCTTACCCAGGTGCAAGTCTCCATTTTGCCTTATGACTGCAACAAAGCTGGATTCCCTAAAACTTCCCAATGTCACCATGGTGATGTTTTTGCCATTCAGAACTTCCTGGGCATGCATACTCCATTCCAAAAGCCCTGGCCACTTGGGCTAAATCCCCAGCAGCTGCAGAAGCCCACTACACATGCCTGAGCTGCTCCAGTTTGCTCCAGGAAGGGACATCAACCTGCTAACCAAATCATTCAAATACACATCCACTTCATAAACATCGAGTTTCCATTATGTAACCTAAATGGAAAATACCTGGAACATATACATCATGATATATCTGTTCTTAGTTCTAAAATCTCCCCCTTGCACATTTAAGGAGGCCTTTTCTTGCCACAGAAGTCCTGCAAACTACACTCAAACAGGTGTCATTTTTACCTTGCTGTAGTGAGGAACACAAGGAAGAGGCAATCAAAAATTGGCAGAAATGACAGAACCAAACTGGAGGCAGTCAACAAAGCTGGATAAAGTTTAATATCACAGAATTCAACTATAACAGGACTTTTTATACAGGTAATTCTGCTTCCACATACTGTTAATTTTCATGACTATTATCCCAATTAAGCCTTTGTATTTTATCTTGCAAAGCTTTAGTTCTTATTCATTCCTCAATAGTTTCTATTGATGACTACATGTTAAGTTTCAAAAGCTGCTGGGATTATCAGGCACTGAAGGTTAACTCAGTTTACATTTATCTCTTCCCTGTGCCTCTATGAAATGGCCTTGTCCTCTGGGGCTGCTGTCAGTGGAAGCTTTGTAAGTCAAAAAGTAGGAATGGGCCCTTAGTGTGCATATGGGGGAAAGAACAGAACTTATCTGTTTTGGCACTTTTAATTCAATACAATACTGTCTTTTTTACATATTAATTTTTTTTAATAAACACGAACTGTTTATTAGAAAAACAGGGACACCTGGAAAGTTACTTCACTAAATGTAAAGGTTTCATGTTTCCTATTAAGTTAAAAATTATGTGGTCAGGATTTTACAATTTGTGGTTTCTTTTTAGATTGTTTTGGTTATACGCAAATGCACTGTGCAAAATACAAAGGCAATAATCTTTCTAAAACTGCTGACGACCAGGTCATTAAGTAAGGTGGCTGGTCACATTTCATAAACTAAAGAACATTGTTGGAAGAGGAATAACTTTCAAAAGTTAAGAGGTGACTTTTGTAAATTCTCACACTGATGACGAGTGCAGGATGATTGCACAATTAATTCTTTGTGGCACGCACAGAAATCTGCAGCCATAACTGTGGTCGTGTAGAATCTCAGTCATTCTGATGCAGGGTGCTAGGCAAAAAAACTTTTGAATTCTCCTTTTTATAAAAATACACGTATAAAGGTTGAACTCAGAGAGCAAATGTGGCACCTAATAAAGGTGAGGCAAAGAGAAGATGACAAATAATGGAAAATTGTAATATATACTATAATAAAACCTTAGATTTTACTGTTTATTATCCTTAGTAAAGTAGAAGTCCATACCTCTGTGCTGCACATTTCATTAGTGTGCGCTGTAACGCCTGGATGAATTTGAGAGCAAACCCTGTTGACCTTACTAACACAAGCAGCCCCACTGCCCCAGGATTGCATTTCACACAACCACAGCCCATTCCTGCAGCACTCATGTTCCAGAAGATAAAGGCCATTTTATAGAACATGCTGTTTGACACGTAAGACTGCTACCCATATATACACATGTAACTACTTGTCAACTTGCAAATCAAAGATATGTTTCCAATATATATATACAAAGAGATAATTTGTGTGAACCAGAACTTCTTTTAAATATATATAGTACAAATATAAAATATATAAYAGGAATAAGAACTTTCATTTTTATATGTATTTATAGGTACACACACATTTTTGTGTATTTATAAATGTATGTATTCATACATACCTATATACATAAAAAAAGTTCTCATTCCTACAAATTGATTTAATAATTTAAGTGGAAACAGTCACAAGAGAAGTCAACAGGCTCTGAGAACTTATGGAATAGCATTCATCTCCCACCATCCCTTACATCTTCCAAGTAAGAACACAAAGCTGTAATGCCCACACGGCAGTGTATAGTCTGTGTTTGAAACTGCACCTAAAAAAAAACACATCTAGAATGCAATTAACCCAAAAAAAACTGTTACCAAAGATCACAAAAAAAAACCCAAAACAACAACAACACTGGAACTTTAGACAGGGCACCTCAAGCCAAAATGACTAAGATCCGAAGGGGAAAAAAATTCATATAGATAAAAGGAAAAAGGGAACAGGAAGGAACATCACCATTAGTCTGTATTTCAGTGGTACAATTATTTTTCACATTTTACATGGCTGGGATTTTACAACTCCTAAAATAGCTTCTCTCCARTAAAGTTGCACCCTGTCTCCACAGAGTACAGCCAGACATTAGGGGTCTAGGGAAGCATCAATAGCCTAAACCCCATATCCTAAAAACATGCACATTTCCCATAAAGGCTGCACACATCAGTGCTGCATCCAAAAGGGTTTCTGCTCCCAACAGCTGATTTCCAGCTTTGAATCARTTAAGATTCAAGACTTCATAAAAACTTTGCCAGAGAAATTTCCCTATAGTTCCACCTCCCAGAGTTTGATCCCCTCATGTGTTTTCCAAATCTGCTTGTCAGCCTTGAGGATGCCACACTTAATCTTCTGTGTATCATTCCAATTTTAGTCTGTGTGCCACTGAAAGAAAGGCCTTCCTCAATCCTAGCACCTGTGGTTTTAATCACCACAGGAAATCCTGTTTCCACTTAAGTCAGTAAGACTTAAATATCAGCAGAGGAAAATGATCGGATTCACTAACTAAAAATAAAAATAATTAAAATAAGACAGAGAAATATAAGCTCTGTGGTTTATAAACCAGAGGGCCTTGACATCTACTTACAGCAAGCATGWCAAAGTAAAGACAGTAGGGTAAAAGTCATCCCTTTAATCTCAAAGTTTGAACTTGTGACCTGCATCTCCTTCTCAGTATTACAGCTGTTGCCTTCTGTTTCTGAACTGCATGGTGATGATTTGGACTATACTTCATTAAGTAACACACAAATGATATCTGTAAATATYAGATTCCTAGCAGAGCATCCACTGGAGTTTATTCAACAAATTAAAACTCAAGTTAGAATGTGCACCCAGATTGCACTGTCAAGTTTTAAGAAAATTATGTGTATAGCAAGATTAATTGGCAGCAACTTTAAAAATGGGCCAGCCAGTAATGCCATATTTAAATCATATTCTGCAGCTACAAAAACCAAATAGTCTGGGTCTGGCATCCTGACTTCTTCACAAGCTGCCTATGCAGTCTTCACAGATGAAAAGTTCTAATAAGCTAACACAACAGCAGAATTTTTTTTTCCTTATGGTTTTTAGGCAAGACGTGATCAAGAACATCCTAGAAAGCTTATAGAAAGCAATGCATTGTTTCATATTACCTCATGAAACAAAACCAAACCCACAACCAAACCAGAACCCATGCAGTACCAAGCTTTTTTGCTGCACTCACCAGATTAGTGCAGAGGTCTTTGCCTCTCAGTCTTACACATTTTTAAACCCATTTTCTATGCCTGGCTACTGAAATCAATTAATGCAGTATTCCTGAATGGCTGGTCAAACTATATCCTCTCAGACGGATGATGGTTTGAGTTTGGTGACTCCATAAAGAATTAGAACAGTAAGATTCATTTCTGTATTAGTAATTGTGATCCATATCCATATTAATTTAAGAGCTGGATCTTGAACAGGCCACCTCTGCCAAATGGCAAAGATGTTCAATATTTGCTTCTCCTAAATCAATTATCTCTTAGACGGGACTGCAATTAAAGTAACCTACTCCCCTGGTTTTAGCTGGGCTCTATGGACCAGTCTGCCAACTTCCCCATCATGGATACAGACTGACAGCTGAAATGCCTCTCACAAATTCCAGTGTCATTTGAACAWCCACCTTATCAACAATTAAGTCAGAGTGTAAAAATACCTACAAATTGTCTGCAAATGTGCATCAGACCCAGTAGTGTCTCACATAAAGGACATGAGACCAGAAGCTCATCACTGCAGTCCTATGAAATTGAAAGCAATTAATTAATCATGAGACAGACAGTCCAGCAATGTGCTTCAGCARCAAGTGAAGGGAATGAGAATTGGAGACAATGGCCTGTGTCTGGGAGGCACAATATTGACATAGAAAGACACACATTTTCCTTCTTACTTGAACAATCTTCTTYACATAAAATGTGTTCCACTTCTTTAATTCTAGGCAATGACACCAAAATTTAAAATAAAAGGACACTCCAGCTGTTAAAAAAAAAAAAAGGCACAACGGCAGATGGGGAGAACAGAGAGGCACTGGCAATCCTGGTTTGACCTGCTGGTTGCAGTGCTACAACATCAGAAAGATGTTCAGCATCTAGCAAGGCCTGACCAGTTCCTTTCTAACACAATACACAAAAAAGAATGTCAATATATTATCCTCCCAATTTGATCAATGTTCACATTGGAAGTATATTTAAACTTGGGTCTAATACATCGTTTTGGCTGCATAATGCATCCTTAAATTGAGGATCTTRTCTGCAGGTTCTGAAAAAATCTTCAGTCTTTTTCTGTTAATCATGGAGACACTTCTATGAATTTTATAAATTCTTAATTTTACGAAGACTTTTCTTAATTAATGAGTATTTCTTTCATAAAGATGTAMAAAATGTCAGCAGGTATTGTCAAATACTTCACTCCTCTAAAAAACCCACCATATACCAAGCCACACTGTTGTKACCTTTTGCACAAAACTACATTGCTGCAGCAATATTGCACTTCTGTGCACYGGGAACCTCTTTTGAAACTTGATGGGGTTATGAGGATTCAGAATAGCCCATGGTGGAAAGACTGACAATGTGTGTTTGATTGCCCTTTGCCTCCAAGCAGCCCTTTGGGGTGTGACTAGGAAGGTGCTATGGGCAGGTATGTCAAAGGCTCAGTTACCAACAGCTCAGGGACTCAGCTCTCCAAGCGACAGTTTTCATTCAGCTGCCTGACCTCAGGCACCCTTCCTGAAATGGACACAGGCCAGTTCTTGTCCCTGGACATAGGGTATCCTAAGAAGCAGGCTGCTTCACTGCCCACAAAACTTGTAATTTATGGATCACTTAAAAACCAAAAAAAAAATCCTCTTGAGATAAACTGTACTCAACCTGAAAGTCAATGAAAAATCCACATAAGGGAAAGCTTTTCAGTATCCTGTTGCATGAATYAAGCAACACTTTTAAGCTTTTCTGTTCTGAACAATTGAGAATGTCCTCTTTTATCAGGAWAGAAAAGTTCAAAGCAGGAGAGTGACTGAATAGCCATAGGCCTTAAGTCACAATCATCACAATTACATTCATAATGCACTTTTATAAAGGGCTCATAAATGGCCAGTGGAATCTAATTAGGTCAGATTTTAGAACTATGACAAACAACCCCCTGTTACCTTCTACTTATGATCACACATGCCTACAACACATGACTTAAAGAACTATTAACATAACATCAGCAGGTTTATATTTAACCATTTCTTAATTACAGCATGAAGTTTCTGATAAGAAGTRTAACCCGTTTATCTTGTACGTGAATGCTTTCTATTAATTATTCAGCTCCTTCTGAGAACACCATGTCTGTAAGAAATCCTGGTGGTATGAAAACCTCAATGCAAGCATGATCCTGATTAGCAGCTCACAATTAACACCACCACATTTACAGAAAACAGAGTGAAGAAACACTAAGAAAATGTTTTAAAATGATGCCCCAAAAGTTAACACTCGGGCATGAGAGAATGGGCTAGAACCAACTGTGGCACTGTGAAGAAATAATGCTTTTTATGAGTATTTCTAAAATAACCTTCCAAAGTGCCTTTTGGAAACTGCTTTTGAGTTCACATTCAAACCCTTGATCAAAGTGTCCTAATTCATTTAATAATTTTGTATCCAACAGGTTAAACACATGGATTGAAACAAAAACAAGTCATTTGAAGGGATGGAGCATTACACAAACACAAGGATCTTTCGTGTTGAAGGTATTTCATTTGACTGGGGTTTCATTTTTAACATGTCCCTTAAGACAGAAAAACAATTGAAAAGACGCATTTGAAAACAGTGCTTTATCTAAGAAGTATCAGCCATTGCTAAAAGTCTGAAGAATGATAAAGAAAAAGCCCTCATCTGCTAGATCACTTTACAGAGGTAGAACACTGCAAGAGGTTAGAAGCCATTGCTTTAGAACAGCAGTAAATGAAATGTAGTCTTCCACCATCAGCTAATCAAGAACTTGTTCAGTCTCCAGTGTCTGAGGTCTTAGACTCCCGAGTTTAACATCTTACTTCGCTCAAGGACCCAATCTGTGTAACACGATCCTAAGTCTCCACTACCTCAAGCCTTCTCCTGGCCCTCTCACTCCTTACCTCAGCAAGTCTTGAAGAAATCATTGAGCAATTTGCAGGGATTGGAAGTGAGCAACACTGATGACTGCTCTGTGTGTATATTAACTGTGCCAGGACTCATTTCATAAGAATGAGAAGTTTGTCATTTTCAGTTGTGCGGAGTGTTTTGTGCCAGATGACTTCTGCCTTCCTCCCCAGAGACTGCTACTGAGCCAGCTCCGAACAGATGCAGCTCTACAGACCACCTTCTTCTGGAAGCATCAGATAGTCAAAAAACTTTTACAGCCTCCAAACAATTGATTTCTCTCTTTAAAACAAATCAGACAAAAAAGCCCTATCTTCACCAGGAAGCAGCTTCCAGCTCTTTTGTTCTGCCCAGCTTGTGAACCCAGGAGAATCTGCCTCACAGCTGCAGAAGTGGGAGCTCTTCCCTCCAGGTTTTAGCAGAGAAGATGCTGTGGTACGGTGGCATCAGGCACAACAAGGATATTCCATCACCACTTCCAAAGTGTTTCCCTAACAGGAGGCTGAAGAAAAGCAGGGACAAGACAGTTATTTTTTTCCACAGGCCAACTCATGCTTTCCTTGCTGAAAATAAGTTAGCACAATTAATGTGAAGAGGAATTAGACCAGGGGACAAGAGACATGGGGAAGAGCTGACCCTGTCCCTTCTCTTATTAAACAAAACCCTTGCTTTGCGTGCAAGCCATAGAATATTAAACTTTACATACTCTAGAATTGGCTTGAAGCCTAACAAAACTGGAACCACCCCATCCTTATTGGCTTTATATAGATAGGTACAGAAATATACAAAGTTGAGATGATTCATGCTCTCTGGAATGAAGGGCAGCAGCACAGCTTTGCTTGAGCAGAGATATTCATGGGAGCAGGAAAAACAGAGCGAGCACTCTGACTGCTGGGAAAAGCTGCTGAAGGTTGTTCTTCGTAGCTGTTGAAGAGGAAGAACATGACTGAAAAAGGGGGTAGGGCAGCCCAGAGAAGAGACTGGAAGGTGCCTGGGCCAAACAAGATCTTTTGAACTGCCAGTCAACAAAAACAAGACCTGTGAAACAAAGCAGCCTAAAATCAAAAGTACATAGTTAGCAATTTTAGCAATTCTCAAAGCTTCTCAGCATATGGCACAAGAAAAGGACAAGGCAAAGACAAGGTACAGTATAAAATTCAAATTAATACTAAAGATACATAAAAATGTAAGCACTATGCTTCTTAAAAGGCAAGAAATGCTCTCCACATATAGGCTATGCACTCTAAATGAAATAGAAGCTCAAAATACCTTTAGGACTATTGATAGATTCTACATTTTTCTTAAACACACAAGAGACACTTCAGTGCTTTAATCAAAACATTACTCCCAAAATACACAAATAAACACCCAAGTATTCCAAAAGTATTTGGAAAGCATTCTGAAACTTTTAATAATCACCTCAGGATGTTGCAGTTCCTAAGGAAAACTTAGATTATTTTCCAGAAGTTTGATTATGGAAAGAAAACGCTGATATGAAACTAGAGAACAACTGTAGATTTAAGGGTGCTGATGTAATTTTTCCACAGAAAGCAGCTGAACTCTGTAGAGAGAAAGCAGTGTCAGGTTAGAATGTTATGCTGCTTCATGGACTCAAACCCCATTGCAGCACGTTTTCAGACTGCACTAATGAGATGGTGACTCTCACTGCACAGCTGTACAGATGTTGAGCCTTCAGAAGCCAGGATAACCATATGTCAAACTTATGTGGTTTTGCCACTTGGTATTTTGGGTGTATGTCTTCATTTGTGATAATAAATATCAGGCCACAAACTCCTCAGATTTCTAATGTTTAACACTCAAAACAGCTTGAAAATCTAAACATTTCTCCTGTTAGCTTTGAGTTCTCCTGGAAGATTATGCTACAATGTATACCAGATGAACAGGCTAGGGATAAGACAATGATTGCCAGTTGTTGGGATGGATTTCTCTGCCATTTTGTACCCGTATTTTTTATCCTCCAGTACACACAAAGTTCAAATAATGCCTTTGTTAGGAAAATCTAAATCCTACTGCACATTTCCATGCTGAAGACTGAAAATGTCAAYGTTGCTCAAAATCATATCTTGCCTATAAGCAGGTACAAAGAAAGGTTTGTCTGTAAGGCATGTGTAGAAATGGACAGAACAGTACCATGTATTTTAACTGTCAATTAATAGGCCCCAAGGTTTTTTCTTCWTTTAGTAAATGGGGAAATGTGAGAGCAAAGTTAAACAAATGACACAGCATCAGACAGTCAGTCTGGAACAGCAAAGGCAGCAGAATTCAACCCCAGCCTCTCAGTTAGAACACCCTTACCACCACACAATTCCTTCTGTATGCATATGCTTCCATAAAATATATTCTTATTATGCGTGTTAGCTTCTGCACCTCTGCAACCAACAACTACTGAGGAGAAATTACTGTAGCTYAAACAAAGGCAATCGTGTTATCCTGACAGATGACTTCCAAATTTGTTACTGTTATGGCCCACACCTAAGAGGAAGGGCTCTGACCCTTTGCAGACCTGAGGAATTAGCATTAGAGCCGACTAAACGCACAGGATGAATCTCAGAGCTGTGGCTCCTCACTGGAAAAGGCCAGAACACCACAACTGCAAATGAAGCAACATGGAACACAATTTTCTGTGGTATTGCTAGTAAAGCTCTCCCTCCCCAGTGAAACCAACGGCAATGACTGTCCTTTCCTCTCCTATCAGACTCTTAGCTTATACAATCTCAGACTTGCAATGGAAAAACCATATATACATACATATATAAACATTAAACCCTATCAGTAGAGTCCAGTCTCTCTGCTTCCAGAGCTGTCTCCAATCAAACTAATGCTCAAAGACCAGAACTATCACATTAATGGTTACTTTCCTTTATTGTCTACAGAACCTTTTCTGGCCAAAGTAGTAGACTCTATAGGAGTCCGATAACTTTACAAGGTGACAGCATTTCTGTGTTTATTGTAAGCCATTTCTATTGCAAATTGCAACAACTTTTCAAAGTGCAGCAGTGATTTGGAAATCCAGGCACACTAATACATCAATTGCCATGACTAATGTATAAACTTTTAATGACCTTGGCAAAATCTATCTTTCATTGGGCAAGTGCCACTATTTTGACTGTACAAAATGTTTTGGAAATATGTTGARAATTATACTTGTTTTGGAAAATATTTCAGGATTTCAATATAGCAAATGGAGCTATATTAAATAAAAGTTTGACATGGAGGAGAAAACACTCCAAGGTTGTGTAAGTCTTTTTTTTTTTCTTTTAAAAGAGGTATCCTCCAAGTGTTGTACATTCATAGAATGCTGACTTTTTATCCAAACTAACTTAAGAAGATAAAACATGATCTTGAATKGTTTTCAGTTTCATTCAGTCACTGTCATCTTCTTGTTTCAGACCATCTCCTTCTTGATTGTTGCTCTCTCCATCACTTTCCTTGTCCCAGTCCTTCATAGATGCTCCCATCATGAAGTCATCACGCAGTATATTCCATTCTGGTCCCTCTTCAGACTTCACTTCACCCTGAATGTTTGAGGGGAAGAGAAGAAAGAACAGAGGAACATGAGATAAATGTGAAAGGCAGTAAAAGATGCAAGGTCTCCATGCAATCAAAATAATATCTCCTACAATGAGCAGACCGAGGGCCAGCTCTTGGTACAGAAACACACAGAACAACCAAAAATGACTTTATGCTAAAATGCAAACTTGTTTTAACCAACCAGTAAAAGAAATATGGAAACAAAACAATTATTCCTCATGGATGAAACAGTCAACCCTGGGCATGGCTTCCTTTATTAAAATCTTTCTTGGCAATCAGAATGGATTCATGATATCATTTATTAACCCCCAGATGCTGCTTCATTAGAACACTTCTTGGCACATTTCTGAAACACAAATATGGATTTAATAAAGGCTTAACCCCCCCCCAATTTAATATTTAACATATTCAGYGATACATGAACCAAATCCCCTTTATGTGAATTATTACTTCACTACCTGGGCTTGTCATATGGCACAAAGCTGCCTCTAAAAGAAACGAATTGATCTACTCCTAGCAAGCCAACAACACCTTACTCCAAATTTCCTACCTCTTGGAAGTGGATAAACTCGAGGCCCACTACTCGAGTGGCGAATAATAAAGAAAAGGGCCGGGAGTGCAGTTTCAGGTTCTCCCTGAAAGCAGCGCTTGGTCGCGGCTCCCGGAGGCGACGCATCACGTTTGGGCAGTGCAACAGCCCCATCCTGTGGCAACACTTTCCAACAACAGCTGGAAGCTATGCTCACATCCTTACCAGAGCAAAGTACCCAAAGCTGCTCAAGGTACTGAGGAAGGATTTATTTCAGTGTTTATTTATGCTTTAGCAGCAAAACATTTCTGAGGAAGAACACGGCTCAGGGTCCAGCAGGCAAGCAAAATCTTGTCCTACCAAAGTGGAGTTGGGAGCACTGAAAACACTTATTTAGTTCTGCAGGGTTTTTGAAAATAAAGTTCACACTGGCATCCCAAGCAGGCTTTCCCCACTCCCCTGCTCCAAAGAAGGGACTTTAGCGTCCTCTGCAGACAAGATTTGCTTGCTGGATGCAAAACCTGCACTAAATGTATGATCACCGTAGACATCTGTCCATGCCTCCTCTCTGTCAGGCATCTAGAAATGTGATACTACTGCATATTTAAGCTGAAGCCTGTGGGATCAATCCTTGGGATAGAGCAGCATATAGAATTTGATAGCAGGAAAAAAGCRAAATGAAGAATGCACGTTGATTACTGTAAATAAAACAGGTTCTATCACACTACCAGAAGTTATCTGAGTGCACAGAGTCTGCCAAACAAGGTATGAGATTTTAATAGGTAATCAAAGCAGAAATGCTACATGTGACTGCTGCAGTTCTTTATGAAACACTGCCCTCACAAAAACAGGATTACAAGTCTTAACACTTTTCTTCCCAAAAGGAATTTCCCGGGGCCCAGCTCAAAAAGAAGAGAGAAACTCTACAGCTATTCCTCTAGATGTTTGCACTGGGTTTTGTTTAGGGTTTGCTTTTGTGCCTTCACAGATGCTCTCATTAATGGCTACTCCCATCCAACAATTCCCCTTTTCCCAAGGGTAGTGCCTCCCAACCACGTTCCACTCTTRCAGCAATTTGCTTCAAGTGGGACACCCAATAAACCAAAAATCATCTCAGAAAGGGCAATTGATTACCTGGAATTAAAGAGCTACAGATAAGGTAGGTACCTAGGCAGACCTTAAAATTTTCACAYGGGAATCATCTGTATTATTACAATAGTAGTCTGTTCTGGGATGCAAGGAGATAGTAACTTGTTTTCTTCCTTTTTAACTGTATTGCAAGTTGTACATGTTTGCCTTTGCAGAGTAGAGATTTGTTAAAATAAACAAAAAAAAATCACAAAAATAACCATGTTCTTTCTTTTGGAATCCCAGATCCTTCATAAGTCACTATTTGAACAGTGAAATTTAAGAGAGTTGAATCTGAAATATTTAAATGGAAACATCCCATATTGTTTGCAAAACAATGTACATTTTTTGTTTTCAATAATAAACACATCAGAATTCCATTTTTTCCCAAATGTGCGGAACAGGGATTCTTTTTTCTTATTTTGTTTTGGTTTTTTAAGCAGCACAGAAGGAGTAGATTATTATCAGCAATGACAGTTGCAGGCTCAGGGTTTGAAAAGCTCAATCCTCAAATTCATGGCAAGCTACTATTCACCAACCATTAGCCCTTCTTTCTGGCTATGTCAAGTGAACAACAGCACAAAAGCAGGACTTTAACAAAAGAGGGATGCTGATCCTCCATAGCATTACCCATTATATAAGGCACCACAAAGGCCTGAATAGAGTTTTACAACAAGCCCGAAGGAGAAAGACAGAAGTAAGATGTTCATGCCTCAAAGATGAAGATTTAATACTTGAAAGCAAATATTTAATCAATTTTAAGCATGCTTCCAAGTGAAGAAAACGCCTTGTTTAGTATCTTCATTCCTAACTCATTTACTATTCAATTTTCCCCTCAGAATAAAAGCTCTCCAAATCTACTGCATCACAAAACATTCCCAAAGTCTTAAGAAAATATGCAGCAAGAGTATTTGTATAATTAACAATTAGTTGAACTGTAACATCACTTCCCAACTTGCTTTACGTAAGAATGTTAATACAGTTGGGTTTTCAATGCCATAATCTGGTTTCATCTAAATAAAACAAAACTGATTCTTGGCACGTGGAAAATAAACCAGCTTTCAATCTACACAAATGCTTTTGAACTCCCAGTCAGCTGTTCATGCACATCTCACTACAACACTGAAGTCCCCTTTGAACATCCCCAAATGAAAACAAAGCAGGCTATATAAACAACAGAGTGTAATGCTACATAATGTGAATCCTTCAGTAAGCAAGGAGTGAAAAATTCTCGTGCTGCTTTTTTTTCTCTTCTTTTTTATACACTGGAATCGGGTTTTCTTTGCCAGAAGGGTGTGGCAACCTATTTCAAAAGGTCTGAGAGGCAGTAATTAGTAAAATACCTCAGGAGTCACTAGTGTTTTACTAATTGCTGGTGATGAACTTGCTGGTCATGAGCTGAAATGAAGCAGACCAAAGCAAGCACTGTGGTTACTCTAGTGCTGATACATGCTCTGATGGACTCATAGTCCAGTTGAAAAGAATTCATATAAATTAATAAAAACCCAAAAAATCCTTGCCTACTTGCTAGGCTATCACAGAAGTCTCACACAAGTAGGGCTTTGTAGTGGGGACATCCTGAAATGATTCTGCTTTGAAGACATACTCTCTGAAATCTGCACCAGGACAAGATGAACTGAAATTCTTGACCAAATCCTAGTAAAACCACCAAACAAAGCTCCAAACTAAGCTCCAACAAAGCTTAGTTCTGTCACTTAGAATAAGCAGCTGACCCTTGTGGGATCCAGGCTGGAACTGCCTTCTGGATGCTTTCAAAGGAASTGGTCTATGAAAGCCTTGTGGTAGCAGCAGCAGCTATATGTTCAAGTTAGAAATCTCCCTGTTTTTGTTTACTTCTTCACCACCACAAAAAACTGGAGCTACAGAATTTGCTCTTGGTAAATGTCAAGATAGTATCTTCAACTGAGACCTGCCAAACTCAACACTGGAGCTGTGACAGACAGCGCTGACACCGAGGTGTGAGATCAATCCTCTCTGCCCCTTCTGAAGCAGGATACCTGCTGGAGCTTTTCAGAACCTTACACTAAGGCAGACCAAAGTCCATAGTGCTGATTGGTAACTAATGGCATTAAAAGGTACGCCTTGAAATCAGACAAAAGGCAGTATTTCACTCCAGTGTCCACCAGCTTGTGTCGCTTGAGCACACTCCAGCTTCTGCAAAGCAGCAAACACACACCTACAGCACTGTGGAGATTCCCTGAGACCTGTGTCCAGAAGACAGGAATTCCAGGGTTTCAACAAAGGAACATTTTTCAGACCTAGGGATTACAATCAGCACACTGGACCCCCATGCCTTTGCTCTATGTATAAGATGAAATGCCAGAGCTTGCAGGGGCATCTCTCTTTACCATCACCTACAATCAGTGTTTATTTGTACCTGTCAGGGAAGGAATTTCTAACATAAATATCTCTCAAGCTACAACTTTAAGCACTGAGAAAACAATTCTAATGTGTCTAATTAATCTGAACTGCCTCCCCAGGTTCCTCTGTTTTGCTCAATACAAACATTTAAGACCTTCAGACACAGCGAAGCTTTTGTCATGACCAAGAAGTTAAAAAGCATAACTGCCAGAACATATTCCCACATCCATCTGACAATTACCTTCCCTGTCAGCCTGCATCTTGCTCTGAATGACTGCTGCTATTCTGGTTCTCATTCCCAAGCAAGTCAGTGTAACCTGAGCTCAAAAAACCCCAAGCAAACAACACAGGCATACACTGAGGTGTGTTAAATATTAATTAATAATAATCATCATCWTCATCATCATCCCCCAATTTGGCAGAAGAGGGGGAAGGAATGAAAACCAAAGAACACCAGCATAATCATTTCTCGCAAGTGCATTTTCAGCAATATGCGCGCTCACAGGCTAAGAAAACAAATTTCTTTCAGGCTGAGAAGAAATAAAAAAAACMTGCAGCCTAAGTATATAAAGCAGAAATATAAGCAGAAAACAAACTGTAATGATTTTTAACAGGAAAATGATACTTGGGTTGGATCATTAGTGCTGCCTGCAACTTTATCTGATTTGAATTGCAGCAAGATCTTGACTCTAAGAAAGGTTCCTGTACAAGCCTGATCCCAAACAGCCAAACCCCCACAAATCTGCAAACTGAGAAAACAACCTGCACTGCTATTATCTTGAACTTCTGAACTGAATTCTCACAGCAACTCTCTCTGGGAAGAATTTTCAAGCTTGCAGAACGTGTGAGCTGCACAACAGGAATCTATTCTGCTCCAGTGTAATTCTGCACTTATCATTTATTCCTCAGGGTGAGTTATTCAATACCCATTTGCATTCTCTCTCTGAATGAGAAATTAGAGCAGCTGAACTAAATTGCCCTGGTTTACATGAAGTGACACCACACTGTGGGTATCAACAGTTGCACAGGGGATTTACTCAGATCACAAACTCTCTCATACACACCAGAATCTGCTCTGGCAATTCTAGTAAATAAATATAAGAATGAAAWTTTTTTACAGTGTGTTTTGAGACCTGCTGTTCCTGCTCAAACTTCCCTGAAAGTAACACGCAGGAATTATTACTACAAGCACAACAAATAGTGATTTTTCCTTTTGAGCACAGCCAGAAGACCACCCAGAGCTTAACAACGTGCACGAGGAATCTGCCCATCCTCACATCCTCCTCTAGGGTTTACTACAACTGGGGATGTGTGAATGAGAAGGAATGCTTTGGGTTGGCATGCAGAGGCTTAAACGTGGCCCAGCTTTAGAGGGGCCAGAACTCAGTTAAAGAATTTCTAAAAACAAGCATTAATCTGGGCCTAAGCAAAGAAGGAAATTCATAAGCATCATTATTAAATGCTCAGTTGCAAAGAAGAATCTTAGAAAAAGCTTATGAGAGAACAGATTTCCACAGGCATGGTTCATCAGAAACCTCATAAATTATTATTATTTCTGTCAGGAAAAGCACAAATATTTTAAGAATTCAAGCTTAACACAGAGCCCTTCTGCACACAGGACGCTCTGGAACTCCTCAGCCTGCACTGTACTCCAGCCACCGACAGCAGCCATCTCAGAAACCCCTGTGCTGCATGAGGAATTCCACCACATGTTGCTGCAAGACATGTTTGGCCACAGTGGCATCAAGACTCCCTTCCCATGTTTTAATGAGCATGATGTATAGCATGGGCTTCACCAGGAGCTGCTCACAGACAATAACAAGACTCATCCAACCAAACAATCCTGTAGTTAAGCTACAACACAGGCACAAACTGTTACCTTTACCCATACTGGCAGTTCCCCTTGCGGAACACACTGTGTAATTTGGAGCTCACATTCTTTAAAATACAAGGCAAAATGACAATGCTGCAAATATGAAGTAACTGTCTTTCCAACTGCCAGGCCAAAACAATCCACTGAAATAAGAAGAAAGAAAAGGTCCATAGATAAGGATTTTTAAGTAAGTATCAAGATTAGTTCAGAGTAGATTGTAAGTTATTACAGAAAAGGTATCTGCAAAGACAGAAATGAATGAATAAATTCCCTGTATGAGACTGTCATGCAACACATCAGAGCATAATGTTTATAGCCTCTTTCTATGTACCACTGCTACTCATTTTCAGTCCTTCTGGTTTCTGTCTCCTGTAAGAACAAAACTCTTCATCACCCTCATCTATTTGTGTATAGATTCACAGCTGAAGGCCTGCTTATCCGCAGTCATACTACTGACASTGAAAATCCTGCCTATCAGTCTGGCCATTCCTATGCCTGTATTCACCTGTTACTCCTACCCTTTATCCACSTGTAAATCTYCACACAGCTTTCATGCTTCATGTACTTGGCACTGCACAGCATCAGCATCAATTAATACTTGATATAAAGACTCYCTGAGTACTGTGGTTGAAAACAAAACATGATCAAGACTTTGTACTTAAAGCAATGTGTTACACTTTCATTGCTTTTCAGACAAGAATCTGTATGGCCAGCTATGGTAACCAAACAAGCTGAATCATGGTTCTGACTTGGAAAAGACAGTGCTGTCCATGAGAATAAGCAACTTCTGCTAGCTAGTCATGAGTTTGAGGTATGAGGCAAAATATTGTTCATTTTATATTAAAAGCATACTGGTTAATTACTAAAAACAATCTTATATGGACAACTCCCTACCCAATTCCATCATTATTGCTAAAAGGAAGATAATGAACTGAGAATTCTTCTGTTTGGACAGGATTCAAAATGAAGGAATAAAATATTTTCTAGATGTGCAGCATTTAAGCCCTGAAATAAATGCCACACAACTTTTCAAAAGTAATAAAAATATTCTCCATCAGCTGTTCCTTCATTTAGTAATGTGTATTTCCCACAGTAATAAGGACATGACAGAGCTGAAAGATGAACCTAAACATCACCTCAGATGCAAAACATCTTTGTCACAAGCTGCACAGTTTCTGAACCACCAAGCTGTACCAGGAAAATACACAGACATAGCAGGAGTGCCCAGTTAGAAAGCATGCAGTCAAGATTAAGGCCTCCACTTTTCTCAGAAGCCACATCCTCATGTCTTTCAACAGTCTACTTTAGACAAATATTTTTCTATCACAACAGATTTTTCTCAGATGTCACCCATTTATGAAAGACACTTATGCACTATCTCAGCTTGGTACCTAAAATTTTCTGCAAGTTGTTATAAAAGTTTGTCTGTTGGCCCAGTAAGGCAACATGCAGACTGCAGCTGTTCGGAGTATTTCTGATTTTTTTTTTTTAATAATAAATTAGCAGCTTGCAAATGTTTGAATAATATGAATATCACTCAAAATATTTCCAACAAATGATGCTAAAATCATCCACTGTTTTTCATTATAATTCAGCAAGGGGCATAATGGAGCGAATCCCAAAAGGCTGTCTCAAACAATAAAGGCTACAGTAATGACCATGCCCATCCCCTTCAGCACTTAAGAAATCATCTCATAGAACAGCTGATGAGAAAGAAATGGGGTAAGTAAAAAGCCTCCTCTTCCTGGCTCAGGATTTCCACTTTTGAGTCCCAGAAGAAGTATAAGGATCAAAAAACTTCGAGGTAGGAGAGTGAGGAAAAACAACCCCAAAAYAGAGCCTACAAGGAAGTAATATTTGTGCAATTTTATTACTAAATATGAAATAATGATGCTTTCATGTCTGCTAAGCGGCTTGTCTGATTTCACCTCCCTACAGTCATTGCCCTTGCTTTTACCTAAATGGTTTTTGCAACACATCCTAGAGGTCTCCAAATCCAAATTTCTCTGATTTTGTATTCCTGTAATTGCCCCTCAAGCTGCCATGTGTGAGTGGCAAGCTCATTAACAGACMATACCCCTCAACATTCCCAGGCTGTTTTCTAAAAGCAGTTTAAACCTGATGGAGGAAGATGTAAACTGCCCAGGATCCCCATCCCTTATCTTTAACATCTGGCTACCCTTTCTCTGCATTTTTGAACTTTCCATCTCCTGTGTTTCTGTATGAGCTTTCCCAAGAGCTGCAGGTGGAGAAGAAATGACACAGACCACCTGCAGAACACTGTCCAAAGTTCAGCAGCAAACCGAAACGAGGTCAGACCTTTCCAAAAGGCAGTTTTAGTATAATTTGTAATACTACCAGGTTTTAAAAAGTACATTTTCTAATCTTTCAGTAAATTTCAGAAACACTCATCAAAAACTGGCTGGGATTTCCCATAGTACTGAAAAAAATTTACTGAACTCAGCAACCCT
Organism: Alauda arvensis; assembly: GCA_902810485.1. Taxonomy (NCBI): domain Eukaryota; kingdom Metazoa; phylum Chordata; class Aves; order Passeriformes; family Alaudidae; genus Alauda; species Alauda arvensis. The sequence continues at coordinate 5,589,155 of CADDXX010000005.1, read as the reverse complement.
CTAACCATTGCAAGCTGGAAGCAGTTTGACCCACCACTCCTGAAGTCTATCTACCAAGATAAACAGATGAGTAGGTACCCACAGAGGTCATTTAAAACACACACACTCTGGAAATCACAACATTTTATACCTCAATAAAACTTCAAAGTGAAGGAATCACTTCTCATGATAATTTCCAATAGTGAATGCTCAGATGGGTGAAACAAACTTATTCAGATAGACAAGCTCCACCCAAACCTTCTTACTTCCAGGGAACATTTTTCTATAAAACTTTATTAAATGTTTAGATGTATTTTTCTCTAAGTACACTGCCCTGCCTATAAGAGTTATGAACAAAGCCAAAAGTGGAGAGAGCTGCTTTTAAAAGGCTTCCAACTTGATTTACCAGATAAAAGTCTAATAGGATTTGACTCTTTGTGCTTTGTATATTCTCAGGAAGATCAAAAGAAGATGCATGACACAAGTTTTTCAAATGTGGTTGTTTTAGACATAGTTTTACTGAAAAAAAAAAAAAAAAAGCCTTGCAACATCTTCTGGGAAAACAGAACACCATCATAGTATCCTGTGCACTAATAAACAAATAGCAAGGCAAGTTACTCTCAAATATGACAGATGGAGCTGTCTCAGCATTGCCTGACATTTCAATCACAAGTCCCTGTTTATATTCACTTAAAAATTTGCCAAATTTCAACTGCTTCATGCTGCAGGATTTTGCAATGTTTCAAATATAACCACTTCATTCCTCTTCACAGAAAGACAAACTTAAAATATTTTGTTTTCAGCTCTAAGGAAGAAAAAGACATTTTCTACACGAACCCATTAAAACCTTGCATCATTCATTCTTTTTAAACTTTAAAATCAGTTAGGGGTGTGTTTTGGAGCTGGCAACGTCTCTTTTACTATCTCCATGAACATTTGCTTGGATCTGGATAAGTTCTAAACATCTGGAATATCGCCCTCCCCAAACCTCAGGTCATCACCTCTGTAGATTCAATAGGCWTTAAGCATCCAAATTCTCTTAAGATATCTGTCCTCACTGATCACACACTATCTGCATCTTAGCAGGCAGCATTCAGCTGAACTTTGAGTGACTCATGATGACACACAGGGAACTGGCCTTTCTGTGGGAACAGCTGTCAGGGCTGCTCCTGCATTAGGCACAGGATACCCTCAGGTGCAGGGGGAAAGAACCTGTCAGGAACATAGAACAGGAAGAGAATAAAAAAAGAGGTAGATGGGAACAAAGTGCAAAATCACAGCCTTTTTCCTTCCTGATTTCTGATCAAATATCTGAAAAATGAGGACAGAAAGGGATTCTGAGTATAAAACCACAGGAAAAAGGGTAAACCACTGCCCTTCACATGACCCTTAATTTTACAGCATTAAATTCCTGACTTCTAATGAATCAAATTTAAATATTGAAACATTGATAAACTTAAATTGACATTCAAATATTGACCAAGTCCTACATTCCCATGTTAACACAGAATTACCTGCTATGACAACAACCAGGGAACTGAGCTTGCACACCTTAAAAACCCAACCCCGCTGATGACACAAACTCTGTAAGTTAATACAACTTCTAAACAGATTTAAAGTAAAAATGTCATCATCAAACAACCTCTAATACTGCACAACAACCCTTTTACCTTAAAGAACGTAAGGAATATAGGATATAGCAAGCTGGTGGCAAGCTACGCTGCATTTATCCCTCAGGATATTCATAAGAATTCAGCATACAATCAGTTGTCAGCAGCTTTCTGGTACAAAACCAAGTAGCTTCATTAAAAGCATCAGGTCCAAACATATATGGGGTGACCTTCAAGAGAATGTACACACAGTTGGGAAAAAAAGATACAAATGCAGAATTCAAGGGAATCCAAATTAAAAGTTTTTGTGCATGTGATGGGAAGACATTTATTAAAACTGGGAGAATACATCTACTCTGGCTACAGCTGAACTAAATTAAYACTTGGCTGCCCCCTCAAATCTGCTGGAATACATGAATGCCTGGTTACTCCTTCAATTTGGTCTGTAAAACCAGCACACAACAGCTGTAGTAATAAATTTCTGCTGCTCTGCAATGCCATTATCACCTAAGGAAGTTTCCTGATAAGATTAAAGGAGGTGTTGATACACCTTACCGAATTTCCAGGAGTCATCTCTGCCTTCATCCACACTTCAGAAACAATTTCTTAACACAGGTTGAAGCAACTGTTCAGATTACTGCTATTTCAGAGGTATATGAATTAAAACTRTTTGGTTTTCACCCTTCACTGTGGAAGCAATGGAAGGAAACAGACCACGCTGATGGCCAGTACTCAAGAAGCTGTAAGGAAAAAATGACAGTCCATCTCAGTTCTTAAACTGATGTGACTTTTAAACTGGAAAGCACAGTTAATATCCCCATTTAGCTTGAAAAATGAAAGCCCCCATGCCACTCCTYGTATCTCAGCAAGAACAGCAGTCAAAGTTGGAAGCATAGTATTCCTCCTGCCCTTGAACAATCTTCAAACTACTGCCTAAAGTCTTATGAACAAAAGAAAAATCTGTAGTAAGCCTGACTCTAATGACTGTCCTTACAAATTACCAGACACTTGGAACATTTATAAAATATGCTTGAGGTAGAAGGAACTTTTCTGGAAAAGCACTTTAAATCCCATATGAGCAATGGCTGCTATGAAATAGCACTTGTATTCTTCTCTACTCATCTTCCTTCCCATCAATAAATTATTTTAGAATAGGTACTATTTTGAGACSAATACACCAATTTTTTCCAGATGCCATCACAACACAGGAAGCAAATTGTACCTCTGGGTCATGTAGTCAGTGTAGCTTACAGAAAGATTACCTTGCAGAATTTGGATCAGTTACTGAAGTAGACCAGGAAATCCTGCTCTTACTTTCACCACTGAAATGCTCTGCAACAGATCTGGTATAAGAAAGCTTACAAGTTGAAGCAAAATTATACTACAAAGTCCTAATTAAAACTGAAAGGTTCATGAGTTTAGGTTATGCTTGTCATAAAGAGTATCTGTAACTTTCATGCCAGCTGTTTATGTGTCACTAAAAAATGTTTTACCACACAGAAAAATTCTTTACAAGGAGCAGCACAAATGACAAGAGAAAAGTTAGGATGAAATTGTCACTGACATACAGCAAACAAGGAGAGTAACTGAATTTCCTTCTTTTCTTACAATTAAGATTTCAAGACCTCATGTAGTTCACTACATTAGCCAACATATCTGTGCAACTCTAAGAGAACAGAAACTTCACTCAACCCTGGAAGCAAAGGTACTTCCTAAGACCACCCTGAAATTTATTTAGGACCTAAAGAAAACAAATGTTTCTACAAGGAATCCTTTACTGTCACTACCTACTTTTGTATTCACCCAATAGACATAAAAATTACTTTGGCTCCCAGACCTGAAAAAACAGCATTTCTCATGCATACCCTTTCTAAACCTATAATTTAATGATATTTCTTGAAGTGTCTTACAGGGAGATATGAACAACACATCCTGAAATGAAAAGCTGGTGTGTAAGGATTGTTTTGAACAAAACTGAAAGCTCTCATATTTGACAGTTAAAGATTCCTAGAAAAACCCACCCCAAAACTTAAAAAAAAGCCTATCTGAACACAAATGAGTGGGATTTTAATTTTTTTTAATTACTACATTTTTCCTCCACATTGCAAGGCTTCAGACAAGGTGGTGATGAGAGGGAAATCAGATGATCTTACCCAGAGGCAAACATCATGCACAGTAACTTGGAAAAAAACAGGAAAAAATATTACACAAGTCAGCTGGCTCAGCAAGGATTAAGAAATACCTTGATAAACAGCAAATGATATGAAAGGCAAAGCTTTTGGCTCCAGCTCAGAAAAGTAATTACTCCCAGCTGGGCATGCAGAACTCCAAGAAGGGCTACAGTTTCACAAGAAGGGCACAGGAAAACGTACACAGCCTTACAGTCTTTCCTTCATAGTTATGTTGGTAGGTATATGCCAAGTAACATTTAGGCCAATGGCTAAAAGTAAACAAGACTATGAACACTGTTCYAGTGGGGCACAGGTTACCTGTCCTTCCCAGGAATACATGAAGCTGATGGAAAGAGAGAACAAAATTTAAGAAATGGTCATGCTACTTTGAAATCATATTGTTGCAGATGGGCCTTTACAGAGCATTTAATTTCATCTTTTCACATATAAATATACGTGGTTAAATAGTCAATCAACAGAGCTTTATAAGGGGTTTCTTAACAACCCCTGACACTTGAAAGAAATTGCCACACTTTCAAAAATATGAAGCAAATTTTGCAYTCAAAAACTCCTGCAGAGCAAGAAAATGCTTTTGCCCATTCTCAAAATACAGTCAAGTCTCATGTCACAGCACAAGGCTTGAGTCAAAAAAGCTTTGCTTTCACTGGTAAAACTTTTTTCTGATATTTTTCCTGCTGACTGCTTGTTTTATGTGGGTGGGGTAGTGTTTTTATTGTTCTGGACTGCCTTTTAATTGATGGCAGAGTGCCTGGATTTTGGGATTGGCATCTCTTCCATTGTTTTTGCTGAGATAAATAAATGTATTTCTTCCTCCCCCCTTTTTTTCAAAAATAAATACACTCTATACTCTTGACTGCTAAAAACAAACCCACAAAACAAACAAACAAAAGCTTTCAAATGGCACAAACAATCTGCTGAAATCCTGCTGCAAGGAATTTACTACAAAAAGTCTCATCCAGGCTTCCTAMCCTCTGAAAAACCCTCAGAGACCAAGAAGCAGAGATATATGACAGTGGAGGCCAGCAGAACTGTTCAGTGGCTAAATATTTGTGTAATTCTGAGAAGGAGAATGAAGAGCAGATTTTGGCCTCAACCTCAAGCCTCAACAACTACCAGGAGGSGAGCTTGCTAAATGAGTAAGATACGCTCTCAAGAGAAAATAAGACAGATTAGGAACAGCTTGAAAAGGAGTTTKGAAAAGTTTGGTTCAGTATTAAATTGAATGGAGAGTCACTGAAGCAAAGGCAGCAAGGGAGAGAGGAAGGGGGTTGGTCTAGGCAGACATGCAATTAAAAAACCCAACCAAAAACCCCGTTCCCCATCCCAGCTTTTGTGCACAAGCAATGTCAAAGCAGCACCTACTTTAATACTCAAACCCAACAGTAAGCAGCCAGTATCTAAAGCATCTCCAGAGGTCCTGAATGGAAATATACTGTTACTGATGCTGCCAAAATAAAACTTTTTTTTAAGTATAGAAACATTTGCAATCTGTGTTTTCTGACCTAGTAATTAAAGAATTGCCCTGCTACAATGTGTTACAAAAAATAGGTCCTAGTTCTTTCTCTGCTATTGATTCAGTACAACAGTAGCTGGCACTGCCATTGTTCCAATATTCTGCTATTCCAAGGGAGAAAAAGCAAGCAAACAAACCAAAAAAAGAGAACCACACACATGCACATGCCCCCCCACCCAAACAAGAAAGCTGGAATTATTTAAGGAGAAATAAAGTGTCAGCACCAAGCTAAATTGTTCTCATTATCCAAAGAATTTTAAAAATATTTTAATATTGCACTTGCATGAAAATTGCATGAGCAGTCCATGCCAGGCAGTGTTTCAGCATGTTCCCCAAGTGCACACAAACAAAAAACATATGACAAACTGTTGTCTCCCAACTGATTAAAGTATTTCTTCCTGGCACAGAAAAGCACTTAGTTAACTACAGTGTTCCACCCACCACCAAGCACRGAGTTCAAACCTGAACACAAATACAATTCAAAAACGTGCAGCTTCTGAAATACGAGAAGGAGTGTGTCTGAGCAACTTGTTTTCAACCCTGAGCTACTTGGTGAGCTGAAAGAACTGATGAAGAGCTGGACAAGCCCAACCACACTGTGTCTCAAACACATTCCTACATTTAAAGTTTCTTTCTGTTTTGGTACTCATTTTGTGTGGCAAATCCTTCCATTTCAGACACCATCATCACCTGGARGAAGAGAGTTTGACATGACCAAACCGTGGGGACACACTAGTAGCACAGTCTAATACACTGTGTAAGATGAACAGTCTCAGGCCTTTAACAATTTCAAGGAGCTAACTATTTATAGCCAGATTCCAAATGGCACAACCCACCATAATCTAGCAGTTTGTTCCATGCCTGGTGCAAATCCATTATAAAAGCCAGCATTTCATAATCTTTTTTTAAACATATGGCTAAACCAAGTTATTTGCATAAAAGGCTTGATGTCTTATCAGAAGAGCTTCCAGTATTTTGTACTTTGATAACCAAAAGACAGGGTAAACAGGCTGAGAGCTACTTGCTCCCTTTCACAAGTGTCAAAACATCCCAGCCATCTGGGTAACAAGTTTATGAAGAGAAGGCAGAGAGTCATTACATTAACAGAGTCATTACATTGAGAAGGTATTTGTAAGCATTTTTTTCTCACAGATGAAGCTTACCTGTTTATTTTTTGCAGCCTTTCCAGCTGGATTCTTGCCTCCTTTAGCCCCGTCCATGTTTCTTAAAACATCAATGAAATCTCTCTTAGAAACAGAAGACATCAGTTTAGCGCGCTTCCTCTCAGAGCCCCCAGCTTTCTTCACCTCCTCTTCCATTTTCTTCTGGTGTGTTCTGACAGCGTTGAATAATTGTACAACACCTCTGGGACAGGGAAAAAGACAACAAAGCAAGTATTTAACTCAAGTTCCTTTTACAGAAATGAACCCCCTACTAAAGCTAATCAGTGCAGATGCTGGATGCCTTCTAGCTCCCCAAAACAGTTACCTGGAAGCTCAATTAGGTTAAGAAGTAACATTTACTGCAACATAAAAAACTCTCAATTTTTACTCCTCCTTCATACTTATTGCTAGGAACCAGCAACAAAGAAATCTACAAATTATTCACACTCTGAAGTAAGCCTGGTAACATGGCACTGAGATCAGTTTCATCCTTGAGCATGTTTCATCCTTGGGAGCATGTTATTTGTCCTAAAATCAGTCATTAGATTACTCAGGCAAATTTCTTAATGGCAGCTGAAGCTGGGGAATAAGGCAAAGGAGTAAGTAAGGAGACACATACAGGCAGCACATCAAAATGTTCAACTATTTCAGTGACACCAAACTACCACAATGTGAACAYGCAGCTGAACTTCACAGCCATGGGTCTGGTGAATCCTCTGCAGAGAAGCAAAAAAACAGAACAGTAGAAACAACTGTTCTGCATTTTTAAGGCATTAAATTAACAAAATGAGGGGATCCAACAAAGCACTTCTGTTAAGCAACCATTAGATTCCCATTTAAATTTTTATTCTTTCATAAAGCCTCTGAAATCTTTTGTTGAACTTGATACTGTACAATGCAGACCTGTACATAAATCTCTTGGCTCCTGCTAGTCACTTCTTAAGAGTTCAATCTGATTGGAAACAGATTACCTGCACAGGCCTTTTCCTCCTCTTTTTGATTTACATATATTTAAGGAAAGCATTCAGAAAAACTTTTACCTTGTGGCAATTCTCTGAAGATTTCTTTCCTTCTCTCGGTCTTTGACAACATCTGGCTTCACTCGGCACATCATTTCCCATTCCCGCTTTTTATCGAGCTGCATTATAAATATTGTTATGTGAAACAACATGGACATTTGAGAATGCAGCATGATCTGCTAGAGTATGTAACAGGAGGGAAAAAAGATCTGCAGTGTTCAGTTTGGTTGAAATTAAAAGGAGCTCCAATGTAGAGCTGGACAACAGGTCTGAGCAAGTCTCTTGACACAGCAGGGGCCACACTCAAATCTCAAGAGAGTCATCTACTTCCAGTAACAAAAGCCTAGGAGAAAGATACTTTCATATTGACTGCCATGAGCAAGGAAATTATTCAAAGACAGCCTCCAAATCCCAGATTTCATAAGCTGATCACAGAAAATTTTATACACAATAAAACCCTGGATCCATCAAGACAAGCATGTCACACTTTGAGCCATGGGAATCTGACTTCCCCCCACAGAACTGATCCCAGTATGGCTTTGTGACCAAAGTGACACTCACCAAAGAGTGCAACAGGCAGAAGTCTAACACAGAAAGAGCACCAAGTGTCCACCAGACTGCAAGTCATGTGTACAATATTGTTTTTTTTCTATTTTTTTTTGCAGGCTTTCTGTTTCAAAACCAAATTGATCCACTTTTCCATTACCAGCAGACACAATACCATCAGCTTTGTTTCTGCTGCAATAGGAGACCACTATATTTCATGACCTCTGCTTTAGGAGTAAGGTAGTGATATTTTTTTTACCCCTCTGAACAATTTTACAGTGTTTTACGCCTGGTGATGTTCCATTAAATCTGTTTTATGCAAGAAGTCTCTAATGGAATTTCAGAGTCCTTATCTTTACAATTCCAGGCACACTACTATGAATTTCTGAGTTTATGACCATGTTTTGGCCTTTGATCAAAGGAACTGTCCTATCCTACCTTTCATCAGCAAGAAATCAATGAAAGGCAAATTGCTTTCAAGTTTTTCTAAAGTAAACAAGTCACTCTGGGAACCTGTGGCCCATCTCTGCTTTGCAGTATTCTCACATATTTACTGGATGAGAGCAGGTATTTAGGACAACCATGACTGTGTAGATGCTGTACTGAAGCTGTCTGTATTTAAAAGGCAAGCCATGGCCCAACTGCAGCATGCCCCAAACTGTCAGGTGAATAACCTGGTTATCCCACTGAAACAGAACTGGTAGGATGAGACATTAGAACTATTAATGTATTTCTAGCCTGAAGGTAAATCAATCAGAGCCTGGAATTAAAAGTTCCACTGAAGGCACAAACAAATGATTTAATTTCCAACACAGTTTTGTTTTCTTCATACCAGTTTCAGAACCAGAAGCAATTTAGGGTACTGACATGGCAATAGAAAACGCCAGTCAGGCAAATGATTGAGGGGAGCAAACAACAATGCRCAACCACATCAATGGTTACTGCAATCTCAGCCTTGAGAACTTGATTTTGGAAGTCACAGCACCATTTAAATGGAAGCAGTTTTCTTCACTTTCTCCTTCTCAGTTTCTGTGGTAGAGAACTATTTCAATTTGTAATGCCAACAAAATAAATTTCACCCCAAATTAACAACACCAATTAGAAAGTCAAGTTTAAAGTCGCTG
>CADDXX010000005.1:5535484-5579976 GCA_902810485.1 Alauda arvensis | reverse complement strand
CAACAAAAAAAAAAAACACCTTAAGCTGACAGACTGGAACACTCCTGCTGCCAAAGTTCAGCCTGCCTGATGACCCAGAAGAAGCAGTAACAGAAAAAACCTTAAACAGCATGACTGGAAAGTAAAAAAATAATTAAGCTACTCAAGACCATTGTGAAGGAGAGACTCCAAAACTGACACAGCCTCAGCAGAGATTTGGGACAGTGCTCTGAGACTATCTTGCATGCAGCCCATCTCACAGTCACTGCACATGGAATACTACAGCTTTTCCTCACCCTCATCTTCTTTTCTTGCCTCTCTTGCTTTTTTTTCTCTCTCTCCTTCTCCAGGCTTTTATTCTTGGCCAAGATGGTGGATTTATTCTGTGGAATCTTTTTGTTGAGCACTTTTGCCATGGCATCTGCCCATCCTGAACTTGGGCCATCTTTGGAGCTTGTTGCCTCTTCAGCCATGTTGCCAGGGGCTGCTGCTTCATCTTCATCATCACCATCCTGGGCTTCACCTCCTGAAGAATAGCTGTCTTCTGGAAGTTCTGAACTTAACTCAGAACCTAGGGATTAAAAAAAATAAAAGAGAGAAAAGAAGCAAAAAAAAAAAAAAAGGCATCAGGAATTGTTTCTAGTAAGAATCATTCACTAGTGCCATTTGCTTCACATGTAAATGATATCCAAGTTCAGAGCGAGGTGTTACTGAACATGTGCTGTTACAATTAGTGCCTCAAGCAGGCACACACCATCACACTGAATTTATTAGAAACTATGCAGTGCTTGCTCACCTCAGTGATGGTTTAAAGTGATTGAAAGAGGCCAGGCAAAAGTAAAAAGGCAGCTTTGGATATTTAYTATTAGATTATTGAATATTTGTATGTTTAGGGCTGGTAATTGTGGGGGGAAAAACCTGTCTATTTTCCAGTTTAMAAGGGAAAAAAATCTGTCTGCTTTCCAGTTTAAAAAGTGTAACTTATAGATGCCTATCCACACAAATATATGTGTATATATGTACACACTCAAAGAGAAACTGCAACAGTGACACCTGGTGTTTGAGTGCAAACAGCCACAGGAATGAAACTGAAGCTGGGGGGGCATTTCTGAGCAAACCTGCTTAGAGAAAACACCGCCAGCAAAAATACAATTACCTAAGCACAATGAACCCAGGGGAGACTGTTTTGTGAAATACAGCATCAAGACAGTCGTCAGGCAGCTCAAAAGAAACCAGAGGCACTGAGCTTTTCTGGGATAACTAACTGCTCAAGTTACACAAATAAAATACCCCCTAAGTCAGGTTTCCTTACCCCTATGAGCCCTTCAAAATAAAAGAAAGAACTGAAGTTACAATACCAAAGTTTGGAATTAAGCAACATTAAGATGGCTGGAAACAGCCAAACTGMTGGCACAACAAATACATGAAGTCCTTATTACTCTGTTCAGTGGGTCAAACTGCAAAAACAGTCGTCTTTAACAGTGCACATGATTAACTAGAATGAAATGGGCTGCAGGTTTAGGGTGTGCTAAAATATACTGGGTTATTTCACTTCACCACGTAATCAAGAGCAGAGCATACACTAGGTCCTGCCACCATTAACTACTATTCCACTAATATTTGTGCCAGATTAAGTTCTAAACTAATTATCTTATATACAACTTTCAAGATTGCAAAATCAAGTGCTGAAAAGAAGGAAGCTGGTTTCTAATCCCACCCAGTCCCACCAGCAAGGGACCTATTCCCCACCTGACTCACTTTCATTCTACCACYCTCAAACTCCTGAAAAAAGATTTAGATTTTAAATCACAGTACTACTGAGCCAAGTGCTTTACTTTGTAAGCACTCCTATATCCCATAAAGCACTCCTATATCCCAAAAAGTACCTTTATCAACCAAACCATTAAGAGAATGAAACCAGAAGGGCTTCACAAGATCTGTTCTCCATAAAACCATGCAGGCAGCCATTAATGATCTTCCCCATTAATCAACTGTCTATTTAATTACTAAGCAAACATAAACATACACTCAGTTTCCACACTAATTCATTATTCTGCCTTCAACATGTGCCTGTTTAAACCAGATTAAAGCCTAACAACATAGCAGCAAAACAGTGGCATTGACCAGTTTAAAACKAAACCTCTACTGCCCAGGTATGTTTAGAGGCCTTGGGATCATTTAGTTATCCTAATGGAAAGAAGTAAGAGTCTATGGTTACAAAACAAAGGTGGAAGAGAAATAATTACTGAAAACTTGGTCATTATCTCTCATACCAGTATGACTTTTACTACCAGCAAGGCAAACACAGTGGTATGTCATGCTCCACTCAAAATGAATTATGGGGGTGTTTTCCAACAATCCTTACTGTAAATTGCAAATTTTCTCAACGCATTCAGTAACGACTTAGAAGGCATCCTTTTTATCCTTTTCTATACCAGTATGTCTCCATATCCTGAGTTGCGCATTAAAAAAAAAAAAATAAATTCAAACTATTGCCTGTGAAGAATTAAGTTTATTACCACATCTAGGTTCCTACACAAAAAGCAATGTCAAGTTTTCACACGTGGGCCTTGTCCATGCTATGAAGTTGGTATTTAGCTTTTAAATAAGCAATCAACCCTTGCTTGTGAGTTTTTTTTATACACACAAAAGCTAACAACTACCAAAAGTCCAAACCTGAATCTCCCATACTGCTTAAGACCAAATTTGCAGCAAGCCTTAAAAAATAGATCCGACTTATAAAAAGAAAATTTGCAAAAGCCTGTATCATTTCCTTTACATAACCTCTTCTGCCAATAAAATAAGAGAAAAATACCAACATTTTGCTTTCAGCAATTACAGAAAAAATTAACAAGGTTTCCACTACCAGCCATAATTTTTTCTTTAATACATCATAGTTTCAGTCGACAGCATGAGCTGAAGAAGACGTATTTCAAAATAATTTAAACCAGAACAACTCAATCAGAAGTAGGATCTAGGGCCCTATTCTGAACTGAAAAGACTGATACCTGGCATAGATTTAATATAGAAAGTTCTAATTTTTTGTGTGGGTGTTGTGAAATACACATACACATCTCTCTACTCAACTGTTTCAAACTCGCTCAGTGATCAAGATGTAGGCACACAATTAAAATATTCAACACAGCAAACATTCAGCAATGAGCTCTCAAAGAAGCTCCCACACAACGCTTTCCTCTGRCTTCAACTTTGATGCTCAAACCAAGCAGAATCAACGCGCGCGGCAGCTCCAATCAGCCACAACCCTGACTCCTCCCAGAATAAAGAAAAAAAGAAATGCAATTACAGGACAGAATTAAGAAGTGATCACAACTAGTTAGGTACACCCTCACAACGCGCAAGGAGGCGAGAACGAGTGGAGAAGCGTGCACTGGGGGTAAATCACTGGAACGAGCACGTCCCAGGCTTTTCCTTCGGAGAGAAGCACATCCCGGTCTCGCACAGACGCGGAACTCCTCTCCCAAGAGAGAAGCGAAAGCTATTTTGGCGGACCTAGGAAATTAAGGAGCTGTTAGCAGTACTCCCTGGGCTGACTGGGAAAAGCCCAAAGGGTGAGCGCAGGGCGGGCAGGAGCAGCCAGGGACCGCGGCAATGCCACCCACGGGACACGCCGCTGGGAAGAGGCCTCAGAAGGTGGCCGGCCCGGGGCCTGAGCTCCCGTTCCGCACGCCGATCGGCGCCGGCCGTCGRCCCAGGATCCGGAGCGGGGGGGACGAAGGGCTACGGACCCACAGGCGGGCTCGGACGGGGCAGAGAGGAAAGGCCTCCAAGGTCAGAGATAGCCCACAGCGGCGGCCGGCAGTCCTTCAGAAGAAGAGATGGGCCCACCCCGTTCCCGCTCTCGTTACCGCTGTCCGTGTCTGTGTCCGTGTCCGCGGCCCCGCGCCCACGTGGGCCCGCCACGGCCGCCGCCATCTTCCCCCGGGTCCCCCCACTGCCGCGCTCCGGCCCGGCACCCGCGCCGCCAACCTGCGTTCCGGCTCCACAGGTTCCGGGCAGGCCAGAGGCGCTTCCGGGGCGGGGGCGAGCGGGGCTCGGGAGAAATGGGCCCGGGAATAAAGTAGACCGGACTGCTCGGGCCCCTCCTGCCCCCAGGCCCTGCCTGCTGCTGCCTCCAACCCTGAGCAGACCCCTTCGTGGGGTCCCACCCATGCCCCATCGTCCTGGGGCTCCCTGTGCTGGGGAAGCTGCGCTCACCTGGAGCATGGAAAGTGCCCTGGGAAACGCTCCAGCGCAGCAAAGCTCAGGCGGATTCAGCCCTCGGGAGTCGCTGTGCATGGACATGGMAACGATAAAAAATAAGTTAATGCTGTATATATGTAGGGTGCCTGGTGCGAAGACGGATTTGAAGGTGGAGCCCCGAGAAAACTTAGCCAGGCTTTCAAACATTGCTTTAAGGCCCAAAAGGATGGGCTGGAAAAACTTGCAAACTCCTGTGTACTGAAATCACTTTCTCTTAGTGGTGGTGTTTGTTGTCAGCACTGGTTGGAAGAGCAGACTATCCACTATGTGTAGGCAAACAACCGTTCTTCGATGTTAGGTGAGAGAAATCTTAGTGACACTGATTTTCTGCCATTTCACAACCACTAAACAGGCACTCAGATTTTAAGGCCAGATTGTAACACTGCCAGTCATCCAGTTACTCAATTTGAYGCATCTGTAAGAAGCACATTGTGAAAATAGAACCGTCTGGAAGATCAGAACTGTACAAGAAGCAATTCTTAAGCRATTTCTTACATAAAAGTGCTCTAAACTAAACAAACAAAAATTAGTTGTCAAGAACTGCTGGTCTTGTAGCAATAAAATGTGCKGGTGGCAGAAGCTCCAGGATTCCTTAGAGCCCCAAAGTAGCTCAGTAAAAATAACCACAGACATTGCCAAGTACATATATGAATATAGGTGGTATGGGGAAATTGTTATATGTAGTATAGTCTTCAGCATTTTTCAGGTTTTAAATCTTAAAAAGGTTGTTTAATTTTGACACCCTGTATTATTGTAAGTATTTATTTTGTTGCTGCAACCCTGCACAATAAGTGACCTATGTCTTTGAACATCTGTCATTCCACATTTTTTTCCTCGATGATGTGGATTTGCAGTCAAGATAGCAAGTTTCTTTTCCTGCCTCAGTATCAGCTGGGAGAATTAGAAATTGGAGAAAGGTCAGAAAATGGTGACAGGTATTCTGACATGAGGAAACTGTTTCACAAGGAAAGATTAAAAATACTAAATAAGTATGTCTTGGTTAAGTGCTAAGGACAAACAGGGTTGGACTTTCTGTCATTAATCTCTGCTGCTGAGTGGAGCTGTCTGGTACAGATTTCAGTCTAACTCACTGTTACAAGCAAAGGGAAAACATGTGCTGAAAAACTTCGGCCACTGCTGTGATTTGCAGAGTAACAAGGAAACTATAAACTCCCCCATGATGTTTAATGAATAGGCCCAAGCATTACAGGAGACGTAATTCCCAATGTTTTACTCTGTGGGGCTCAAATCCTATGGTGTCCACCAATAATAAGCAGTAACCATTTGGTCAAGTCTGCTGTGTGATGATAAAGACTCTTCCCATGTGCTTGGCATGATTCATCTCTGAATCACATTGTGTCAGAAGGGACACTGTGAGGAGAAGGTCATTAAATTGCATAGACAACAAGCTCTCTCAGCATGGCAATTACAGCCCTCATTTCCTACAACACACACCTTATTGAATGTGTCTCACTTGTGGTAGCCTATTTGTCTTGGAATTATGTCAAAATCTTCAGATTAAGGCCTGTAATAGGTTCCAATAAATGACGGCTCTGAATCTTCTTCCCTCAGACTGAATTAACAAGTCACATCTCCAAGAGCACAATTCTCTCCGCAAGCATTATCCCAGAGCATTTGTCAGAAAATTTGTTGCCAAACCTCATTTCAAATGACTGTCATTGTCTCCCATCACTCTGGTCTGAATGCTTTCTGTGTTGAAATTGTGGTCCGAGGAATGCTAGAGATATAACCAGCCTACAGAATCTTTCCAAACCAGACAAAGCAGCAGTTACATCCCAGTTTATCATTATGAACTGTGCCTGAAGAGCAGCAGAGGCACAAGCTGGCATTTTGTGTGTACGGGTCTGTAGTTAAACCTTGGCTAATGAAACAGTGCACAAAACTTTGATCTGTGGGTGCACCAGGGCCGACATCAGGAAAAGATCCAACCCAAAAGTGTAGAAAGGATGGCACGGGAATTTGCAATCCAACTTTTTTTCTAAGATTTTAAATACGTTAATTTATTTTTTTGGCTGAAAGTTTGAATATCAACAATACTGGGATAAAGCTCAGTTGAAGCAGTTACTGTGTATTCCTCATTACAAAAATAGCAGCAGCAAATTCATAGAATCATGAAGCAGGGGCACCTTCCACTTGACCAGATTGCTGAGAGCTCCATCCAAGCTGGCCTTGAACACTTCCAGGAATGGGGCATCCACAACTTCCCTGGGCAACATGTGCCACTGTCCCATGACTCTCACAGGAGAGGGTCCTAATATCTCATCTAAACCTGCCRTGTGTCAATTTGAAGCCACTATCCCTTGTCCTATCACTGCACATCTGTGTGGAAAGTCCCTCTCCAGCTTTCTTCTAAGCCATTTTAGGTCCTGAGAGGTCATATAAGTTCTCCCCAGAGACTTCTCTTTTCCAGCCTGAATAACCCCAGCTCTCTTGGTCTGTCGTTTCAAGAGAGGAAAAATAAAGACAAATTTTCCCTTTGGTTTCTCTATGGAGCTGTACAATTCCTGTGTCCTGGTGTGTTCTAGAGTTACAATGAATTTGTAGATCCCAGCAACAGTGACCAACGCCTGCATAAGTCTGTTGTCAGTTTGTTTCTAGGAGAGAAGTTTGCAGGATGTTTTTCAACACAAAAGCACAGACTCACAGGGAAATGTGCAGAGGGTTTGTATAAAGGAGAACAAAGTCAGAGTAATGTCTTTTGTGCTTAAGCAAGGCAGTAAAAGCTTTGCACTACCCTTAGTTCTTGTGGGAAATTCTCCACAGACTTGTCTCATTCTGTGCAAAGGAACTCTTGCCTAGGCAGACAGGATTACCCTTCCTAAAAAAGTTCAGTCATACTGTAKTTCTTGGTTGTGATCTTCATCCCAGAATGGAGCCTCTCGATACCTTGGGTGCAGRCCACCAAAAGCCTTTAAGATAGGACTCCAGTTTTGGCTTAACTGGATGCGTGTGGAAGTAAATGTAGATATCTGCTGCCTTCAGTAGCCTTTGGATAGAATTCTTCATGCATGAATTTCAATAGAAAAGAAATGAAAAAACAACATGATAATCACAAACATAGCCCCTTGTTCTGTGCTAGAAATTCTTACTGGCATCCATGAAAATGGAGAATCATAGCAACCCTCATGTGTTCATGTGCCATTATTCTCAGCTTCCCAAGATCTGAGTCCATATTGTCCCAGATGAACACTTAAGTGTTTGGGATCTTTCCAGCTGTTTTTTCTTTTCTAGCTTTCTCCTATGGCTGCCACCACTCTCTTCCTTTTCCCTTTCTGAATAAATTGCCTTGACTCGCACGTATCCCCTGAATAATTGCCCTTTCTGTTCCAATGAAGACTGAATTCCAAGCAAGTATAATAAAGTTTAAAATCTTTGCCACTTTTGTAGGTCATACCCATAGCCTGATTGCTGCACCAAGAGAGATCAATAACACCAGTTAGGAGAAGAGCATGATAAAGCTTTCCAGTGCCCCGAGATTTAAACATGTTTATTCTCATTTCCATTTCTTCGGTTTAGCTGATGCCATGTTTTCCCCTCAGCCTGCAGGGTATTTGCACATGCAGGAAAAAAAGAGCATTTCATGAGTAAATCACAGACTACTGTGCTGTCATATAATAACTACTGCTCTAATCTCATATTCAATAAAACTCATAGAAACTGACATTTAATAAATCATAATAAAGTACTACCTGGTCCTCTGCAAATGTTTTACCTCATGAAAGTTCTAGTCCAGTTCCCAGCAAGGTCAGGTGGAAACTCTGTTTCTTTCCATGTGAAGTCATTTGATCCCTGMGCCTCACAAACACCAGTGCACTAAATTTTGTTTTTAGGAGGGAGACAGAGTGGTAAATACAACATTTACAAATCTTTATGCCTGTAATTATAAACATGTTAGTGGACCTTAGCTGAATGCTTGTGCAACTGTTAGCTACCTCAGAAATGAAAAATGTAGAAAAGACAAGACCTCTTGTGTACATAAAAAACCCCAAGCTCAGAATCATGGACTGAAAAATTCTAAAAAGAAATTGTGAAGTTTTGCCCACTGAATGCAACAGGTTTGCACCCTATGTGTGCATGAACTGATGCTGGATAAGCTTAAATCTGTGATTTCTGAACCTGAAGTGCTTGAATTGGAAACTGTCCCTATTATTGGACACAATTTATTCTGCATGTAGTTGTTGATTATAATCTATAAGCTTTCAACCAATATGGCGGTGCCGTTTGAAAAACAGCTTCCTAGCTTAAGAGATATGTAAGTTTATGTGCCATGTTGAGGAGCAATTATTATTTTCTCCCTCATCAGTATGAGAAAATGAAAAATGAAAATGAGAAAAGATAAAAGGACTTAATTTACCTAATATGTACCTAAATAACACATTTTTCTGTGTTTCTTCTTCCCTTACTCCATTCATTCATTTATTCACACTCAGTAATCATTCCTATAAATTACAGGAATGAATTATGGTAGTGATGTATTAATATAATATAATCAAGTTCAGAACATGAACTGACTGGAATTTTAGGAATTCATGTCAGATTTCTTCCATTTGGTCAATACCTGCATCGCAGGAGTTGGCTGGAGCTGCAATGAGCAACTGAGAAAAAGAGCTTGTCCCCAGAAATACGGGTTTATGTCCTGAATAGATTTTAAATGTTTAAGGACTTGTCAAGGAGGACAGGTGGGAGAACAAGATGATCAATGAATATTGTATCCAAATCTTAAAGGCTTTRGGGATGGGTTTTGTACATTCAAATTATTGTCAGCTACATTCATCAGGGCTGATAACTTTTAAGATTTCTCAGTAATCATTTGTAAAGAGAAGAACAAACTTGCATGTACGAAAAATGAGAAAAGCTTAAGTAAGCTCAGAAAGTTATCTCCTCCTCCCTGGGAATCACAGAAGAGATTGTGGCTTGAACCTGTCTGAAGTAGAGTAAAATTCAAATGCCTAATGCCCGAGTCGTTAAATTAAATCTCCAAGTGGGACAAGGATGCCAGAATTATGATTTAGCTTGTGTGCACTGCGGATTGTGCAGGGACACAAGTTATAAAACAATAAAATACAGAGAAAGATAATTCTCTAAGGTGACTAATTATAAATCATTTCCAACTACAGAATTATCTCAAAGTTTATATATATTTTTAGTTGAAAGGTTTATATATTTGTTACCTAAATATTTTTATATTATGCTTAATTATTACCTCAAATAGTAAAATTTTCCAGATTTACTTTGTTCATTATTATAACAATCTTCACAAAACTCACTGCAGTGATTTCACATTGGCCATAAAAGTCATTATAAAATAGAGATGCAGAAGGGTTAGCCAAAAATGCTATTGTAACTACAAAGCAAAATCTGTAATGGGATAATTGAGGAGGATGAGATAATACCCTTGTGCAATGGTGTAAGAGCCAAAGAAAAATCATGTTACACTAGCTTAAAATTTTAGTATCTTTTTAAAGATTTTTTCCTAAGACAGGAAAATTCTGAGTATTAGCTGGACTTGACCTTTACTTCAAATTTGTTTGCAAAAGATCAGCAAGTGCATGAATTCTTGCACTTCATTTAATGCCAGATTTTGATACACCTCTCTTCAATACCACATGACACGTAAGTTATCCTACATCAGTCAGTAAAAAATATCCCAAACAACCAAATAAAATGTAGCTTCAAAAAGCTTCTGAACCCCTCTTCATCAAGACTTCTATACCTATGACCTCTCAGCATATAAAATCTCTCCATAAGTTCTTAAAACATGCCTGCTAAGCCTGTGTGTAATCACCTTGATGAAGCCTGAATACACGAGGTTGCAGGCACACGAGCTGTTACTGGGGTGCACTACTTGCACCTAATTGTTGATGAAAAGCCATTATCCTCATATCAGTGAATATTCTGTAAAATGATTACAGGTTTTTTTTTCCTCCTGATGACTGAAGCACAATGGGAATTGGTTTACAACTCATCTCCTGTCATACTCTCAGATTTTCAAGTAATGGTATGCTGGTAGGAACCTGAACTTTCCTAGAATTAAGGTCACAAAAACACTTTAAACCCATGAAACTAAACTTTGCATTCAGATGTAATGCTGCAAATTAATTTACTCCTAAAAATCAATTCCTCCCATTCCTCCACTCCCTTCTCCTCACAGTGAAAATCATCTGCAAATCAGTGAATTCAGTTAATGCTCCTTCAGCTGAATGAGAACTTGGCCAACAATAGTAGTTAAGACTCATTTAAATGAGGTGAGATCTGTCAAGAATCTTACCAGGCCTGGGACATATTTACAAGGATCTAAACTCTTCAGTGAATGTATGTTTAGACATGTTAAATTGAAGTTAAAGGAAGAGGTGGCTCTATGAAGCCAGAAGCCCATTCTGTTAAGAAACTTGCTGGAGAGATTCATCATTATCAAGTTTTCCTGTGTTCTAACAATAGGCACCTTCCCAACTGACATTGGGATTATTTTTTAAAGTGGTTTAGGAATCTAAGAAAAAATTTAAGAAAAGACAAGTGAATAAATTCCTAGTTCTCCCAAATTCAGTAGCAGATCCCTCACTGTGTTAAGGCAAAATAGACTTACATACCATATTTTTGTTGCCTGTGTAAAACCATAATTACTAGTCATTGTTTGTTAAGTTCATTTTCTTGCCTATACTCTTTTAATGATGTACCTTAATGATGGAATTGCTAATGGACAAACCTGTTATAGAAGCATGCTTTCAGTTTTCATCTAAATGCTGACGTTAACTAAACTCAAATTTTTTTTTTTTTTTTTTACTGCTGCCACAGCAGAAATAATTATCGTAAGTGAAATCGCTGTATTTCTTTTGATGCAATGAGTTTGGATGTTTGGAATGGATCTATCAGAATTATTGAAAGAACTTGAGGTCAGAGAAATAAACTTTACTTTTAAATTCAAAAGCATTTAGTTCTGTAAATGTTCTTGGGTTTGTTGTGAGAGTAAGTCCTGTGGAGTAAATCAGGCTCATGGCTGTTCAGCCTCCTTGCCAGAGTGAACCTCCCCGTGCTGGCAGGATCTTTATTTGTTCTGCAGGAATGGGGCTGCCTGATGTCCTGTGGTGGCAGCAGGAAAAATTACTTGCCTTTCCAGATAGGGAAAAAAATATTTACTTAAGTCTAAAATCTGTGAAGAGTCAGAGCAGGTGATTTGTGGTGATCTTAACTAATAATTGGACAGACTGCAGAATTTTATATTATAGTAAGTCTTCAGGTTGCCTGTCCTCATTTCTGGTTTTCCTTTCTGTCTCGTATTGCCCTTAAAAAAAACCAAAAAGGTGGTGGTGATGTGATATGGGAGAAAGAGTAGAAGTCTGGCAAAAGGATATACATTTATTTGGGGTTATTTTTGTGGGTTTCTTGGGAGGCTGGTTTGGGGATTTTTTGTTGAGTTTGGTGTGGTTTTTTGCATTGTTTGAAGATAGTCTTGGTTCTGTCAACCTGATTTTTCAGATGTGAATATTCACAACTCTAGGAAGAGCCAAAATAGGATGTAAGTGTCCGTTGCTGCTCAAAACCAGACCCAGGGTTTTAGTACTGTTGATAGCAATAAAAGAAATAAACCCATGTCTGAGAAGACAAATGTGAATCTACATACATGTGTGAGTTTCTGATGAAGCTCTTTCTGCCTTTAGAAGAAAATGTTTCTGCTTATCTTTAATAGAAATCCATTGTGTGTAGCTATGTAATGGAATCTCTCATTTTTTATTTGCATCTGTTAGCTTTTTATTGCAAATAGGGCTCTAAATCTTACTTTAGAAATGAGTATTGCACTATATGTCAGTGCATGTGCAAAGGAAGCCATTAATAATGTTCGTTATGAAAACCTGATCATAAGTGTTTTTAGTCCATTAGCCGTTCAGTTTTATTTATGTTCTCTTTCAGGAAGAATCTGAAGCCAGAATTCAAAACATGAAGTTTGGAAAAGGAGCCATACATGAGGTCATAAAAAGCTGTCACTTTCAGGATGCTAGAAAATTCTTTCCTTTCTGCAAGGTTTTCAATAACCTTTAGAAAGACAAATGAGTATTCATCATGTACTGCTTTGCCATCATTAAATTACAGTGCTTTTAGGAAACAAAACTCTGGCAAAGCAAGCCAAAGTAATCTGCTAATTTCACAAAATTAGAATATGTAACACTTCCTTGGGCTGTTTAAATGTACTGCAGGTAGCAGCTCTCTGAGTCTTAGTCCCTTCCCCTCAAGGCTTAGTTGACATAACTTTATTCTTGACTGACAAAGTGTGTAGCTTTCGGATCTCTTTTAAGATAGAAAACTTTAAAAATAGAATACAGGAAAAATGGGTAGCAAACAGCCCACCTTCATGGACTTACTCCAACTGAYGTGCATTTTTTTATATGCATCACTGAAAAAAATTGGGCCCTAGTGTAGGTTTTTGCTGCCTGTGGTCCTAGTATTGGCCCGGCTGGCCAAAGTGGCAGAGACCCCTACAGATAACCCACGTGGGTTCTCTGAGGGTCTCCTTAGGTGCCTGATAGGGAATGGCCTACAATGGAACACGCCGATAAAGAGAGAGAGACTCTCCTGGGGGGCAACGATAGGTGTTTAATCCTAAGGAGCCTGCCCTTGAGAGCCATGAGGGGCTATGAACACAGCTTTAAATATTGAACACGTCAACCAATCAAATAACACGAACTTGTGACAGACAATGCGGGTACAGCCAATAGGAGAAGATAAGGGTGGTGCCCGCCCAGGCCCAGGCACCAATCACCCAAGGCCTTTGAGAGAATCTTCTAGATGTGAAGGGGTGGCCAAGGGGGACTGGCAGGGGCCTCGGGGAGGAGAGAGGGAGGCTGATGGAGTTCATGGGCAGAGGAGGCCTRAGATCAACAGGATGGGAGGAGGGACTCAGGAACAGGTTATTCAACACAACTTAACAGGGGAGATGGGGCAAACCAAACATRACATAACCTTAAAARCAAACCCCAACACYCTAGCTCTAAAACTTCCTGYGGTCCTATTTTCAGCAGACACCCTCGGGAGCAAAATTTTGTTCTAAAAAATCCTCATGAGCTGGGTGAAAGCATAATCATATTGAAAAYGGAAGAGACTTCCTCTCTCTCAAATAGCCATTCAATTTCTCTTGCATTTCTTTTCTTTCTAAAATACTGTGGCAATTGCATGGTTTATAAAACTGTAGTTCCTGGTTTTTTTGAAATTGAAATCACCTTGTACCTTTGAGCTTGGGGAAAAAAATAAAAAAGGTTTCTTATTACTTCCTTGGAATATAGTTACTGTCAGCTCTAGAGATTCCTCATATATGTTTACTGTTTAAATGTATCCCTGAAGCTATGACTTGATCCTGTTGCATTTAGAAGTTGCGTTTGGGATTTGAAATGTCAGCAGAGGAGCTTTTCTCAATGCATCGCCACTGCCATAGGTAGCGGTGGCTGTGGCAGCCACTTCCAGGAGCTGCTGCTGTTCATATTTCACCAGAGCCTCCGGAAAAGAGGCTGTGTGAGAAATAGGGCAGCGTAAAAAAAGAATGATCTCGGCTAATCTGTCTTCTTCTTTGGTTCACATAGTACGAGGCAAGTTGATTGTGTATGATACAAATTATTTCATGATGTATAGGGAGAGTTTTCTTCCTGTGATTTGCATTAAAATGCGATTGTTAACCCGATGTAATGATTTGGCATTCAGTGGTTTTCGATCGCCTAACGCTGAAAGGCTGAAGTGTTTTTTTGCGTGAAGAATAGGTCGCTAACTTCTGAATTAATTTCTGTAGGAGACAATATGGATGCAATGTTTTGAAAGCTTAATTTAGATTCAAATTAATGTGAAGACAAGCTCCTTGAGTCACCTAGTCTTCCTCTGTGGAATCATTTCTAATTGAATGTTAAGATCAAAGTTTAAGTTTATAAGAAAGAAAAACAAGTGCAGATAAATAGTTATTATCTGACATCCTTATGAAAATTCATGACCTGCTGCTTTATCAGAGACCTTTTAAGAATTCTAATTGTGAAGTATGCATGACTATTAAATGGCTAGAGCGCTTCAGTCTCTTGATAAGAAGCGAGTTAAATAATTGTCCTGTTTAACTTGTGCTTGTTAACCTTTAAGGTCAACTAGTTTGAACATACGTTTAATGAAATCTTGGAGCCAGAATTTATGATACTGCTGCTGAATGTTAAATTGGACAATTTACATAAGCAGGACATTAACCTTCTGAGCACTAAATAGCATTTTAGCACTTAGCCGCTGGGGACAATAAGGGACATGTTCTATATATTTGTGATTAGCTTGCCTGGAAACTCTCATGATGACCAATTGGCCTACCAAGTTTAGCAGCATAATTAAATGAATGGACTCAGCCTAAGTAAATTATCAGTGCTGTGTACAGTATATCATTATAGTCCTAAGGAAAAAAAAAAGATATGAATAATTTAATATTACATTACTAATTTATCAATGCTAAGTGACTGTGAGGAGGCTCTTTGTAATTCGTTGTTTTAAATTTGATATTTGATTTACTGCTGGTGTGATTAAACTTGAACCTACTTCATTTCTTTATCAGAAATTTATGGTAAGAGTAGACTTTTTTCTCAGGGTAATGGATGTTTTTTTCATTTTCTTCAGCTTTAGCGATAGCAGCAAATACAAAGTATTAAATATTGCCAAACTCGTAATTAAGCAATTTGTCATTACAAGACGTGTGTGTCATCTTTTGGCCGGTAGATCTTGTAGCAGATAAGGGCGGCAGACCTGGAATTGTCAGTGCTCTGAGTTGCAGGAGCAGAGTGATAGCAGCAGTAGCAGATTAGGGTGTGCTTTTCTTCCTGAGCTGAAAGATGGAGCAGGATATCCATACTCTGCCCACCCACTCTCTTGGAGGAGTGAAAGGCCATGGATTGCAAGCAAGCAGTGTGAATTCTTTGGGACAGTACTGTATTTATTAGAACAATTATAATTTTTGGGSGATGGTGCCTCTTCTCTGTCATGTGTTAGGTGGTACTGCACAAACATTAATAAGGACATGTTTTGAAGGACAAGGTGGGACCTGAGCTATTTTCTCAGTTGATTTTTGGCTGTGAGATGCCTCCAGGTGGGTGCTACCTGAGATCATTGCTCCACTGCTGTTCAGGCCCACACCTGCAGGAGCCACCCTGGGTCACTGACTCATGTGCAGGTGCTGCATCTCCAGCTCCTCACCTCTGTCCCAGAGGTTACCTTTGGTCAACATAGATAGGAATGGGGCTTGTGTTCCAGGAACTGGAGTGGAGGAGGACAGGATGGAGCTGACTGCCATTTCTGACCATTTCCTGCACTGCCTGTGGACTGGAAAATGCAGGATTTGCAGGTATTGCTGCCCGAAGGCATTGCCACTGGTAAAGTGCTTGTGTTACAGTCCTGAAAAAAGGACACTGACTTATGGCACTCTTGGCTGATCAAAAGAATTAAGACAGTGATGAACATATAGTAAATTAATAACTCATGGATGTTTCAACACAGAGAGAAAATAGCCCCAAGATCCAGCTCTGGAACTGCGCAATAAAACAGTCAGGAAGATGTGATGGCCTTGCTGTCCTTCCCTTATGGAACGGAGCAAGGGAGGCTGCCAAGCTCTGCTCTGTGTGCCCTGTGTAGTTTGCTGAGGGTGCCRGAGAGGCTGAGCAGTGCCAGCAAGCTCAGGCTGTGTGTGTATTGGTGCTGTTGTGAAAGAAGCACTCAAAAACAGATTTTCTGGTGCTCTAGTGTCCTATTTCAAGTTCTGCACTGACTGGTTTCTTCCCCTGTATTGAGTACAAACTTAGTCATTCTGTGCCAGAGGACTATCAATTTGACCCACTGGTGAACTGGTGAATTGTCTGCTGGATGTCTGTGATGTGGTTGCTTAGAGCTAATAATGCTAAGGTTGTGGGTTTGATCCTAGATTTGATGATTCTTGTGGATCCCTTCCAGCTCAGAATATTCTGTGGTTCTCTGTACTTACAGAGCCTATATGATTTAGATCATTGTGCTCATTCAGTTACACTCACTTCCCTAGCATCATCTGTTGTGCCTGAGAAAGTCATGGGGTGTGAGAGAAAACACAACATAGTTCATAATCCATGAATGTCCTTAAATATTGCCTCATCAAGGAAGAGACATGGTTTAGTTTCATGTATGCTCTCAAGCTGCCTTCTCTCATCCGAAAGTAAATGGAAGTGCTGTGAGTGATTTACCTTACCCTCCTTTTTCCGTATTTTTGGCAACACATGAGATAGTCTTGAAAAAAGCTGCTTTTCATTACAGAGGATCAGACTAGTTTCTTAGGTCTTACTAGTCCAAGTATTTTTGCTGGAAGGGAAAAAGGAGGAAACCTGTGACCTCTGGTCACTGAAAGCGCACCTCACAATTGTAGTTCTGTTTCTGTAAGGGGTCAGGTATTCATGGGCAGGAACAAATTTACAAGATTCCTGCCTGTTTCCCCTGGAAACCAGTTGAAATTATTCCTCTGGATACTGATGGCTAGCTAGGAAAGTTTTGTGCTTTGAAAAAAATATTAATCCTTGTGATTTCAACAAGTTAGATAATTACTTCTCTTGGTATTTTCGATGCTAAGGCTCTTAGCCTTTCCCTGGCTCACCAATACATGCCAGTCTGTTCAGTCTTACTAATTACACCATAGTTAAAAATTATTAATAATAAAATAGCAGAATAGGAAAAACCCTTAAAGCCATCAGTAGACTTATTAATATGCCTGATCATATAATCCTGAGGTTTATTCAAGGTGTCGTGTGGTAGCTGTAGACATTTGGTAGACCCAAGAAGCAACTAAGAAGGTGATTAGGCATTTTCAGAAGCTGGTTTGTCTTAAAGAAAACACCTATTTTCCATATAGACAACCTTAGATGGCCCAAGTTCAGGGCCTCGTTGTGGCAGAGAAGTTTATGTAATGTTGGGCAAGTCACTGAGTTTAAATACACCAGCTTCTGAGCTCAAGTTCTGCCATATAAATAGAGTGGGTAATAGTGTCCTTCAAGTAATTCTGCGGCGATGAATGCACCAGGACTGTGAGATACTCTGGCACTGCAGTCATGAAAACAATGTAAGTATTTCCCCTTTCCAGCAAATAGTAAAACTCAATGGGTAAAAGTTAACTTTTTGTGACAAAAAGGTTTCAGCTTGCTGCATAATAAATACACTTGCATCTGAGCTGAGAAAGAAAAGGAAAAGGAAGAGATAAAGTCATGCACCAGCCCTTTTTAGCCCCAGAGACTCTGACTGTTAAAAAAGATACAGTATCAGCACAGCATGCATCTATTTTTCTACTCTTGTGGCATCAGTGCTTTCAATCAGCCATCACTGGGATTGCAAGGTGAAAGGTTCTTTAGAAACAATTTTAAGCTAGTTCTTACATGTGTAAGAATCACCTGTCCCCTCTCCTCTTCCTTCTTCTGGATATTTGTCATTTGAGACATTTCTTCATACATTTTCATAACAGTTTTGCAAATGCAGTCAGTCATAAGTTCTTGGCTCCCCACTGCTTGCTGTGAAGGCGGGCATAGCCCATACAAAACATCAGCACCACAGCTGGAAAGAGAGGGAACCACAGGAGAAATAGTGCAGAGGATGCTGGCAGAGGAGGGCAGAAACACCTGCCAGCATCAGACCTTCAGTATTTTTATTCTTGTAGAGAGTAACTTGTGTGAAGGGACCAAAATGTGGGTTACTCTACACTTTTAAGTTAGGTTCTGTGTATCTGCTGCAGTGTAGAGCCAGGGTGTGACAGTGACAGCRACACTCTCAGCATGAGGCTACAGCAGTTGTGCCACTCCCCATGTGTTACCCACATAGCCCTTTTTGTTCTCATCAGTCATACTTACCAGTCTGAAATGCTGAAGAGACTGGGGAAGGCTGTTCACTGGTGTTAAAAACTTGGGGATTTTTCATTTTGTGGTCATAGACAACAGGGTTACCTTGGTGAGATAAAGTCTAGTTTTAATAAGGAACAGATGCAAGAAGTTATGACTTCAGGTAGTACAGCCAGTACAGATGGAAAAAATTAAGACAATTGTAGCCCTCAGCTGCAGAGTAGCACAAATCCAAATGGGAAAAGATGAATCTTTTAAAAGGCTCTGTGGTTATCTATCACTTAACCTCATCAACTTTACTCATAGCAAGATTCATTTATGCCCCTTTTGTTTCTCTTCTTTTCATATTGTTCAAATTCAATATAATCAGACAGCTATGTGGTTTTGGACTCTGATTTCCATTCAAGTGAATTCAGCCTTTGAATTTTTCTCTTTCTGTGAGCCTACAAAATCTCCTGCTGCCCCTCTGTCCTCTACCACAGACTTATTTTAGGATGCTTATCTTGTCTTCACTACACTGGAAAACTTGTGTTCTGGTTCAGTTGTCTTTTTTTTCCCCTTCCATCTAGAAAAGTTTTAATTCTTATTAAACAGGCTCTGTTGAGAATGTGAACTCACAGAACTGTGAGCATTACAGCACATGATACCAAGGAAGAACAGAATAAAATACACACACACTGAATATGCAACCTGATTAAATAGAAAGGCAGACTTTTCCTTCAGTGGACCACTTCCCATCAGTCATGGTGCAAGCTGTTTTGCTTAAATATTATGCCATTTGCAAGTATTTAACCTTCCTGGTTTTAAAAATGCAGCAGATACGTTAGTTGAGTGCATCAGGCAAGAGACTTTTAATCACATCTTTAAAATCGCCCACACTGATTTACACCTGCAGGAAGCTGAACATTTAAAATTACTGGCATTGTTTTGTCTTCACTTTCATATGCATTTTAGTCTCCCTAAGTCTCTCCTCAGTTTAATGATGTCATCAGTTCATTAAGTACCCCCCAGCTTCTATTTAAGCCTGCTAATAGCAGGGTATGTGCAGAAACTGATGCACGTGAAGAGCTTTGTGTCAGTTGAAGCCATAGAGTTTGTCTCTGCATCCTTTACTCTTCCTCCTACATTTTTTGTTTGGTAAAAGTTGTATATACTATTGCTAATCAACAGCTCTATGGAATGATATATTTTAAACAACCTTGAATCTAGTCTTAAAAGAACCTCTGAAATGAAATAATGGATGTAGCGTGCTGGCAGGCTGATGAGATTTAAACGTTCTTTCAGCCTGGCTGTAGCTGTAAGACATCTTCCCACAGAACAACTGTGTCTTTT
Organism: Alauda arvensis; assembly: GCA_902810485.1. Taxonomy (NCBI): domain Eukaryota; kingdom Metazoa; phylum Chordata; class Aves; order Passeriformes; family Alaudidae; genus Alauda; species Alauda arvensis. The sequence continues at coordinate 5,560,546 of CADDXX010000005.1, read as the reverse complement.
AAGAAAAAAGAAAGACATTTCTTTGGCTTGTTTTCCATACAGACATTTGTAAATATAATCCCTTCTGTTGCTTTGGTAAGTCAATCACACTAACAGGTACCAGCTATTCAGTTACTGCCTTGGGCTAGAAAGAGCACATGACAAAAACACTTTTAGGTTGTCATGTGCTAATGCAAAATGCCCCCAGACCCCAGTGCTTATTCATCTTCATCTAGTTGACTAATGCTTTTCCCATGTTGTTACATGTTGGTAAATTAAAGAAGCCTTCCAGACAGTTCTGTCAACAGTTTACTGAAATGTACCTCATTAGTGAGGTTGAGCTGTCGCATGAATGTAATTTAATCCTATTGAATTATCACTCAAAAATGCCTGAATACCAAGCCTTTATACAGTGAGAAAGAAGGTTTTCTAGGAATACTGTCAGRCTGTAAATTGATTAGATGTGAAGCATGCAAAGGAAAAACCCTGGAGTTTTTTTATACTTGCAGGAAGATTTGTGACAGCTCTTTCACTACATCTTATGTTTTAGAGAACTGCACAGAGCCAGGTATATTTCTTTTGAGCATTTGTTTTTCATATTCATAGTAAAGCTGAGAGGCTGAGTGCCATGCTTAAGAAGGAATATTTCTTTTTTTCACTGAAACAGAGAGAGGGGGGAAAAAAGGTAAGGAACTAGAAGGAAGAGGATGGATTTCAGTTGGTGTCATAGTAAATTATATGTGTTTAGCCCTCCTTTTAGAGAACACTGGGCATTTTAAAATCTGTGGAAATGGTTCTTGTTTTTTGACCAGTGGACATATGATTTAGTATATGAAGTATAAGATCTGACTGTACCTCTCTGTGTCTTTAAGGGCACTCTGTTCCTACTGAGACCATAGAAAGGGGCCCCATCTGTAGAATGAGTGTGACAAGCTTGGGAAAATCCCAAACCAGCATTTGTCTGAAAAACTTATTTTTCAATATTGAGCATTTCCTAGACTTATCATTCTAATAATGTTTTCATTATAATTGCTTTGAGAGGACTTGGGGAAGAATTTAATGTCTGTCTTGGGGAGAGAGAAGGGTTAGTTCTGACCAATGATGGGTTTTCCTGGGCTCTGGTGGATCATAGTTCATGGGAACTATTTCAGCTTCATTTTCTACATCCTACCTATATGCTCAAAATACTAGATAATCAGATCTTTAGCAGAAAATACAATTTAAAAAAAATAAAATAATGTACACTGCACAAAAGATAGTGCAACAGGGTAATGATTTCTCATTCACCCCAGCAATCCCTGCCAGCAAAGGAGTGGCACAATAGACAAATGTACACACAGACCCCACACTTCATCCACTGCTGATACAGGGACAGGGTGAATGGAGAGGTTTCCCAGCAGCTCACCTTGCTGGAGAACATCCCCCAAGACCTGAGCCACAGTGCAGGAAAGCTCCCTGACACACAGTCCTCTCCCCACTGAAGGTCACCAGGGAGTCTCTGCGGAGCACATCCTCTGTGCTTGGGGCCAGCCCTACCCAGTTTCCTCTCCGCGTAGGTATGCTGCCTTTACATATTTAATGAGGTTTTATGGGTTTAGGCGTTGTAAATTATATTCGCTTTCTCAGACCTCTAAGACCTTCCTCCACCTACCCTCCCTTACCTGTCAAGTTTCACTGGGTATGCTTTAAATTCTGAAGAGGAGAATACTGACTTTGCATAACATAAATGAAAGAGCCAGAAAGCATTACATTTTCATCCAAATTACATGAAACCCCCAAGATTCTGCCCTTGAGGGGAGACAGCAAAGCAGCAAGTGTGCAGAGAAACAACAGCTTTGGGTTTTGGGGTTGTGTGGGCAGGGAGTAATGTTTCATGTACTTCACATAAGGAAAAGAAAGGTCCTGTACTTTGYAGGTAGTAGTTGTTAGGGAGAGCTGGATTTTACTTGATTTTGTAAAAACAAGAATCCTTGATGTTACCCTACACCAGAAGAACTGTATATATCTGTGGGAAGATTATATATATAATAAATGCAGCAATTTCTGTTTTTGCCTTCTGCACCGGTAATTTAGTCCTCAGTGGAGCAAGTGCTCCCTTCCAGTGGGCACACTGAACTTTTCTTCTGCAACAGGGACTCCTACAGGCAAAGAATTTTCAGTAATGAAAGTGCAGTGCTGCATCTTGTATGTGTGGATGAGCACAGCAGCTGAGCTCAGTAGATTCCTACTGGGAATGTGTAATCTGAATGGAAAGCTTTCGTCCCTGGAGTTACTATTGGAGGTAAAGACACTGGTCAATGGGGTTAGCAGCAGAAAGTGAATCACCTCCTTGATGCTCCTGAGTCATTATTGCCACAAACTTTGGTCTCTCATCACTCTGTCTGAGACAAACGTCTGATCAAAATATGCCTAATAATTTAAAACACAAGTGATCGCRTCTTTACTATTTTGAACACTAAGCCAGGAATAAAACAGAAGGATCAGGTGTTTTCTGGCACAGGCMAAAGCATATGGTGGAAGAGTATATTGCTCCATTTTCTCTGATCATGAGGCTTTGGGTTCAGGAACAAATTGTACACATAATTTTGAGTTCAAACACAGAATAGCAGAAAAAGTAATACGAATTTAAATATGAATCCTTAATAAACTAGTTTTCATTTGGAAATAAAGTAGTATTCTGTAGAATCTATCCACCCAGTTTGAAGAGAAAAAGGAATTTTGGGGTTAAATAGAGTCATGCCAAGAAAGTATATCCTAATTCCTGTTTTCATGGTGATCTTTTAATTCATAGGCTGAACCAGAACTTCATATAAAAGACATGCTCTGTTTTTCAGGTGACTTTGGAGTGTGATRGGGTATGCCCTSCTTTCCTRGACATGGCTGAACACCTGCCTGCCCATGGGAAGCWGTGAATTCATTCCTTACTTTYCCTTTGCTTGTGTGCTTTYRCTCTTAAACTGTCTTTATCTMAGCCCATGGATTTTCCAGCTTTTAYCTTCTGATTTTCTCCCTGATCCCACTGGTGGGGGAGTGAGTAAGCAGCTGTGTGGACTTGAGTGCTAGCTGAAGTTAAAACATGACAAAACTTAACAACCTTACACTTTCTTGGCTTCATTGTTTTCATTCTGCCAGAAGTACTAGATGCTATACATATGTGGARCTCCAAACCAGTCTTCTGAGATTAGGACTATCAGTCAGCTGCTTTCTAGCTCTGGCCACAAAACCATTCTCTAAAAGAAAAGCAATACAAATTGCATTACAGCTTGCCAAAATTTACCTGAAAAAGCCCAGAGATTGAACACCACTAAACTTCACTGTTAGCTAAAGAATACTGAAATGTAGAAATGCTACTTATTTGCTACTTTTCTCGACTTCTGCTATTTCAAATCACAAAAAGTGATGCTAAACTAATAGTGTGACTTTAACTTTTTAAACAGTAAATATTTTTAAAACAGTTGTGTCAAACTTTTATTGGTCAAACCATACATCTTTTTGAATATAAAATCTTCTTAATTGTCTAATTTTCTTTATAGCTGTGTGTTTTCTATTTATTTAGGTTCCAAATGAAGAATAAAACTATAGGTATAGTTTCACTGGACTTCTCCTTCATAAGTAATATATCGAGTTCATAGTGGCTTTCACTACCTTCTAACTCCTAAAGAAAAAATGTAAGAAAAAAAAAATATAAATCTGGTAAGTGTTGCAAGAGTAGGAAGAGGATATTTCTATCCATAGAAAATGAGATAGCGAAGCAGATATTCTTCTGCAAATGATGGGGTACCAATCCTGGGATTTCAAAAATTACTTTTTCTTTTTAATTAATATGATTTTTGGAGGTGAACTTGGAATCCTAATAGTTTTATTTTCTGTTTCTAATTATCTTAGCAAAAAACCTGTCTTTTAAATTCAGACACTTCACTCCTCACAAAAAGGCCATTGAAGTTAAAAGAAAGATTCCTTTACCCCATGATATTTTGCATCAAGCTTTTGTATGGAAGCATCTCATCATCCTTTTTTTAAGCATTGTGCCTCTGATCATTGCTGGCACTGTGCTATTATTGCCCTTTCTCTTGCAAATAGTTAGTTCTTAATCATGGGATSAGCTTATAACTTCACATGCAGAACTTTGGGTTTTGTTTCGTGGGTGATTTTAAATAGTAATTAGAAATGTGGTTTTGAATGTTTGAAATTCTTGCAGTTTCTGAGTGCAGTATACTTAGTTTTTCAGATCCACTTTGTATTTGCTAATACTTTGAGGGTAGCTCAAAGTAGTAGGAGTTAAAGTATAAGGTGCAGGTCCAAATTTAACTCCTACTACTAGTAACTCCTAGTAGTAGGAGTTAAAGTATAAGGTGCAGGTCCAAATTTCTTTGTGTCATCTGATATAATGTGGTGATGCTGGAATGCTTATAGTCTTGTTATGTGATTACGCTATGATTTTTACAAAGTTGGATCATTGTCTTTTCTCAACAAATTACAGCTGTGTTTTGTCTTTCTATTAAAGGAGTGCTGGACAGGTGTTTTTATGTTTCATTCCTATTTAGAACTTAATTTGAGGACAGCCAAAGGCTCACTGTTGTTAAAGGAGACCATCCTGTCACATTTTGTTCCCTTAGGCCAGGTCTGGAGTTTTTCAGATCCCTGAGTGAGCCAGCTCTGCTGATTGTGCAATCAGAAAACTTCCTCCTTGCCAAGTTAGTTGTTTATTGGTGTTATGAACTGACTCTGTAGGGTACAGGGGAGAGTGGGATCACGTGCCCAGGACAAAGTGAAAAGTTTTATTTCATTGCAACAAGTGGCCACCTTGACTTAAACACTAATATGGCACCCTTATACAATCCTTTGTCTTAGCTATAACTGATGGATTTGGATAAATTGGGTGAAACATGACCATCACTGCAGGAAGGCAGTTTCCTGCACTCAGGCTTGACTACCTGCTTGGTGGCATTGCTAGAGGACAGCTTCTGAGCTTTTTCATGTTGACTACTCCTGATGACCACTGCAAGAGGCACAGAAGGGCTAAAAATTTGTGTTTGAGCATAGATTTACTCCTTGGCCATGCAATCCACCGCATTAGAAAGTCCTTTTGTAGAACTCAAAGACTGAAAAGTCTTCATACTTTCAAAACAGGAGTGAAAAGAGAAAATGTTTCCTGAACCTTCTTCACTCACTAGTTCACTTGCAGCATAGATGCATAGCAAAATAATACACTGGAGTGTCATCCCATGATGTTAAGATCAATCTTTTTCCCCTGTGAAAAAGTAGAAACTGAGAAGCTGGGCACAGAAGTGTAACATAAGAAAAGTGATAGCCATTATTCACAAAGAAAAGTGAGAATATGATAAGCCTAGGAATTTTTTGCAGAGGGTGGGCATGATCCCAGAGCAAGCACATGCATGACTGGAAGAGGGAATTTAGATTTTAAGGCAAATATGCTGCTTGTTTTATTGCTCTGCTTTCAAGTAACAATAGGTTGCAGAGTTAYGTAGTTTGAAAAGGAAGGCTCAGTGTCCACAACAAAAACTGAAGAAAACTAAAGTCATCTCAGAAAGAGCAGCAGTGTTGGAAGGCAGGCTTAAAATGGATTATGCTGAAAAAAAAGTCTAGGACTACTTAATTTTTTTGGTCCTGACATGCTTGTAGATCGCATATTTCAGAAAATCTTTGGCTCGTCTTCTTCCCCACTATCATTCTTCAGGAGTGGGAATCTGTACCTGCTTGAGGACATACAGAGAGTTTTCTTCTCCCACCTTCACAAAAAGGTGGTGCAAAGGCAACAATGTGAGTGTCATTTCCCCAGTCTCTTGCAGCAACATGTCTGCTATGGATAAGAAGAGATAGCTTCCAAAACTTTTACTTCTTGGTATGTGGTTCTGCATCCCAGTGGCTTAACAACATTTTGCTAACTTGTGGGTGAAGTGAAATGGTGGTATTTTACATGTTTTCCATTTGCCTTTTTAAGGATGCCCAAGAGCAGATAATGTGATCATTTTTCTTTGATCTACTACAGTTTATACTAGAAACATTTGTGTGGTGGTCCTCTGTGGCAACACTTGTCTAGGTTATAAAATGTAAGTGCACTATATGGTACTACTTTCGTGTTACCAGGACAACACTTCTCATCTCACGGTGCTGCAAACATCAAGTGAGGTGCAGAGCATCTCTTACACTTTTACAGATTTCATATGCTTAGGCATGCAGGCATCTTACACATATTGAAATGAGGTCTGGCCTACAAAAGCTGTAAGGGTGCATGCTATGACTGTCCATACATCAGAATGAAACCATCCACAGGAACTCTCAACAGTTACCAGGAGTCAGACTGGCCAGGCATAAAGAAAACAAACCAAAACAAAACCCACCACCAAAACCTACCAGAAAATCCCAACAAACCACAGAATCAAGGCTCAACATTTTGTACTGACCAGGAACCTGCCTGGAGGCAGCAGGAGCAGGCTGCTTCCCAAGGGCTGATGACACCAGAGACAATGCTAACAGAGAGAAAAGCTCAGGCAGAAATTTCTCAGCCCTACGGCACCTGAACAAAAGGAGCAGATTGAGTCCAACAACAGCAACCAGGGTCAACCAACAGCCCAGGCAGGCTGGTGGTTACAAGTTCCAGAGACATGCCAGGCACCACCAAGGCAGAAAAGCAGGTACCCAGTGTCTGAGGCTGCTCAGGGCACTGGTGGCCCTGGCACAAACACCTGCCCTGATCTGTAGACTTGTGGAGTCTTGTGTCAAACTGAGGTGTTAAATTGTGAGGAAGTCAAAAGTGAGAAGGACACTGGTGYATGCCTGCTCTGGCACAGGAGACATGGGAAGAGCAGGGAGAAGTAGATCTCTACTCCCTGTGGCATCTCAGCTGAATCTGTAAGCAGAGTAATTTGTAGATTGTCCTAATTTAATCTGGATAGGGATGAAGGCAGTTTGAAAATTAAAAGGGCATAACCGCAATCCTGATGGCCTCTCACTTTTCCTTTCTCAGACAGATTTTGGTGAAGGAAATAATCTGTCTTTCCTGTTTCTAAAGGACAGGTTTAAAAGGACTCCAGCTTTGTTATGAGTGGGTTGAGTAGATGTTGAGGACAGATTGTTTTTTCCAGCAGATTCTTAGCCATGAAAAATCTTTCAAAGATTGGAAACAAGGCAATACAGCTTAAAAGATAACACTTTTCAGTTCTTCATTTGGTTTGCTCTTGTTTTTTCTCCTTCATTTTTACGCCCATGAAAAGTGCTAGGTTGACAGACTTGGAGATGAACTTCTGTCTTTATCCAGCTGTCCTGACAATGTTCTTCTTCCCTGAGGGACCACTTTTAAGGGGACTGGATGGTAGGTTGATTCCTACATTATGTGTCTCTGGCAGTAACTAACTGCCTGTGAGGAGATGACCTAGTTCTGGCTGTGAAGGTGATGAGATTTTGGCAGGCTAAACTTCTGGCCACAAAAATTTGAGCTTTAATAATTACCCTAATCTGTAGATAAAGTGCTTCTTTGGTTTAAGTATAGAGAGAAATCTACATACATGTAGACATAAAACATATATATTCTTAAATGTTGTGTACTTGTTTTGCCTTATAATACTATTTRCTCCGTGGGCACAGCCCATGGAATTATTATCTTTATAGCTATTTTGCTGTCATGACACTGTTATTACCATGCAGGAATGGGAAAAATATTATCTTTTTTTTTTTTGTGTCAGTGTCCATTAAATTGCTAACATTTCTATACCAAATAAAGAGTGGAGGCTGTCAGCCACTTCATGCTTTTTTATCATTGCTAGGTGAACATGAGGGGTTTTTTTACAGATACTGAACTGTGAAAAAATTATTTTTAAAAGTATAAACAATTTCTGTATAAAATACAGACATTAATCCTGCTGCAGCTTACTGTAACTACCTGAATTTGATAATTTCTTTAAATACTGAAATCAGTTGGTTCTCAGTTACTTTTCAATGACATTTAACAGTTAGACTTAAAAATACAGAAGAATGCATTATAAGTTTTACCCAAAATGATTATGGCAGTCATTTGAATAAAATACAGATTTTGCAAGCTGTAAAGCATATCATTATACTATATACTGGTCTAACTAAGGTTTGGTTCACAAACTACAGTGCTCTAACCAAGTCATTAAATCTATCTAAAAGGGCCTCATTTGAGAAGCAATAAAATTTTTAATCATTTTATTATTAAAAGAGTGTTTAATATGTAGCTAATTAAATGCCAAAGGCAGGTTATCTGAGTTTAACCTTCAAAAAGAAAATGATGTATCAAAGTCTGCCTCTGGCATCATGGGATAGAAATGTCATCCTCATAATCATTGCGTGACAACTAGCTGGTGGCCTTTTCTAGAGCTATAGTTAAATTACCTGATTAAATTAATAGCCATTTAGATGTTTTAGGAACTGCACAGACCTATATTAAATGAAAATTAGGTCCATTACATTTTCTGAGTGGGCTAGATAGACCCTAAAATAAAACACGTATGCCATTGTCCACATTACTTAGATTAAGCAATTAAAAGACCTTTCTTAAAAGCTACTAATTTCCCATAGTGTGCCAAGAACTAGGTTTACACTAAYGATCAGAGAGGAAGCTTTTCCTCTTCTTTCCCCTACCTTCCTTGTTTATTTTAATATTCAAAAAATACCTCTCAAATGTGCAAACACTTCTGTGTGTTGTGTTGACTTCTCCTGAAGCCTGACCTCCTGGAGAGCAGCAAGGGAGCTTACTGAGTGTTCAGAGGTGAGTCCCACAGAAATCATCATGGTCTTGTCTCTTCCAGCTGGAGCCCTCCAGCACTGGGCTTTGTCTCCATGACAAGAGAAGGCCTTGATGGACACAGATGTGTGAAATGATAGGTTATGAGCAAAAGGCAAAATACTCTGCCACACAGAGAGCTTTCAGCTATAGCAGTATGACTTTTAAGACTCCAGTAAGGATATTGTCCTTGTCTTGATAGTCTGTTTGCGGAGAGAGAGGACAATTCTGCAGGTGGTGCTCAGATTCTGTGCATGGTTTCAGTGAAGCTGGAGGCCCTCACATGTCCTTTTGATCTCTGTCTCCAAAACTAAAACTGTTTGTTGTCCATCAGCTTTCCATGTCCCCCTCCCAGTCAGGCAGATTCCAACTACATTTACTGCTAAATGCCAGGTATGTCTGTCCTATACGCGATTGTCCAAGTATATAATGTTAACTAAGTGCTTAAAGCAGTAAGAACCATGCTAAAATTTTGATTTAGATATGAGTTTTATGGATGCTTATTCTTTCATCCAGGTTTTGATATTTGTTCAGCTCTCACCCAGCAAAATGCTCCATAGGTGCAGTGGTTTAAATACGTTGACTCTCGCTTAGTCCAGCAGGACTGTGTGTACGCATTTGGCTTGATATGTACACATTTTTAAAGTATTTTTTGAGTTACACTATAGATTTCCAAAAATAAAGGAATCTGTTCCAAACCAGGCTGTCACTGAGCGGAGCTGTGTATTTAGTAGATCAAGTCAGTTCTTTAAGTCAAAAGTGTTCTTCAACCTGGTCTTTCTTAGCATGTGAGATAAAAATGTTTTACACATTAGGCTTTGAAGTGATGCAGTTTTAACCAGATGAATAAATTTAACTGTGAAGCATGATTTAAAAACCCAAACGGCTTCCTATTTTATATTGAAGTCCAGCAGTATTTTCAGAGTTAGTAAAAGAAAATATGAGACAATCTCATGGAAGTGAAGTGATCTTAGAAGCTGTGGTAAAATAAAAYAGCATTTCATTTTTCTTTAACAATTAGAAAGGCATTAGCACAATATTTATAATAATTTTTGCAGTTTTAAATAATGCTTGCCTTTTTGTTTCTGGAATTTTCATTTTTTTAATTCTACAACATAAGCAACAAGTTTTACCAGTGGTATATCAATGATATAAAGCAGAAGTTCCTACAGAAATGTTTAAAATTTGTGATAAATTACATAAATCAGGTTGTTAGGTGCTGGCGATATTAATAGTTGTGCAAAATACCAGTACCGTGTTTATTTGACATTTAAGCTTGAATGAAGTTTAGGGAACTTCCAGGGGAGTAGTCTGTTTTTGGGACAGTGGCATATCTTGTCACCATTGGAGGACAAGGACCCCACAGTCTGGTCTGGCCAAGAAGTGGACTCCTGGTGTGCTGGTCTGTAGGCAGCTAAAAACAATCAGTCCCTTTCAGTATTTACAGTAAGTGTCTATTTGTATCTATCCACCAAAACCAAACCAAAACAGCCCCCAAAATACCAATATTTTTGCATTAGTGAATTTGGCTTGCCCTACAAGCACTGCTATTTTGAAGGYTACAGGAACTATCATTCCCAGTAAGTACAGATGACTATTGGAAGAGAGAGGCATAGAATAAGGAACATACTTATTTGAGAGTGGATCAGTGAAGAAAGAGTGAATCTTCATGTCGGATTGTCACCCCATGCTTCCATTTTTGCACCATTTTTTGTTTTGCACCAGAAGTTTGKTACTGTTACTGATTTTGTTGTTTCTCTTGAGTGAGTAACAATTTATGCGTGTTTAGTGAATAACAGCAGGACCTATACCCTTTGGATTATCTTCAGAAGCTGTTGAAGTAAAAGAAAAATTGTTAATAGGGATGATTAAATAAGTGACCAAAGCAAGGGAGCTCCTTGGAGTCTCCCTGCACATCTCTGGGGTCACCACTGGTGTTGCATCAGTGTTTAGCTCTGAGCAAGGACACGCATCCTTCTTCAGTACTTGCAGCAAACTCCTCCTTTCTCAGCACAGCTATTGTTACCTCTCCTCACAGAAATTTAAAAATCAACGTGTTGAAGGGGTGTTAAATAACGTCTGATTTTAAAAAGCCTTTTCATTTCATGATGATGCCTATTTGCTTTGCAGCACCTCTCCATCAAAGAAAAGGAGTGTTTGTTTTGTCAGCACAGCCATGCCCAGCTCCATGGTGCAGCATCCTGGGGCCAGCTGAGAAGAGAGATGCAGTGTATGCCTAAACTAGCTGAATTAGGCACTCAGGCAATGCCTTTAACTGGAAAACAAGGAATTCACATAGCTAGGATTTGGCAGCAGTGCTGCCTCTGTCTGATGTGTTGGGCTCATCTCATGTTTTAGGTCTTGGAAAAGCCAGAGCTGCTGGATAGGGTAGCAATTTCAGGAATAGTTTCAGTTTTTAGCTTTTAGAAACCTAATAAGTGAATTAGAGGGTTTTCCCCAAAATGATCAGTGTTTTTATGCTGATAACCCCTGTATTAACCCATATTAGCATCTGCATAAACTACTAGAATAAATATTGCTCTGTGGTGTGTAGGGAGCTGAGAACCACTGAAACACTTGGATGTTGATCCAGGATGTGTGTCCTGAAACACCAGCAGCGAGATGTGCTAGGCCTAAGAGGAGCTGAGGTTTTGTGATGAAGATTCARTGTACAAAACTAACTGGAGCTATAATAAAATGGCAATTTTATAATTACAAGATGTCTTTTGTCTGAAGAGCCCAACATGTTTGTGAAATATTGGAGCACTAATCTTAASAGAATTTAAATATTACCCCTGTTTTAGTGCCTTTCCTATTACTGCTAAGGTATAGAAACAAATTACCTTTATATTAAAATTTTGAGTTATTTCTAACCCAAACTGTTCAATGGAGACCCAAACACTGCAGGCTATACAGGTAGAGTCGTAGAATGGTCTAGTTTGGGAGAGACCTTAAACGACATCTAGTTCCAAGCCTGCTGCCATGGGCACAGACACCTTCCACTAGACCACGTTGATCAGAGCCCCATCAAACCTGACCTTAAACTCCCAGGGATGGGGCATGCATTATTTCTCTGGGCAACTTGTTCCAACATCTTATCACCCTCACAGTAAAGAATTTCTTCTGTAAATCTAAACTAATATTCCCATCTCTCAGTTTGAAGCCATTCCCCCATATCCTATCTCTACAACTGAAGATTCCCTGTCCAGCTTCCCTGTAGTCCTTCCAGATACTGGAAGGCTGCTTTGAGCTTTCCACATAACCTTCTCTTCTCCAGGCAGACACCAGACAGAAGGTGAGGAATACACACCAGCAATGAAGATATAGAGGTGCTTTACCGATGGGAGAAAAGCAATCTATTAAAAAAAAGCCTAAGATTCTTAAGAGTATCACAGGCCCCAGCTGAAGAAAATGCCACTGTAAAAAAGTTCTAGCAGTGCAATTTCTTCAGAAATATGTATTTTAGGTGATTTTTCTCTGTTAGTAGCTGGCTGACATTTTCCAAATGTTATGTCCCTGCCTTTAAATCTTTCCTTAAATTCCCCACCTTGTGGAGGCAGGGCTCTACCATACCAAAATTATAGTGGTAGTACCATGCTGAAATGTAGATGCCTTTACTGAAGCATCCCTTTGAATATCTATTCAGGAGGCTCATTTTCAAGTGAGACAGACTATTTCCAGGTCAGACTTTTTGCAAAGAGCTTTCCCATATCCTTTGCAAGAGCTCTGCATGTCTTTCCCTGTAGCACTCCAGTTCACAGCTGCTTTGTGAGGAGGGGAAATAAGGAAGGTGAGCACAGTTTAAACCTAGTCTAAACAGGTTAAGAATCATACCCCTACACTAAGTCTACTACACTACCTACTACACTAAGTCTTGCCGTTCTATTGGCTTCATTGCAGCAGCTCTGGATGAGTTAGGATGACAGAATTGACCACCAAATCATGCTTCTGGTGAGGAAAATGTGCTTTAAGCTGCAAAATATTAACAGTAAACACAAATCAATGTGTTTTTATGGCTAAATAATGATTTTAATAATGGGGTATTTGATTTGATATGTAATGCAAGCTGCCACAGCTGATGAGTTAAATACTAGAAATAAAAAAGCTCATGGAAAAAAAACAGTGACAGACCTGTTAAAAACCAAATTTTTAAAGAAAAATGGAAAGGGAAAGGGTGCAATTTAATGTTTATAATATGTTTTGAGGTCACTTAGGATCAGCAGGATGCTGAAAATACTGAAATAAAAATGTAAGTGATTTTTTAAGTGTAATTACGGGGATTTTGTCACAGCATCTTGTTTTCAAAGCCCATTCATTCCTAATACAGGCTTGCCTTTTCAGTGTTTGCACTAGTCCAAACTTCCAGATTTAACTGATTTTCTCTTTGAGAGGAAAACAATAAAAAAAAAAAAATATACACTCAGTTTGCATATTTATATGTGCTTGTTTCTTCCACCCATGTGGTTAATGAGCGATTTACAGTATTAGAGTGGAGATCTGAATTTCTCCATGACCTAAGAATAGGATCTTCTAGGTGTTGACAGCTGACTAAATCCTGCTTTTAGGTCAATAGGATGGGTTTGCATGTGTGATCTGGGCTGAGTGCACACTGTAACCCAGGCATAACTCACTACCAAGGTGGTCCGGGGTGAGTTCATACAAATGTGAGAGTGTGGGAGCCTCTGAAGGGGCTGTGAGCTGGCTACTGCACCTGGTGGGAGCTCTGCCCATACTGGAGATTGAGGTGTAGATCTTTTTTTCCCAACTGATGCAGCTTCTTGATGAACTGTCATTGCACGTTAGAGGTGTGTCCACCTGGGAACAGAGTGCCTGGAAGTGTTGCTGAAAGGTGGGCTGTGCCACCTGGCTACTGGCTCTTGGGTTATGGAGATTTTCTTCAGAATGCTGGAAATAGGCACTTTCACTACTTGGTAGAAATACGGACACTTCTTTCCCCACTATAATAGTTGAGTGTTGAATATAAAACATCCAGACATTTGAATTTCCTTTTTACCTTTTTTTTTAATTTTTATTTTTTAAATCAAATCAGCTAAGCTCCGAGAGTTCTGAAACCTTCTGGTTTTCTTTGCTGAACCAACTTAGGTAGTACACAAGTATGGTCACAAAGGGTCTGGAGCTGTTAAGTTTATTTCCAGCTTTTGCACTGTTTACAGCTATTTGGGTCTTTTGGGTGAACCCAGTAAAAGTGTTGATCCAGCACTGACGACCAAGCATGGATTCAAGCAAAACATGCCACAAATAACTGGCCTTGTGTTTGCACCTACTCTAAAAGGAGTGAGTATTTTTTTCTCTTACAGTTAGCCCAGTATTTTCCAGTCTTCCATAAAAGGCTTATTTTGATTTTTGGCATGAAGTTTTTGGAAAGGGGCATTTTTTGGAAGGCAGTGTTGTTTGCCTTCATTTGAAACTGTCAATATCTCATAAAATTTCAATATGTGGGATTTGTTACCTATCTCTTTGTTAATGCAGAATAATGCTTTGTTTGAATCTGGTTTTAGGTTGGGGGCTTTTGTTGTGTTGATTTTATTTTATTTTATTTTTTAAAAGCTGTGTAATTTTTTTTAACATGGCATTTGCTGGCTGCCTGCACTTCTTCTTTAAATACTAGCTGGGAGATACAAACGTGCATTACCTTCACCATTTCTGAACAGTATATTTATCATTTTTATTATTTATGTTTCTGGCTTGCAGTGTGGATGCAAATGTATTAAATGCTGTTAAGACCTGTGTGCTTTAGCATCTGTGGAATATCATCACACCTCCAAGGCTAAGCCTGCAGCTAAAGTGTTTAAGAATTTATATGGCCATTCTTTTTCTCTCTCTGTGGCATTATAGGGAGGGAAAAAAAAAAGAAATAATGAAATGCATAACCTACATCCACAGAAAATATAACTGGTCTATTTATGATTATGATTCACAGTCGGGTCACTAGAAATATACTACACTTCTGCAGGTTTATGCCTTCAGTGGTTATTTGTTAATGGCAACTCCTGCACACATTTTCCTGCAAGTCTTTTGTATTTCAAGAGAAAATGTGTCCTTCAAACAAGTTGTTTCTTTGAGGAATCTTTCTGTAAGTGGTTTCCACTGTGTATTGACTACTCATAATATTTTCTGTTATCATCTTGTCAGGGTTCAATTCATTACTCCATTCATTATTCAATTTGTTGGGCCATGAGCATCTGAATAATTGAAAGCTGCAGAAGTATTATAAATTATAGTGTCGCCATGAAATCCCAGTTTTAGGGTTTATGGCTTGACTTTAAGAAATCACTCTCTGTTGAAAGTTGGCATATGAGGTCTCATCTTCAAAGCAGAATCTTATCAGTGTGATGGTTTTTAATATCTCTATCGCTGCACACTTAAGAACTCAGGTTGCCTGTGTGCATTAAGTTATGGACTTTTTTAACAGTTTATCTGTTTTTAAATTACTATTGCCATCTCAATGATGTGGGCTAGGGACATATAAAGAAATTTATTTATTTTGAGGTTAATAAGCAATTTCTAGCTGTTAATTAAAATTCTTTTTTTTTCTCCTTTCACAAAATAGAGTTAATATAGTTCCTTATACTAAAGACAAAATATTTTTATAGGATTTTGCAGGTTAAAGATATTCCTATRCAGAAAGATAAACTGACATTTAGCTATTATTTTAGCTAAGTACTGTATGTTTTAAATGTGTTTTTTTTAATTTTATTCTTAGCTGCTGTGTTTTGATTCTGAGTACTACTATATTTCTACTCTGAATAAATTGTATCAAATGGCATCATATTGATTTTACGGCAACAACTATTTAATTCTAAAAATATGAATAACTCATAGACTACATTTTTGTCTTGACTATGTTGCTGACAGATCAGCAGAATTGTGCCAGGGTAGCCTGCACTTCTTGTTCTGAATTTTTAAACATCCCCTGTCTTTAGGTTACAGACCAAATTTGGGAAGATATGGCAAAATAAGGGAATCTGTCATTAAGGCAGCAAAATTATTTTTTGTTTATTCTGATGCTGATTGTGTGTAGCCTCATATGCTTCCTCATTAGTAGATGTCAGAATCATCTGATTTTGCTATTATAATAGAGGAAAGTTTTAGTCATGCTTTTGGCAAGCTAAAAAAATAGAAATAGAGATGCAGTGATGAAGTCTCCAGTATCAGCACTCACACTGCCATGTCAGCCATATTCTTGGGTTTGGCACAACCTTTTGCAGAAGGCAAATGAAGGATGTTTTCCAGTACAATGGTTCAGGACTCACCATCAGCTCTCAGAGCTTGATCCAGCAACTCAAACCTGTGTTTGTTGCATCCTTTTGAGACATCTTGGCTGTCCTGTGCTCCTACATTTGTTTGTCCAACAGGGTGCAAGGCTCCTTAAATTCTGAGGGATACCAGCCCACTGTGCAGGTGCCTCAGGCCCCTTAGAACCCATTCCTGACCCAAGATCCGAAGGTATTCAGCCTTGCCAGCTGCATTCCCTGTGAAGAATCGCCTATACCCTGCCCTTCTGGTTTTCACTATGCCCTGGGTCTTCTGTGCTTTGCTGTGCTTGAGGGCTGCCACAGAGTGACAGCTCCCTAATGTTGGCAGCAATCTCCTACCAACAAAATTTCCCACCCAGAGGAAGCAGAAATGGAATTTCATAACAAGTTTTAGAATCTGGCCATCTCCACAAAGCTGAAATGAAAAACGCCACTCTTGAGTCTTCTCAGTGACACCAYGCGGCCAGAGGCCCCAGCTGGCTGTGGCTGCCAGGGATGTTCAGCTCATTTGTCCAAGAGCTCTCTGAGCAGTGTTCACCAGGATGGCTCCATGGGAAGCCCAGCCCTGCCAGCACAGCTGGCCACTGTGTGCTGCCTTCACAGCTGTGATGGTGCTGCAGCTGCAGGGAGGCTGAAAGCCAAGAAATTCAGGGTCTCTCCTCAAAACAGGGAAATCATTTGGGATCTCAGTGAGGTTTGGGAGAGTTTGATTTGTGGTCCAAATCCAAGTAAGCATTTACCATTTCCATAATTTGCATTGCATGCACAAATTACCTTCTGGGTCTAAGCCTTTGTGCTAGGCAGTAATAAGTAATTTTATTGCCTAAGAACATGGCTAGAAAATATGTTTACCATATTCTTATTTCCTATGGGCATCAAGAGCTGCTTCTCCATGCTGCAGGAAGTAAACACAGGCAGAATTCATCCCTTTGTGAGTTAAAAACTGCAGCTATTATCACTGCTACTCAAAACTTGGATAATTTTTTTTGCCAGATTGAGGCAAAAACATCTGGGTTGTGGAAGAGCTGGAAACAGTAGCTCAGCATTAAAGTGCCAAGTAGTCTTAATGTGTCTGCTGTGCACATGCCCACAGGACTGCCAGCAGCTCGACCTTAGTACAGCTGAGGCCAGCTGGAGTTTTGCTCACAGCTTTGTCAGATCCAGGGATTCACTCCTGTATTCTCTACCGTGAATCATTGGAAGACATAAAAAAATGTCTCCAAGGCTAGTCAAGGTGCTAAAGGCTGCCACAAAGAGAGGTGATGCCTATGGTTTCTTATGGACAATTCCAAAAAAATCTGAGTTAAGGTGTAATAATCAGGCTACATGGAAAACTCACTACATTCTATGCTGTGTTCATGCATAACTAAGTCCCTAAATACATATATAGTTATTCAGCCAATTTCTGCATAATAATTTCAGTGAAAATGAAAAAGAAGGAAGCCTTAAAGCCTTTAGAACCAGTATCTGTGTGGTAGAAAAAAGGCAGATTTGTTTCTACCTACCTCTGAAACCCTCATGCCTCGTCTTGATGGCATTTTGTTTGCATATGCAGTAGATGGGCCCAAAAATCCCAGGAAACATTATCAACACTGTTGATTTTGGAGAAATATGAAAAAAAAAAAAAAAAAAAAAAAAAGCAAGAAGCAGATGTGAGACAGAAAGGGACACAAAGACACATGGCATCTGTCTGGTTCCCAAATTCATCTGTTCCATTATTCCTGTGCTGCTTGGGGATGGTGACACAGCAGAGCCAAACCCCAGAGGCTGGTTCCTGACTCCTTATGTCAAATAACCAGAAAGAAGGGGAAAAGTGTAATGTTGGGAAAGTGGGAAGGAGCATTTGGGTGTATGATATTGCCCGTATTAGGAGAGGGATCAGGACCTAGTTTGTCACTTGGGTCCATGATGTGGGATCCATAGGGTAAGTGGAGGAGATTACCTCTTCTGGCAGGAATGTCAGGGTTGCCCAAAGCCCCTGGAAGGCAGGGGTTGTAGAGAGGCAATCTGGCCCCATGGGACCAAAGTGAAATGCTTAGAAAACAAATTCCTGGTGCATAATGGAAGAGGGGTGGAGAAATAAAGTGGTTTGGATCGGTGGGTGTGCAGGTAGGGGCTTTGTTAGTGAGCAAGTGTCAATGCACTGTGGAGATGGGGAGTGCAGGCAACACCAAAACTGGAAGGGAATGGGAGGAGGGAGGTGATGAACATGAGAGAGGGTAAAAAGATTAGCAGTGAAGTATGCAACATCCTACTTGGTTTATTTTCTATCCTGTTATTGACAATCTTATTTTCAGTCATTATTTATTGGGTGGATATTTGGAATAAGAAGACTGATTAGGTGTGGTAAGCACAGTGATTAAAGCAGTGGGGTAAAAAACTGCTTTAGGAAATCTGCCCACTAACTTTTTTTTTTTTTTTTTTTTTTCACCGGCGACCACCGAGATCTACACTCTTTCCCTACACGACGCTCTTCCGATCTGAAAGCTGTTTTTCATCTTTGTTTTCCATACTGTTAAAAGCACGGGCTTTTCAAACAAGCAAACAATTCTCTTACCAAGCTACCACATATCCCACTCCACACTGACAAAGTATAGCTTGGCTTTGCAAATAACTGAGTGGTTTTGAGAGCTGAAAAGCTTTTTATTTATGTTTTAGAGTGAACAAATCTGGGTTTGCAGTGAAAATACATTCTCATCTTCAGCAGTGGGGGAGCTGCCTTTTTGCCTCTGTACAACTGAGAGCGTAGGATCATATTTAATAAAGAGATATTTAGTTTGCTATTGAAAAAGGATTGCTGCAGAAGATATAAAAGCTACTTGGATATTTTTATAGAACTTTTGCATAAATCTTGTAACCATAACCTGATCTAGTGACATAAATATTAGCAGCTTGTTTCTATTTCACCTGCTGTAGAACCACTGCTGTCCTACAGCAATAACCAGCAAGGGAATAGAGCTATTTGCTGCTGTCATAAATAAGACAGGGTGTCACAGCTGTTTTCATTTGACTGAGCAGTAATGGAGTTAATTATACTTCCAGTCTCTTTGTTTTTGATCTGTGTTTCCAAAGTCATCTGGGCTTCTTGAATTCTTGCAATTTTTTAACCCTTTTTTCTACTCACCTGGATTAGATATTTTCTGTAATTTGCAGGTGATTTCAATGTCATAATTTTTTCTGGAATGTATGCGTGCTTTTCTTATTAGTTGTATTTTCTATGAAAATCTCTACTGAACATCAATGTATTTAGTTGTCTTGAGCAACATAACAGCTAGAGAGTATGATCTTCTTCAACAGCAGGCACATGGACTTACTTCTGCTAGAAAACAAACCTGTTTTCATCTCCAGCAATGCAGATAACTTGCTTTAAGAAAAAGGGCAGTATAATAAAGCTATACTTTGATCCAATTAATCATATTTCTGAAAGACTTCTTGGAATTAGAGTGTCAAAAGGACAGCTAGACTTGTACAAATAGGGAAAAGATTACTCATATTTAGGAACATTTGTCCATATAGCTGCTTCAGAGCAGCACATCAGGAAGAACTCAATGCAAGAAGTCCTCTCTGTTGTTGACAGAGCTTTTCAAGTTGCTTGCAATTTTACTTTTTCTTTCCCCCTTTAAGGTTTTTTTTTTAATGCAACAATAAGAGATAAGAATAAAGGGAAATCTTTTTTTTTTAGGTATTAATGGCAATCTGTTAAATGTGTCCAAGTTTTGCTTGAAGAATTTAATAAGTCTGTAGTCACGCAAGGAAGTGTAGTTGTTGAAGTGCCTGTGATGGAGGCTCTGATTCTGAGCCAGCTTTATAAAGTTACTGGCTTTGTGGGAGCCAGACATCAAGCCCATATGAAAATCACACTGGACACCTGTCTGCATATCTCCATACTTGGAAATAGGCTTTGAGATGTGCCCCCAGTGGTTGCAAGCAAACAAGTGACAAAGTGAAATGTGGCAGTAGCAAGTACTATACTACTATATTTCTCTAGTATTAATAGTCTGTAGTTGTTAGGTCTCTGAAATACCCTTGGAATAGGAAGCAAGGAGGAAGCTTCAAGAGTCAGACATAAATAAGGTTGCTGATACACACACTTAAAATTTCAAAGTTACTTGTAATTTAGCATGAGAAAAAACACAATATGTGCCAGCATAAAAGTGTTTGATAAGTAACCTTGCTCTTAGTGTGGCTGCCTAGTTCCTAAATCCAGTTGGCACAATGTTACTGCAGCATTGTAAAACAAAGGACTATGTATTATTATGTATCCCTTTGTTTACTCTTGTTGATAAATAAATAATTAACAGAGCAGACCAGGATGAGGAGAGACAGATGAGATGAGCTGAGATGAGATGAGATGAGCTGAGATGAGATGAGATGAGATGAGATGAGATAATGAACTTCCTAGAAGTCATGCCAAAATGTCCCACCACTGGCACACAGTGGTCATGACACAGAGTTGACAATRTGCAGGAGTGATACTTCTCATGTGTGACAACAAGAAGTCAAAGTTTCCGTTTTCTGCTGCCAAAACCTTCAACCACCCCCCACCCCTCACCCCCAAATATGGCTATGTATGATCTTGGAAACTTTCCCTGTTGATAGAAATTCTGGGATGCTGGGAAGACAGTTATGCTTAGCTGAAAAGTAGGGAGAAATTTGGGGATTGGTTTTGTTTCAGGCTTGGGTTTTTTCTGAGGGCAGGTAAAATTTAAAACCCAGATTTCATTTGAGGTAAAATCTCTACTTCCAGTAATAAATTTAGCCAGATACAGCCCTTTACTACAGAAGGTCAAATCTTTCACTCAAGTCTTTCAGACTCTGAACCCAGTTTGCATATTGAGCTCTTAGAACTATTTTCAACTACCAAGGGCACCTGAGCATGAAGAACACATTTCTTGATGTCTTTAGTTACAAATTGGCACACAGATGGGCTGCAGTAGTATGATGGGGGGGGGGGTGCTCACATCTTAAATCCGCTCTGTTTATTACCCAGGAAGTTTTGATCAAGTTTATGGTGTTAAAGACTCCAACATATCAACTCCATTGAAGAACAGGACAAGCTATTGTAAATATGAACCATCAAAGCATTAGCCATTTCAAAGAAATGAAGCAAATCAATTGTTTTCTATAAAGGTGCCTTTCAGATCTCCTTTTTCAGGTTCTGAAATCCCTTATCAAGTTCAGCATTATTAAATGTTGGACTATGGACTGCAAGAGTAATTTTTTAAGACTTCTAAAGGGTCACTTTGCTGCTAACATGCTTGTCTTTGCATTTATTTTACTTGGCCTAAACAGAGTGATTCACACACACACAAATATACATAAACCAGAATTAATTCCGTTGCATGTAATACCTGTTTGAACCTTAAACCAGCAAAGAATTTGAGGACTTAAAGAAAATCAGAGATGTGTTCAAATGTTATTGACTTTGAACACTTTATCTACTCACCTTTGTAGACAGCTACATCTGTAGATCACTGGGCTACTTTCCTTTACTGGGGCATCCATCAGTTTCTTGAGAGATACTGCAGAAATGTTGTCCATATTGGGACAATACCAGTGGTGTGTGCAAGTATTCAAAGGGTGGAGGATGCTCCTTTGTTTTCTGTCCTCCCTCTACTGGAGATAAGAATGGAATTAAAAACGGAACCTTCTTTATGTTAAATATGTAGACTTTATCCTCTATGTAACGTTAGGTAATTCCTGAAAAGGACTTTTCCAATGAGATGGATTCCTTCACTTCAAGCACGAGATGTCCATCTCAAAGCACACCTTTAAGTATAACTAGAAGATTAAATGCCTTCAGAGCCCAGGGTCAGTGCTTGTAATTGAAGGTGCCTGACATTACTTTAACATATGCTTTATTTATCATGCCAAAGCCCTGAGCTGCCATGTTTCAAAGAAACAAGAGGCTAGAATGAATTATCTTCTTTCAGTAAAAAATAGAATTTCCTCTCTAAAATTACACTGGCTTGAGCTCCATTATTCCCAATATACTTTCCAACACCAGTGATAGGTTTAAGATCTGGTATTTGTGATACATGAGAATGAAAAACATGTGATTTATACCTCTGGAAAAGCTGTATTCCTGGCTTTTTAGTGGAACAAACAGAAGTTGCACCTCACTTAGGAAAGTCCAGGGCCATTGCAGGTTAAAGCTCTGATGTATATTTAAACACAAAAGTTATTCCATGTCAGTTTAAAACACAATTTTAAATAAGAGTTATATCATTACCAATTTAAAACTGAACCTGGTAGCAATTTAGTAAAATGGATTTTTTTGGACAGAATATCTATTTTATCATACAAGCCTATTTTCCAAAGCATGCAGTAAAACAGAGCTTACTGTAAATTGCTTGATTGCTCAACTTTATTCCCAGACTCAGCTCAGTGGAGTAACAATGCTATAAAACTGGGGAGAGAGGAGATGTTTCTTGTGAATAATTCCAATATTCCCACTTTTATGTGAACCTAATCTGCTCTCCAAACTGGCCATCCTGTCAACCTGGAGGAATTGGTCAGGAAGGAGAGTAAGCAGGGTCTGTTTTCTCTGGTTTGGGTTTTTTTTTTGTTTAGTTTTGTTTGTTTTTTGTTTTTTGTTTTTTGTTTTTTAGAAAAACACTCTTTGAAAGAGGAAATTAGCTTTGACAGAATTTTAAACTTTATACTTGGATAGTGAACATTTCTCTAAAAGAGGTAATAGTAATGCTATTCTCACAATAATGTAAATCTACCTTTTGCTGCAAATTAAAGCTTCAAAAATTATAAATGTATTCTTGCTGCATACTGATATCCTCTTATTCTTCCTCCACATTTTTCCTTTCTCTTTACAACTCCCTAAATTATAAGGGAATTAAAAGTCCATTAGACAGTATACATTAACATATGCTATTATGGTTTTAGCTAGTGAGCGTGGGCAGAAGCTGCTGTGTGATGTGATTTTCCATTACTGCCCTTTGAAGGCAAAACATTAAATTGCTGTTAAAAAAAAAAACCCTAAAATTCTAAACTATGACAAGTGGCCTAAAATAAGTAAAGAAAATATTTATTTCTAAAATATGCTCCACATGAATTCCTATGTTGAAAAATCTGGTTTATCTCATGAAATGCTGCAACTAAAGTATCAGGGTTTTCCAAACCATGCTGAAGAAGCCTTTTATAGGTGTCTGTAGAATGCCTTCTACCAAGGAAGTCTGCCTCTATTTTTTTTAAGTAGACATAGTTGCCAAACCCCAAAAAAATGATTTTTAAACCAGAAATACCAATTTTTCATTTGTGTTTCTTTACTTTCTGTCTGCCTTAGTCTGCTTAGTAGCCTTTAGGAACATTGGTTATAGGCTATGTATTTTTATGTCCTTGACCAAGWTGGTTACCCGTGGTATATTCTTATTTTACCACATACACAATGGCATAATGCCTCTCTATCTCATGCCATGGAAACTGTACTTTATATTGAAAAATTGTAAAGTGCAGAGGGAGGCTTTGTCAAATTTGTAACATTTAATTGTAAACTACTACAGCTGTGCAAAATGTTGCATATCCTAATGCTATGTTTTCTACCGGTTTGAAAGATTTCCTCATCTTACTATCAYAGATTTAGTGGGAATTACCAGGAATAAATCTTAACAGTCAAAGAAATTTACTTACAGTTGCCTTTTCTACTCCTATTGATAGCAGATTTATAACTGTGACCCGGGAAGTAGTCATCTGAATGCAGTCATGGATGAGTTTAAATTAAACATAAAGTTTAAGAAAATTCTGGCTAAATGTCATCAAGATCCATCATACCAAGCTGTCTGAGAGGGTAAAGGGCACTCTGTGAGCTGGATGAAGGACAAAAGCAGATCCAGAGCCAAGAGAGCTCTGCAGTATGGCACAAGTGCTTGGGACAGCCAAAGGAGCCATCTGGGAGAAGTGGGGTTTGTCACTCTGAAGCACAGGAGTGGGTGCTCTCCCTGCGTTCCCATCTCCTTCCCTGCCTCCCCTGGTCCTGTACTCCAGGCTGCTGCTGCTTTTGCCTGAACCCTTGTGCCACAATCTCTGCCTACCAGCAGTTCTGTGTGCATCCACTCCATCCAGCCATTTCCATGCATCCAGCACTGTGAGGTCCTGGGCARAGGATAACTTTTTTCTCCCCAGAATCCATCTCTAATTTACAGCATTTGTTTCTGTATTACCCATAAAAGGAAAAGAATATTTTTGAAATCAATGTTTAAACATGAATCAAAATTCAATATGTGGAGGACAGGGAATATTTATAGCCATATTGTTTTTACTCTGGGATAAAAATAGCCTTTTCATGAAAAATGCAGTAGTGACCGGAATTCCATTGTTTCCCCTAYAACACATACATTAAACAGTCCTAAGTGGATAATGGGAAAGAACAATAATAAGGATAACGATAGGTTACAGAAACAATTAGGTAAGGAATAACACATGACAGGTAATCCAGTCATAAATTTATAGGCATGCTGCTCTCTCCTCAGGAGTCCTGTGAGACACAGGGCCAAAGGCCAAATACATTCCCAAGGAATGTGTACTGAATCACATGCCTGCAGACTGCATGTTATTATTAGAATTGTAAAATGTTATTGCTGATTTTTATATATCACACTGTGTGGTTAATCTAAAACTGTGGCTAGACAATTTATTGTGTGTTTGGGATGGCTATTTCCAATACAATTTTCTTTGATTATTTTAAAATGYGTTGTAAGATTTAATTCTTTTTAAATGCATTTTCAAACCTCAGGAGGACTCTCAATAAGGCTTAAAAAGCTCTTGGTACCTCAGCTTTGTTCTGGCATTTTGGCTTCACACTCATCCACTGAACAGTAAATGCTTGTTTTCAAGCTCTTTCTCCCCAACCCGGCAGCCCTTTTGTTAAATGCAACCAGTGCAGTGCAGTTAAGGAAATGGAGAAAAAACAATTTAAAAGTAGCAGTGGGGGCACTGAGCTGGCACATGGAGCTATGCTGYGCCTGCACTTTACGGACACATTGCTCACCCCTTAACCTGTCTTACCTGCACAAGCTGAAAGGAGCCCTG
>CADDXX010000005.1:5497984-5530484 GCA_902810485.1 Alauda arvensis | reverse complement strand
AAGCTTTATATTATACTGCTTCAAAGATTATGCTGGAAGCCATATATTCAAAGGATATATAAGGTAAATTTACTTCTGATTGTTCTTTGTGAGGTAAAGTAGTTCTAATGAATGTCATGGGCAAATGACACTACCTTGAGTTAGGTCTTGGGCAAGTTTCTGTGTTAAACATTAGTAATAAATCTTATTTCAGTAATTTGTCATGGCCCTATGAAATAAATTAYATTGGCCTTTTAAGAGAAAGATTTGGCCCTAGCACTGTTCCATTAGTTTTGAAGTAAAACGTGTTAGCTTTTTTCACAAAGACTACGTGGAGGAAAATGTAGAGTTTWGCCATGCCTAGGATGTCAGGAAGTCTGTCCAGTGATCTAAATAGAATATTCTTTTACCAGCAAGAAAAGCCTATTTTGTGAATGTCTCTGGTTAAAACAAAAAACAAAAAACCAAAAACCAAAAACCAAAAACCAAAAACAAACAAACAAAAAAACCACAAAAAAAGTTGGAAAAGCTCTTCCTTCAACTCTGCTCAGAAACAGGCATGGACATGGAACCCAGGAGGTACCTTGTGAGAAAACTGTGTGTTCTGAAGAAAAACAAGAGTAAGGAGGCCCTGTGAAATTTTTTGTCCATATTATAAAAGGACTTTGGCTGTTTTCAACTGAGGAGGAAGGTTTCCTGAAGTCACTGCTGGAATATGTTGTTGAGACAGAAGCATAGCACAGAGAGGCCTCAAATGCTTGACATCCTATCAAAGAKCTGAGGCGTGTGTTGGAGCTTTCTGTTGTCAGTCCAGAAATGGCTTCTGTCAGGACACTGAACCTGCATCCCTYGGAACAAATTATTTTTCTACAGGTAAGAAGCTCTTAAATTCAAATGAAAACTTTACTTCATTTGACATGCAAGGCTTGGAAAAATAGGGCTGTTTCTGGTTTGGGGAGGCAGTAAGCAGGGTCCTAACATAGGCCCATGACAGGTAGGCAGAGTGTGTCTGCATCCTGCTACCAGTRGCCAACTGGCTGCAGGCCCTTGTTCAGGGGGCTTGGAGAGTAGCAKCCTTCCACATTACACACCTTTATATATTCGTGCTATGTGCTAGAMAAAATAAAAATGCTCAGGAAAGACTGCAAAGGATGAGCAAATGAGAAACTATTTGTGTGACGGAATGGCAATCCTGCCAACCACTTTAACAAGGTAATTTCAAATGGAATTRTTAAAAAAATTAGTTCCACYTACATTTCAGTTTTAGGYTGTGGMCCCTTTTCTGAAAGAATTATTGTTTTCTTGTGTTCTAACACGTGATAAAGCCAAACAAAAGAGATCTCTCTCCTGTCTTACAGAATAGCCACAAGAATCAGAGGAAGTGCTTGACACCCAGGTAGCCACAACAGTTGGTACACCGTAGCTGTCACCGTGAAATCGAGTGCAAAATCGCCACATTTGGAGTCCTTCCTAAAACTGCTTGCTCTGTCAAGTGGAAGTAAAGGACATTGACCAGAAAAATGACACAAGACTTTTCCAGAGGCAGTCTTTGCAGAAACTCCATTTCACCTATACAACTGTATCTGCACACTGATTTTCCAGCGTAGGAAAGATTTCTCACTGTTGCTGACTCACATCCTTCACAGAAATCTTGTAAAAACCAGAAGAAAAGACCTCGTAGTTTATTTTTCAAGAGGGTACATTTCAAATGGTACAATTTGGTCTGTCCAAAAGTAAGATAGGCAGTCTGTCATGAGAACTTTACCTGTCATATCAAGTAAATTTGTCATAGTAACTTGCTATTATCTGAGCAAAATTTTGAAGCTATTTCACAAGATTTGAAAATATTTGCATTGTACTGCTTTCAGTGGAGGATTTAGGGAATGATATATGTTAGTACTACTGTCCTCTAAATAGATATATTTGTGASATACATATATTTTGTCATGTTCTCTGTTAAAAAYATGCATCTTKTATTTGGTTKTGCTTGAGATGGATGAAAACTTGARCAACAAWTTGTCCCAGGAGGAATGTGTTGTAGGTATCTTTTAAMTTAARGAGGAATGAAAAATAGAGAAGATAAATTTCTTCAGAATAAATTATAATATGAACAAAATGGGCTTCTGACACAATGTTTATTTAGAAATAGTAAAATATTCTATCTTTCAAAAGCATGCTATGGGGTTCTCTTTTTGATTTTTTTTTCTGTATTCTCTGCAAGCATGGCAAATACTATACTTTTTTTCACCAAATTATTGTACTGAATCAAAGGTAGTGCATCCTTCATGAGTGTGAGTATTAGGGGTTAYCTTAACCCAACAAGATATTAATGACTCCAGTCAAGAAATACGACGTTTTGGAGAAGTCCAGATGATATGGGAAGATCATTCATGTTGCCTCCATACTAATTAAAAAATAAGCCTCCCTCCAATTTTAAAACAGATTTTAACCAAGTAAGCTCCCAGAAATTGTTTACTCTCTCATCTTCATATTGGTACTAACTTGTATTTGAAAAACTAATAGATTGTCCATGTCCTCCTCAAAGTGTTTGATTTAAAGTTCAAGCTTTTTTAAGTACCATTAAGATAAAATATTGGGTAGTACTATCTCCTGAACACCCTATTTTTAAGAATATGCTTCATGCCTCATTTACCAGAAATGTATTGAGATTTTCCTGAGCCAACATTCAAATAATAACTTGMCATTTTTCATAACATGATGCCATGTTTTTGTCTTTTCAACTCCTTTGCCACCCAAACTGGGAGTTTGCATTACTCTGTTATTTGATTATTTGTTTACCATCTAAAGCTCAAGTAGAATATGTTTGTGTACTGCATAGAATATGTTTGTGTAAGAAATTATTAGATTTTCAAAGAGAATCTTTGTGTGATAGAATGTATAAGAGCAAAAGAAAGTTAAGCAGAATAATTTAGAATGTAAGGAGTGATTCCTGATGGGGTGTCATTTCACAGAATTTCAGAATCAATAAGGTTGGAAAAGAGGGGAAGGTTTAATTCCCAGTTCTGGAGCTGTATATTTCATGTCAGAGCACCTCCTCTTGTTTACTACCAGAARMCTGCCTGCTGGGGGCACTGCACRGCTTYTCCTGCTGCCTTASYGCTCCCAATATATTTGAACAATTCSTGCCARCTTCCTCAAGTTTYCCCTTTGTTACCACTGCTSATGGGTCCTGTTCAGCACTTYTCTYGCTGTGTTGCTCCGTGYTCTCATAAAATGCCAAATTTTTCTTCCACTTGTGCACTGGAACAAAGCTGGAGAAGATGGGGGGGCAGAAGGAACCAGAGGTTCTTAAAGATATATTATTAAAATAGCCAAAGGAAACAGAGCAAGAACAATTCAGAGTAGAATGTGCATCAGAATGTGAATGTTAGGATGTGTTTATAAAGGATGTCTTTTCACATTTTTCCACAACTTACAGCCCAGAACCAGCCCYACTGATTTTGGCAGGGCTACCCATAGAAGACAGGGAAGGTTCTCTCCCCTCTTCCCATCCCAGCAGGACTAATAAGACAAATCCAGAACAGAAGACAAGACAGTCTGATAATTTTATTCATATCAAACCTGAATAGTTCAAGCCCAGGTCTGCAGCTCCTAAGAATGCATAGATCACCGAGACCATGGTTCARGAACAGAGATGAGATTCAAAAATCCCTTTAGCAGCAGATGAACTGTAAAGCTGCAAATCACACAGCACAAACCACCACAGACAGCAAACAGTGAATAAACAGGGATGAGTATTGCAAACAAAAGAAGGAGCTGGGGTTAGTTCAGGTTCTCAGAGGGCTTTGGAASTGAACTAAAAATATATCTCTTAAATGCAAATAGAGAAAAATGATAGGCATTTGCATGATTGACAGCCTTTCAAAATAGAAGTGTTGCTATAATTAAGCAATAATGTATGAGTGAGTGTACATTATGACAAATTGGAAGCTTGGTTGATTAGATTGAGCATATAAACTGTCAGTATAATTATCACATTTTAATCATTTTTCTCCATTTTTTATAACAGCATTGTCTTCAGCCTCATTTGGTGCTCATTAGATTGATATTCTAAGAGGAATTGTACAACATAAAACATGTCCTTTAACAGGATGAACTTTATATAAGACTTCAGGTATGTCTATAAATATTTATAATGGTRGCTGTTGTGCCTCAACTTTTTTGCCACATCTTATGTGTCAAATCATAAGAGCTCATAAGTGGTTTWGAGCTTTCTTTACCACAATAAAATATTATAATCTGAAAGTACTTTGCACTCAGTTAAGTATTCACTCACTATATATTTTAAGCTGTCACAGGGAAAACATATCACAGCTGAATAATGAATTAATGATACACACTGCAATTATTAATAKGATGCTCAATCAGTGTGGGAGCAAGATTTTTCTGTTTTCACGCAGCTATGCTAAAATACATGGTGGCTTCTTTAACAAGAAAATGTTTGTTGTTAACACCCAGGGAACAGCAATCAATTTTTAGTTTAGTTTTATGCCAGTTTCTCTGTAAAATGTAAACCACTGGAGGAGTACCATGCCCCTGAAAATGCAGTATAACAAAGAAAATAGAGGTTCTTAACATGGTCATGCTCTTATAGTCTTACCCTATCTCAAATTAGATCTGAGCAGTTCTTTCACCACTGTCGAAGTGAGAAGGTGGAGGGTRGCCTGAGTGTTAAAATAAGGGTCTGTGAAACAAATTTCTCCAGGTGCTTTCCCCATTTCTGCCACAGGTTTGCTTTTTGGCCTTGGGCAAGATGTTTATCTGCACCTCAGATTAGTGGCCCTTTGGGAAACAGAGATACACACACGTGCTCTGCAGAGATTATTGGAAAATTAATGTGCTTTAGGTCTCAGTTTACTGCTGTTAAAATTCATACTGTACAGCCTACTCCAGGCTTTGCAGCTGCTGCAGAGAGAGGAGTGCAGACTTTGTGGCCTTTCTGGCCAATGGTGAATTTCCTTATTTAAGGAAATCTATCAAAGTTTCCAGTACAATTGTTCAGTGAGGAATTGCATAGAACAAATAACAGCAATAGAAARGTCTTAATTATTTTCATATTGCTTTAGAAGTATTTGTAGCAAGGATTTAAATTACCTTTTCTATGGATGGCTTGAGAAAAGATTCCAGGCCAAGGAGGTGTCTTCTAGATATCATTCCTTCCATGTCCTCTGCAGTATATATTCAGCAAATGGAGACCATTATCTTTTCTCTCAAGACCATTTGTGATATTGACAGTGAAATATGAGACACTGARGTCCTCATAAGCTGATGATTTTTGAAAGTGGAAAATTGCCAAATAATCAGTTTGAATATTTGGTATAATTTTCTTTGCCTGTGTTTATGTCTTTTCYGAAGCTTTCCACAAACTTTCTTTGAAGTTGATGCTAGAAATATCTTTAAAAAATTTACATTGTAGGCTGAATTTGAACAGTATGTACAGGAAGTAGATTTGATTCAGAAGTGCAAAGATTGATGTAATAAACTCAATTTTAATTGYAGGATTTTCTTAGTCTTTCAAAAATTTACCCTCTTACCTCAGTTTTTAACTTTGCACTCTTCCAAGATAATACTCAAGCCTTTCCACAATCTTCACTAAGTTCAAGGTGAAGACATTACTTCCAGTCTTGGATATTGCTGTCTGTGCAGAATAATCATGTGCAATTCTTAGTTCTTCTGCTACTACTTCTAATGACCCAATTACCAGTAAAATGCATAAAAGCAGGATCTCAGCATTGATTTTTTTCCTTGATTTTCTCAATAGCTTTCACAAACCTGAACTTAACATGCTTTTTAGCATAATTATTAAGATTTGATGCTRGATCTTACTAGGTTTATTTAGTGTTTCAAAAGGCTCAGTTGAAGCCCCTTCCATGAACTTATCAAGGAGCCTCGTTATGGCATGAAAATTGTATTAAAAAATTGCCCATAAATGGCTATGTCTTGATTGGAAAACAACCTAACAACAGAGCATCTCAAAATTCAGTATTTTAATGCCACAGGCAGGGACACCTTCCACTAGACCAGGTTGTTCAGAGCTCCATCCAGCTTGGCCTTAAACACTCCCAGGGATGAGATATCCATTGTTTCTCTGAGCAACCCCTGTTTCACCCATCTCACAGCAAAGGGTTTGCTTTTAATATCTAATTTAATCCTACTCTCTTTCCCTTCACAGCCATCCAGCCTTGTTCTATTACTCCAAGCTCTTGTCAACAGTCCCTCTCCAGCTTTCTTCTAAGGCCCTTTAGGTACTGGAAGGTGCTGTAAGTTCTCYGGGCAGCCCTTCACTTTTCTAGCCTGAACAACCCCAACTTCCTCAACCAGTTTCCATAGGAGAAGTTGAGTGACTCTTCCAGGTATAGTTTCATATGACAGAATTCAGCAAGAGAAAAGCTGCCTGCCCCTCTCTGGCTGTATTTTGCATTCCCTCAAGATTGCTGCCAGGTAAGTCACAGCAAAAGCGTAGTGAAGATGAAGAGTGCTGTCTTGATGAAGTCTAGACATTGTCAGCACTGCCAGGGAAGCAGATCAGCACTTTTGCCCATCCTCTCACAGGGTGCCTGGATGACCACAGGTAAAGGAAGAAGCGCAGGGATGCGTGCTGGGAGACCACCAACCACTTGCTTCAGGGTCTCAGCTTATGGAAATGTAGTTTGGATGTCTTAGCATGGCAGAAAAAAAAAAAACAAACCTGCACCTTGCTGGGCTTCGGGGTTGGTGAAGTGCAGTGTGTGGACCTCTGTGATCACTTTGAGACTTTGAGATAACCCATCCCAAGAGCACAGGCTGCCAGAGGCACAGCGAGGTGCTGGGGCTCAGTGTGACAGAGTGGGCACTGCACAGAACCCTGAGGAGAGCTGGCTGGCCTCCAGCCACGGGGCAGCACGGCCAGAGCACAGGCACACCTGTCCCTGTGCAGCTGTGTGCACTGCCCGGCCAAAACTCGCCACTGCTCTCAAGGACACCTTCTCCCACACGCGGGAGAGTGCCACAAAAATAGCTATCTGAACATGTTAGTGCTTCCACACAAAGTACTTCTTGGGTATTTGTGCTGGGACAGGTAAAGAGCAAGAGGAAAATTTAGTTTTCAAATTACAGAGGGCTTATTTCCTCACTGGTGAAAGGAGGCTCTCTGTGTTGCATATATCCCCTCACACACTCATACTCTGGGCCAGCCCAGTGGAGAAGGTGACAGCAATGTTGTAACCTGAAAAGCATTCAGGCTTTGTTTGGGAAAAGAAAAAAAAATGGTGGGGGCTTGGAGCTCTTCTTATTTTAAGGATTCTGCTTCACCTCTCACAGTGTGAGAAGATTAATTTACTTTCCCTTTTGTTTTGTACCGGTGTGTATTCCATAGCATTAATTTATTCCTCAGGGTCTGATAACATCAGTTCTGTGTCCATTGTCATCAAAGCATATAGGTGATGTGTAGAAACGATAACGAGGTTGCATTTTTTCTGTGCTTGATGGCTATTCAACAAAAGTAGCCTGCTAAGCATTCCTCTCAGATTTTTCTTATTGCCCAGGTTGCTGGAAGAGGCTGAAATAATTTTCTGTCCTGAAAAAAATATAAATTAGTTCTTGAATTTTGACATCAGAGAAATACCAACTTTTAAAAGTAGTAAACAGCTTTTAATTTTCCTATGTCTTCCATATAGACACCTTTTGTTCTTGAGATTGTCTAAAACCTTTTTTTTTCAGTCCACCTTCTCTTTTCATTTATGCACTTGATAAATTTTAGCAGAGACTTCTGAAAGAAAAATGTTTTGTCCTTGCTAAAAATTCTGGAGACATGTCTGGAAGAATGTAACATTCTCATACTTTGGCATCAGTGATTGAAATCTCAGAAGATCATGGGGTATACTTCTGTCATTCAAGTGAGCTGATGTGTAAGTCTTTCAAAAGTAACCAACCAACAAAAATAAAACCCTAAATCTTTTAACACACTGTGTATTTTTAAAAGTTAACAGCAAAATTCCCCTAGTAATGCAGCCATTCTGAAAAAGACTAAATAAAAAGCCCAGAAGGACTGTAGACAGGTAAAAGTTTTTGTTTTCAACTCACCCTAGAGTCTTGCCTCTTTGGTTCCTGGTTAGTCAGGTGCTTCAAGGTGCTAAGTTTCCACCAACCTTAAATATGACTGAAACATTTCATATGCCATCATGTTTTTGTACAGTGTTCAGCTAGGACTTCTGTCCTGCAGGCCTCAGACAAATCCACAGTTTTCATATTCACTGTTGGAATTGTACTTTTTTCTGCTCCTGAAGGAAAATTCTATTATTTGCAGAGCTACATCTGCGCTAGGATTAGCCAGTTTTTAAAACAGCACAAATGATGCTGATCCATGGATTCATAAGGAGGAATGTGTCTGACTAAAATGAAAGAAAGTAAATATGAGATTATTCAAAAACATATCTATACACAAGGAATGAGAAGAGCTTTATTTAGCATTCAGATTGCTTTACAAATGGCTTTAAAATATTTACCCACTCTATTGTTTTAYATAGAAGTCTTGTCTTTTGTGTCTGCACATGGAATACATCTTCTATATATGTCTATATTCTAGATAAAGGATTCATCATCAGCTTATACCGTATGGAAGYAGAATTTGCCATTTGTAAATGTGTGGATATAAAATGTATGTGTTACATAAATATTTTTGGAATYGTRCATTTTTTCTGTGCTTTGATGTTTCAAAGGACTCTATTCTGCCCATTTCTGATTTTCTGCCTGTTCCTAAGTTTTGGAAGCAGAATTCCATTTCCCAAAAGCCTGCTATTTTTCACTAGAACTAAGTCATCGACAAGTTCTCTTTTCAAAGCGGTTTCCTAGGTACTTGTACAACATTATTCCACAGATTTGCTATTGAAATGAAATACTGCAGTGACCTTTTTAATTCCCATGACTTTTTACAATCTTTGAAATTTAGCACAACAGCAGGAGTTTAATCATATTCACTGATGTAAAAGACAAAATAAGGCACCTCTACATTCAGACAGAGATATGACCTCAAAGGTGCAGAGCCTCGAGAGACTCGCTGGAGGTCCCCAAGGACAATTACAGCCATTTCACTTCTGGTCTACCTGTAATCTCTGACTTTGCCTCCTGATAACACCAACAGAAATTTTGCACTTACGTTGCCTGCCAGAGTATTTTGTTCTTGCTGCATGAGCACTGTTGTTTTCCTATCAAAGAATAATCTTATATTACTTTATCTCTCTGTTCCAGTTTACATCCACGTCACAGTTTCAGTTTCAAGGTGTGAATTTCCAAGGTCTTTGATTTTTTCTCTGCTGCAAAGTTGGAGGCTTTGGCTTCATGCTTGCCCTTTTTTTTCTGCCACAATATGGAAATTTACCAACAAAACAATCTACACCACCTCATCTGCTGGCAGTTGTCTGTTCTGTCAGGAACACTTGTGTTGATTGATGCCAGGTGGACCAAAGGAAGGCTTTAAAAAAATCCCAGCATGTTTATCCATTGCCCCACAGAGTGACAGGGCAAATCAGCTCTCTTACGTCCTCTTCCCAAGCAATGACCGTGATGGGGAGACTGATGTACAATCCCATCAGCTCTGAGCTGTTCTCATTGTCAAACCGGAGCAGAGGAGCAGCACATGATCACTCTGCAAAAGTACAGTGTGGGTACTTCTGCCTGTGTGTGCTCACACATAAAYGTGTTCAGCAATGTGCAATACTACACCAAGACTCTTTTATATGCACTCAGGCTTCTTTTCTTCCAAAAAATTGTCTTCAATGGCAAACAATCATGGTAAATACTGTTTAAAATTACCTTTTTTAACATTTAGCTCCAGCTGGCTAAAGACAGAGCAAAGGACTAGGATCAAGGGTTAATATCAGACCCCTTAAACTTTTTAAGGGTTATACTATCACTGTCTTTTATGTAGGAAGATTAGCAATGGCCAATGAATTCTGTCATGAGGCTTTTTTATTGTCTCTGTGAATTAAGTCAATARCTGTGGTTCAATTTATCAAAATTAATAGACACAAAAATTATCATCTTSAGCTGGCAGCCACAGCAGAAAAAATAGTCTTGAGGTGTGGTGGCTTCCCAACAGTTCTGAGCAGACAAAGAATTGCATTGATACTACTTCTGATGTAACTTTTTGTTAAAGGAGATCCCAACTGTTTGGGAAATGATTCAAACATCAGCCACAAGCACTAAATTCAACATTTATAAAGGAATGCACATCATCATCATCTTAAATCTTGTGGGACATGCTTTTTGCACATCACTCTCAGTAGCACAAGCTCTTTGGTAACTTCCAGAGTTGAAGTTAATAGCAATGTATAGGGAATGTTTAGTGGACTTGCAGAAAATTTTGCAAAACTATTCACTCTAATTCTAGAAATTGATTTTTTGGTCCAGATCACGTCTCTTAAGGTCCCACAGATTTAGATAATGACAAATTGCATAACTCAGATCCTTTCYTCAATGCTTTCTCTCTGAAAATTTTAAACTAAGAAAGCTTATGGGCTGCTTTGATGAAAGGACATTTCAGAGCTGAATTTGCAGTCATCTATCTAATAGTATTTTTCTAAATTAACATTKCATTGTCAATCAAACCTGAGCATCAAAACCATAAAGCTTCTCTGAGTGGATTTAACTGACCTAAAGTTTTCAATGATCAGATACCAAGTCTTCYTAATCTGATAGTTTTACAGTTAATCCACAAAGTGAATGTACATAGTAAATAAATCTGAGCATCTGCTCAAAAGTTGCAGAAAAATGGTAAATTATTCATTGCAAATTATTTGCTTAGCACATGTTCACCATTTTTTGAGTGATGCTTTGTGAAAATTCATGTTGCTGAACTGGTCAGCTTACAACTAGGTGATAAAACTTCTAAGAGAAGACAAATCACATATTCAGCCAAGATACTATTCTTAGAATGATAAATGAAGTMATTTATCTCAGGAACCTTGTTCTTGACAAGATTTTGTTTGACCAAAAACTGCTTAAAAAATACATTAGTGCAGCAATACTTGCTGTTAAACTCAACATCCACATAGGGATCTTTAACAAGCCATTTGAGGCCCTTCATTACAAAATTTACTGCACAATACTTTATGTGCTTCCACATCCTTCACATAAAGCACTGTACAGTAGTTTCAATAAAATTTGTGTGAAGTGCTTTACAAAACTCCATCTCAGCAATGGGATTCCATCAGAAAGAATGAGTATCTCAGTGTGAGACTTCTATTTGCAAGGATTGTCACTGTAAATGACCAAATCATTATTCAGTTGAGAGACAACTCACTGTAARCAGTGCATTGCTTCTAGATGTATCACCTGTGATCAATAGGTTCCCTTTCTRCCTCAGCACTTGTTAATATTGTATATGGGTTTGATTAAATGTTTGAAAACATTTTTTAAGTGACAGAATTAAAAAGGATGGACTCGTTACCAAAAACATTCAGCTTTTAATGCCAGGCTAGATATTTACTGGTGCTATATCATCTTAGGATGTGATCTAATCACATCTAATAACTTATGTCASACTGCCCTTCATTTGTGTGTGGATAGGAGACACATGATCCAGGGGAACTCTTCATTTTCTGAAMGAGATGGCACAGATGAGATCCCACTGCACTGTTATTGATTCTCTCAATTCAACATCAACTAGAATTTCTTTTTATTAGCTTTTAAAATTATTTCCTTTTGCTATTTTGTTTTTTTCAGTCTCCTTTGCTAGACTGTAAGTCCCAGATTTTCAAAAGAAAAGCTACCAATGCCATAATTACAAAATTATGCAGGCAGACTCACTTTTTGGGTTRTCTGAGTGTTTGTGAAAACCACTGGTACTTCTTCCAGCTTCATTTGGGAAATGTCCTTGTTGTTGGATACCACAAGGCAGTCAAATGTCAGTGCTGAAGACCAAAGCTGTGATGTGTGCTGTTATTTCCTGAAAGATGGTGTGAATACTTKAAYTGCTTTACTTTCCCCAKTTGTCCTCAGGTTGCTCAGACACTTTAACCCAAACACACCCGTAAAAAGAACTTTTATGGGGTTYGTRTTGCAGAACAYAGAGCTTGGTAAGGCCTTTMRCATTTGGTAACATCTCAAATCACACCATCATGAACTGTATTTTCTACAAGAATTTTGYCTCTTCACTGCATGGGCTGCATGATATTCACTTTAAAAACAGATGTTTAACATTCCTTTTATCCTCAATTTTCAGAATATGATGCTGTGAGTACCCACAACTTCAGTTTGACTTTACAAATCTGGATTAATTTATCTTTGTGTTTGCTTTGGAGGGAAGCTGTTATATCCCTGTGTATTGGAAAGGAAAAGGAGGCACACAGGCAATTAATTTAGAAATTTCTGATACTTAGGCCCTGGTTTGTTTGGTGTGCACAGTATAAAGTGATACATCCCACCTCTGAAGCTCATCCCTGTGGATTGCAGCTCCAGCTGTGATGGGTCAGTGATTCAGCTCCCATCWAGCATCCATGGTTAAGGAAATGGCTTTAAGGACCTTGCCCAGTCCTATTAGAATTGTTGATGTAGAAGCAGAGACAGAAGCAGTTTTCCAAGGCAGCACTCAGAKATATTTGCTATGAAACTAATTTTTTTCTGCTATTTGGAGGCCTCTGGGTTTATTAGTAAATGCCTTCCCAGTTTGATGGTAAGCAAGACTAGACCATGCTTTATTCATTTTGGCAAATCAGTTAAATGACTTTTCCATCACATGGCTCCTTATTTGATTTAACAATTAATCATATCAATGTGGAAATTGCATGTCAAAATGTTATTGCTGAAGCTGGCRAAAAACCTCAGCTTGGCTTTGCCTCGGAGGCTGGCATTTTAAAGAGAACAGACTCCTTTTACCATGCCAGCTCGAACTAATCCAATGCCACTGGCCAGAGGCAAACAGCTACTACATACTATTCTTTACCCTAGCYTTCCCTATGAGCATCTGCTTTTCCATCATGGTTTGTCCCAGTTGTCCTTACTTTACCTTCTATCCTGAAAAAAACCAAAACTAACCTAAATTGGAGAAGTCCCACTGCATCTTTGTCCCAATCTGTGTGTTTTTTTCCACGTCTGTTTGCTGATTTCTTGTTTATTCAACATTGCAGATTGAAGSCTTCTTTTAATCATCTGAACTGGTGCCAGGAAGCAAAGTCAGCAGAGAAACAAATTCTCAGCTGCAGTGACTGTCTCCTGCTCTGGTATTGCCATTTCCAGGAAGACCCACTCTCATTTTCCAGCCCTGGGCTGAAGGGAGATGGCACCACTGCCCTTTGAGGGTGCTGTCCATAACCTGCAACATTTCTGTGCGCAAAGAAAGGTGGAACATAGGAAAAATCTGAGGAGATTCAGTGGTCACATTGAAGTGGGGTGACTTCTCAAACCTAGAGCTTGAGGCTAAATTGATCTATGTTTCTTTAAAAGGGGGAGCAGAAGGCATTTTCTCAACACATAGCCTGTATTGTCTACCAAATAAGAAAAATTGCAGTGATASGTGTTTTCCAGTTTCACCCCTTTCATCATCTTCCTCCCTTATGTCAGGAAACTCAGCATTAGTTTTTTCCTGGYTTTCTGAGTGGTCCAAGCCACCAGGAAGAGCAGCCAAGCTAAAATGAAAAGATCAAGCCAGAAGCAAGAGCAGGTGCCTGTGTGTCAGGAGGGGCTCTCATGCCACCTGCCCTGTGAAGGGTCAGACCCTCTCAGCTACATCCATTTAGGATCTGTAGAGACATGTGGGTATTTTGCTATTTCGCAGATCATTGTTATTCTCAGCCCACATGATTCACCCTCTGAATGTTGAAATGCTTATTTTCAATAATGAATATTTCAGCTACTGAGATAAACAGCTCTCATTTTACAGAATTATATMTAGAGCCTTGTTGCACACATTACACTTCCAGATGCTTGCCAAATGCAAGGATGGCTGAACTTTACAGTTCAGAAGCCATGAATCAGGCCCTGAAAGTCAGGAGTCTGCCTTTAAAATAATAGAATCTCAAAGAATAATCAGTGCTGGCAGTATTAATTTGCTGCCTGGTTTCTAAGCCCTTGGGGATTCTGTTTTCCCTTTGCAAATCCACAAGGACAGAAACTTCCGTGTTTTTTAATGAAAGAAGAGATGGAGTAAGCACAGGGTAAAAAGCAAAGAGACCATGAGAGTTGACAAGACTGAAAATGTCAGGCATCCTCTGCAAGTACTGTGAAAGATGAGACTTGATCCCAGCCTTTGTGGCTTGTACAATGCCTTGAGAATTCATGATGGTCTCTGCATCGAGCACAATTCTTCATCAGAAAACATCTGCAAAAATAAGTGTTGAGAATGTCTTAGGTTGTCTTGGTGTGCAACAKAAGTATTTTTATAAACGATCATGGTTTTGAAGATTTTGTTTTCTCTTTCTACTGCAGGAAATGCTTAGTGGTAGAAGGGAATGTCTGTTGGAGACCCTTGTGTTGTTCTCTACTTTTATGTTTCTGGCTTCATTGGGGTGCTTCTTTGTAATAGAGTCTTCTGAGTTTCTCAATGCTACATTTTTAAGGCTGATGRGGAAAAGGGACACTACACAAGGAGGTGGAGGTGCTCCAGGTACCTGTRTCTGCACTGATCTGCACACACAGSAGTGGCCATTCCTGTACTTACGTGGGGAAACTAGCCCTGCACTGACAGAGCTGCAACTCTCAACCACTTTTGTGAATGATGCATCCTTTCTACCACACAAATATATCCTCTAGCTCTCTTCTCTGGCCTCTCCTGTTCTTAGCCCTTCATGTGTTTGTAGGGGAAGTGCTGCAGGCCAGGAAAGGAGCTGGAATAGCACTAAAATCTCTTGTTCATGGGAAGCAAAGTGTTCTCCCTGGGGTTCTGGGCATGAAAACACATCTGGGAAAGGGAAAAGCATGACAGGGACAAAGAGAGGGTCTTCMCATTTTGGGGAGAGCACTATCCAAGGCATGGAAGAAAGGAAAGGAGTAGGGCTGCACATGGAAAATAGTCCAGCAGCAGGAGTGGCAAGGGTAGAAAGCAGGACGGCTCTGTAGAAAGCAGGACTGCTGAAGCCTAATCACAGGTRTCACTCTATGGGCTACTTGGAAGTCGAAGTTGCTGCCTGCAGAGTTTTCCTTTGTTCTTSCTGTATCAGACAGTCTCATCAGC
This sequence comes from Alauda arvensis, assembly GCA_902810485.1. NCBI lineage: Eukaryota > Metazoa > Chordata > Aves > Passeriformes > Alaudidae > Alauda > Alauda arvensis. The sequence continues at coordinate 5,515,339 of CADDXX010000005.1, read as the reverse complement.
TCAGTATTATTCCATGTTGCTGTGCAATGAAATATCCCAAACTGCCCCTTTGCTGAACGGGATATAATCCTTTGCCTGTTCCTTTACCTTCTTCTGGCACATTGCACCCTCTGGAAATTATTATTTTAAAATAACAATAAGCCTTTCTTCCCGCCTCCCCCCTCCCCCCAGTTCTTTATTGTACGAGCACAGCACAGATCTGTGAGACCCTTGAAGTGTTGCATAGGTCAGCCTATTCTTTATGCTYGGTGAAAGAGCAGCACTTCAGTGTTACTCATTTTTATTGTACTCAGAGTGGTTCTATGTACTTGACATACATAAATGATTATGAGCCTTCCCTGGGAAGCTGCTTGGACACTGTACAAAGTACAGCATGCAAATGCCTAACTAACTGTGTTGTTTTGCTTTCTTTTAGGTTACTCTTTTAAAAAACAGGATTGTGCTAGGAAAGTGCATTTAATAAATACTCTGGGCTGAGGTTTCCTTGAATATCCTTCCATTTTATTTAGGAAAAAAAAGGAAAAAAAACCCAAAGAAGCAGGTCTGCAGGGAAGCTGAAGGACTTGGATATGGAAGAGATCTGGCATGCCATTATGCCAAGGTTTCTAGTGTTACCTAGAACTTTTTTGCAGCTCAAGGGAAGAAACTTTCCAACTGGATAAATAATAACCTTGAAAAAGCACCAGACAAACGTGCAAAGTACAAGATATGAAAAGAGATCAGCAAAATAACCCCTGGCTTACAAGTCCAAAAGTGTAATGATAATATAAGCATTGTCAAAAGTCAGGCTCACTTACACCTTGGAAAAGCTTAAAATATATACACTAAAAAATACAACCCCGAAGTCTGGAATGGGCTCAAGTAAGAGGACTTGGTTGCAAGATTTGGTATCTGGGATAAAAACATGGTATCAAGTATTGGACTGTATCTGTTTTCTGTGTGACACCAGGCAGATAAAGAATGGATAATGTAGCCATATTTAAAAGGCAGCAATAAAGATTTGGAGGGAATTTTTGTCCCTTTCCTTTTTGTCTAAGTCTTTATCCCTAATTTTTAAGGGAAGAATAATTCTTAAAAAATCGAGTTAAATGTAAAGAGAGAACTGATGTTTGATTGCAAGACAAAGAAAATACTGGGGATATAATCCTCTGAACTTCAGTAAAGCAATCAGAAGTCTGACAGATTAGTAAAAATAATAACTTAAGAAAGACTCAATTTTGAGGGAAATTATAAGAGAGGTGAAGAATGATGACATCAGGTAATATTGAAGAGGAGGCTGAAGGAAGATTATTAATGAAGCTTCTTGGGGAATATTGTGAGATGAGGAGGACTCATGTATGCAATTTGGTCATGCAGAGCCTATAAACTTGCTCATATTGTAGCCATGAAGAATGCAAGATGACATCCAGACCTTTATGTTTTCCATAAAGATGGAGAATCCGTGCCATTAGTATTAGCTCAGGAGAGATCTAAGGTGAATCACTATCTCATTTTGGCTATCTTTGTTCCAGAAAGATGTTTTACTTTACTCTAAAAAATAAACAAGCTCAAGGAAGAGGTAGCAAGGTGATAATGAGAATGGGGACTGTCTGGAGAGAGGAGATTGACCRGCTTTTTGTCACTGTCTATAAATGTGCATGTGGCACACGAAGAATGGAAAAAACAAAGCGTTATTAAACTCGAAGACAGCTTGATAACTTAGAAGACAACTAATAACTCTTTAAAGTAACATGAGTTGGGAAGACTCTTTTGGTCAAAAAAAGAGAAAATTTTAATTATTTGTTACCTGTTGACAGGGATTATATTATGTCACTGCCTGAAAAGATAAAGACTGAACTTAATATTTCTGAAGGTACCTACTTCTGTGCCCCTTCCCTGCCCAGACCTCCACAGCCTCTGCTGAGTCAGTGCTCTTAGAGGAACATGGGAAGGAATGGTTTTTCATAAATTTGGTTGTGCGGCAACATACTGTTATGGTTCATCAGGGAATAGAAGAAATTCTCCTCTCCTGGAATTACACTCTTGGGTCTTGGCCTCTAATTATTTTTCAGTCCTCCAAGCACTACTGGTGGGAAATGGCACTAAGTCTCCTCCTCTGTCTTCTGCTGAGGGTTGCATGGGACATTATTTGGCATTTCAAAGCTCATCACAACTCTGGATATGTGCAATTATTTCCCTCTTTGGGAAGAAATGCAGACATTCTGGGGTAAAAACAAAACCCAACCGGTGGCAAAGAGTACTGAGGTGTCCTTCAGAATCGGGAGTCCTCGCATAAGCATATGCTGGAAACAATTTATTTATTACAAGCTGATGAGCTAATTCAGGCTGTGACCACCTTGTTTCCTTCTGGAGTGGGATGCCATTGCTTCCTGGGACCACCAGATGCCAGACTTTTACTGCAAAACCTCAGCCCTTTGACTGCACAATGGAAAAAAATGTTTCATGCACTTGCATTTTTCCCGAATCCCTCCAGTTTTGTTTCCTGCAAAAGTGCAAAACGATTTGTGCTTATTTCTGAGGGTTTACTGTAACCCTTTAAGATCATTTGTAAACAAATTGCAGGAGGTTACTGAGAAATGGCCTCTTTCTAGACTACTGGCTCCTCTGACAAGCAGGTGACTTGAATGTCTTACTTCAAAATCATAATAAAACCTGGGTAGTTAGAAAAAGCACTGCTGAAATGCGCAAAAAGAACACTTTAACACTTGCTTGAGAGCAGCAGCAAAATGTTCATAATCAATAGGTACAAATCATTTGCATTTAACAGCTTAGATAAACAGCAAAATAATTACAGCCACTCTTATTTGCAGAAATGTTCTTAAGAGAAATGCTTATCCTCGTTTTTTTCTGTAATTTGAGCTGTAATGGTTTCATCGTGTTTCTTTCTAATATACACATATTTTATCTAAATTTTACACTTTGCAAATGCACCCACTTATATTTGATTAATGCTAAAATTCAGCTATTGTAAAATTATGCAATTATGGTTTTGCTATTAGAGTTATAAACATTCTCATTCCTATTGCAGAATATATTATTTTAACAAAGCATGCACTGGTTTATAAAATATAGAAATATTGAATTAATTTGTAATAAATTGACCTTTTAGTGCAGAATGAAAATATTGAACTGTGAATCATCCATATTAGGCCAAAGAGACAGCATATTGTGCCATAAACAATAMGAAATATACACAAACACAAATACAAATAAAATAAATATAATTTTGGCTAAAAGAACATAATACAAATGCAGCAGTACAAACAAACAGGCACATTATTTTGTTACAAGCAGCAGAGATTTGTTTCAATTTGAAGTTGCTTTCAATTATTTTAAGGGGATATCAAACTGTAAAGTGCAGCATTATTGTAGATTTTTTTTAATTCCCTCATCCCAGTGTATATAAAGCATCTCTTCATCAGTGTGAAGTCAATTGTTAAAGCTTTCAAAAGTAAACCTTCCATGGAAAAACCATATAAATATATTGGAAATAAATGTATATTCCCCTCTATATCCTCCCCCTATATAAAAGCAAAGAGTATGCAAATATCATAAGACATTAATAAAAAATTCTGACAGTTAAAGCAAAGGCTCTCATTAATAATTAAAATACAAATTACGATAGAACACAATGCTTTATTCTATCATGAAATTATGTTGGTCTGCAATTATGATAACACTGGTTCCCAATTTTGCATTATTTTGTAGAAATTAAAAAGAAAAAGACAGTGCAATGTTTGGGTACTGGCAAAAACAGCAAAGTGATATGAAATATTTACTGCAAAAGCTTTTCCAAAAGTGTATGCATTATTGACACATAATCAAATAAAAATATTTCCATTTTCACAGCTCGACTATGATTATAACTTTGAATACAATTTGTCTCTTAGTGTGAAAATGCTAAATGTAAGGATATGTAATGTATACCAGAGTAGTTCAGAGTCTTTTTTATCATCATCTCTCAGTATAGAATCAGGATTTATTTGAACTTGACTGAATTGCCCATGGATAGCAGAAATCACTCTTTGTTCTTGATTCAAGAAGAGCCTTTTTCTTGACATGAAAATGTCAAAAAGTTTCATAATGATAGTTTATGATGTCATTATAATTTCTCTCCATTCTTTAAAAACAGAGCATTAAGTCATTCCATTACACTGCCTTACACTTAATCTTTCCCTTTTTCTAAAAAAATTGACATATTTACCATTGATTTTCCAGCAGATGTTGTACTGGATGCCCTTTTTTAAAAACTACCTCAGTTATTCTGACCTCTCTTAATGATTATTCACATATCCTTTAGTAAGTGAATAAAACTTTTCTTTCACAGATAGTAGGTACTTAATCCTCATTATTGAGAATATGCTGAAACCTTGAATACTTGTCAAAGATTCATTTTATAATCCTGAGGTTGGTTTGCCACCAGTGATTTACACAGGGGCTGTGCTTGCAATAATTGATTCATTCCGTACTTAAAGTCTACTGCTGTCATTAAAATGACAGTACAACACTTGCTGTTGCAATTTAGATTTACTTGAAAAAAAGGGCTTCGTTCTCTCCTGGAAATATGTGGTATTGAAACAGGATAAATCATTCTGTGTGTCAAAATAAAATGACAGTGGCTTGATTCTTATTCTCAAAATATTAATCAAGAGACACGTTTAAAACATGATGGAAGTTTAACCTGCAATTGCATAACGATGTTCCCATTTTTTGTTACTCTGCCTTGGTTCAAAGAGCATTTTTTAAGGCACTTTAAAAATCTGCCTGTAAGAAGGAATTTTAAGGTGCAGCTCCCATAGTTAATCAGCATGTCAGATGCAATGCCCCTCGATGCTAGGCTTTTGTAACTCATCAGACTGCAATTTTGGAATGGTCAGTGACGATGCTACAAACGAGAGTATGTGTGCATTTGCAGTGGCTCCAGACAAAACTGTTCAGGCTGCTTTCCCCCAGAACATATTGTCTTCTCTGAGACCCAGGATCCTTTAGCCTTTAGCCAATTCCTCACACTGACAATGTGACATGCAGCTTTCATTTTCTTGAGTGTGTTTGACGAGGGGATTAACTAAGTGCTAAGGTACAGTAGAACCCTCTAAAGGACACAGCAGTGCATTCCCCTGTAGGTCCCAGTTTCATGAAGCTATTCAGGAAAGGATTCCTGGTGAATTGCTACCCAGAAAACTACACTAGGTTCGCATTTCTATTTAATAGAAAAAATTCTAAATGAAAAAAGGATTTTGTATTACTCTTCCAGTAATGTCAATTTTAATGAAGCTTCATTAAAGTTCTCAGGTAAGTAAGACAGAAAATTGTCATTCATTAACTTTGTGGTTCTACCCACAGCTGAAAAAAATATGCTGTAAAATGTTAATAAGAGGAAATATTCAAATATATATGACAGAGATGGACAGAGACAGTGTGAAGGAATTAATTAAGCCACAAAAACTGCATCATTGATAGTTTAGTAAACTATCAGGAGACAGAAAAAAAATTAGGTTACAGTTAAATTGTATCCTTTCCAACCTTGATGTGCCTAAGTAGTAGACCACATGCAAAAGCAGGAGGTCACTTAGGACTCAGTTCTGACCAGAACAGCAGCTCACACTCCTCCCACTGAGGTCTCTGTCTTCTGTGCTTATTCAAGGACAGAGCAGGGTCTTCATTTAGGACATCTTCTGCTCAGTGCAGTTAAAGAGAATGATTTGGTCAGGCTGTAAGATCATTCTTGATTTCAGAGGGAAAAATTTAGCTCTGAATGTACCATAGTGTAGTTTTCTGCTGTGAAAAAATTTGCCTTGCTTCCGCTACTGTTGAATCAGACAAGTGAAAGAAAAATTGCAACTGAGTGTTTTCATGAAGATTATCTTGAATTCGGGCATGCCGCTGTTCCAATAGTTGATGTGCTGTTAATATTGATGCAAAAGGAAAAATCAACTGATTGTCTTGTAGTTTTGAAGACATTGATTTTTGCCTGTTTATGCAGCCTGAGTTCTGCAATTCAGTGTCCTTTTACTTTAATAACTGGAATTCTGTACATATATATGAAGAACAGGTTCAAATTAATTACTTTTTTGTTGTTGTTGTTCCTGTCTGGGCCTCCACAAGCAAATCTTGCAACTGGAGTTTCAGTGAGGAGGAAAACATCCCTGTAAAAAGTCAGAATCACTCATGAAGAGGAGCCTACAATACAAATAATCACAATTTTTGGGGCTGAGAGTGTTTACCACTGCAATGCTTTATCATTCTTCATGTAAAATCTTTTATAACAGGTATTTCACCACAATATCAAATATTTCTTCCAGAAATATCACCTGTAACTAAACCACTTGGCTTTAGTGTGGTCACAAGTTTTTGACAATTCATCTGTATATTTTTCTTTAAGCAGCTTATTCTATTCCTGAAACAGAGAGAAAAAGTTGCAAGTAGCACGTCTCATTAGTGGCAGAACTAAAAGACCCCACATAATGGGGCAAATCAATGTATTGAGGGAATTAGTAATCAAGAAAAACAAGTGTTTTGATACTATGTTCCACAAGTCATTGAATTTCATTTAAGTAATCTTCTAAAGAAAAAAGAAGAAGAAAAGRAAAAAAAAAGAAGAAACTGCTCATTTGGGAAAGAAAAAAACCTGTCTTGGACAGATCTCTTTTTCATTCAGTGAGAATCCCAAAGTGTTTATTTTTYCTGAAATCTAAGCACTTCATTGCCAGACATTAAAATCACTTTGTGCTAATATAGATTTATAGCAAATGCTCTTGAAGTAGGCAAAAAAAAAAAAAAGAAAAAAAAGAAAGAAAAAAAGGAAAAATAAAAAAAAACCCAAAAGTAGTCACAAGTTAATTGATTACAATTATGTATTTTATGTATTTTATTGTACAATTATGTACAATATGTATTTATTAAACACATAACTAGAAAATATTGCTGTAATTTCATTCTCTAGGAAATGCTTTGTTAATTTGCAGGTAATAACATAAAGTGTTTTTTCATTGAAACAATTTTCTTTCTTTTCCCCAGAAATATCAATAGGAAATGTTCTGTGTTGTGTTGCATGCAGCATTAGGAGCATTCTCTATTGATACTTTTTATACAAAAATAGGGTTGCACATGTTGCCAGGAGGTTTTGGGTTGGTTTGGGTTGTATGTTTAATAAGCAGCTGATTCAGTTTATCAGCAGTTGATAACAGCTGAGTTGTGTGTTTTAAGGGCACCACGTGTCTTTAAAAAATGCATTATTTTGTGCCTGAAGTGCATTCAAAAGTCTGTGTGTGTGTATGTGTGCGCAGGGCTCTGCCCTGGTACCAGTCCGTGCTTCTGTGCATGTTGTTTGTCAGAGACTGGTGGTCCCACAGGGTGGTCTGATGAGTGAAACCTTCCTGATGGGAGCTGGGAGGGAGAGAGGGACATTTTGCCACTGGCAAATACTCTCCACATCCAAAAAGTTAAGAAATTATCACTGTAGGAACAAAGATGCCACGTAGTAGGATGTGATACAGAATATGTTGTACTGGTCATAAATCACAAAGCAGCTGAACTAATCTGCACATAAGGAAAATGGCACTCTAATTTTCTGTTGAAAATCCAGACAACATTCTCACCTTGTGTTTCAGTGCTCTGGTGCTGCTCTACGAAGGAGAAGAAAACTGATTAGCAAAGTGTTAATCCAATAATTGTAACAAATAATTAGCTTTGTAATAATTAGACAGAGAAGCATATAGAATTAGAATTACATCAAATATGAATTTTCTCTCTTCTCCCTCCCTATCACGTTTACAATTCAATATTTGGGTACAAATACCTTTTATGTGAGATAACAGTGATTTCTTTATTTCATATGAAAATATTCAAAATAAATACCATTGTGGACTGAATGCTCAATAAAAATAGCGAGGCCAAGATGTTTTCTTTGACCTTCCTTTCTTCTCATTATCCCTTTCCTCAGGACATTCGCTCCTTGTTGTGACCCTTTGTAATTTCTCTTTTATTATAAATTGTTAATATAAAAATGCTGTGGCTCATGAAGCTTCTGGTATGATAAATGCCATTCATGTCAGAAATAAAATCAGATTGACATGCCAGAAGAAAACACTTTTAAAATGGTGATTATTCAGCTCTTGATAGGATTCCCTGCTGCTTAGACCATCTCTCCTTAATACATCTCTTAGGTGTTTGTCAGCTAGAGCATCTACTGATGCAGCTTTAAGGTTTGTCATGAATGGTGCTTAAATAACCATTTTGCATTTCAAATTTTGTATGGACTTTCGTACTTGTGTTGAAGCCACATAAATGTGACTAATAGCAAAGAATAGTGCAAAACATTTAAAGTAGAAATGAACTGGAGATGGCTTATCTGACCARGGGGGACACAACCACCCGGCATGGAAGTTGTCTTACAAACACACCCCTGTGTGGATGAGCAATGCCCCGGGCACCTAGAGAGATGCCCTCAGCACAAAAAGAGATCAAAAGGATTATATTGACTCATTCCGGGCCTGATTCTTGCATTTGGCCCTCCACCGACCAAGAGCTCTTGGACTTCAAAATCTGTCACCCCTTTTTAGTTAGCCCGTCCTGCTGAGACGAGGCAAACTCGTTCTGGGTGCAGACCCGCTGCCAGGGGGCTGTGCCCGGGGGGGAGCCCCTCCTGTGTCCCCACCCCCGTCACCTCTAAAGGAAACCGCTTCAGAGTCTCCCCTCATTTGCATGGGGAGATTTAATTTCCATCCCTTAAATATGACGAATTGCCGAGATTTCCTTCAGTTAATGCTTTTAACAGCTCCCAATAAACTTCATTAATCAGGCCAGCTCTAGGCCCAACGTGCAGCCTGGAAGCAGCTAATTTGCCTGATGAGCCCGCGACTTTAGTGAATAAACAGGTGGATAAGCCGAGGGTTTTATGGCCTTAATTACACTCTAATCAGTTCAGCACTTGGCGGACAAAAGGGAAGAGGGAAAAAAAAGAGGTGGCGGCAGAAAGAGCATCAGCAGCCACTGCTTCTCAGTCCTTCCCACATCAGCTCTGCTCTCCTGCTTCGCCCTCTCCTCTCCCGCTCTCCCCTACCAGGCTTTGTTTCTCCCTTCCTTCTTCCTCTGCGGTTTCCCCTCTTCCTCCTCTCTTTCCTCCCTCCTGTGTCTTTCACATGAAAATCATCATCTGATGGAGAGAGAAGCTATTTTGTTCTCTCCTGCTACTTGCTGCCTCCCTTTTCCTCTTTTCTTCCTCGTTTCTCTGTCCGTACCTCTCTCCCCTCACCCCTGCCTCTGGGCCCTGCCTCCCCTCACCACCTCCACACATTCTCCCTGTCACAGTTAGGCCGCCTGACAAATCACTTCAAGGGCAGCCTAACTTTGAAGGACAAGACAAAGCTTTAGCATATGGTCCAATCCCCAGATGTTTGTCTCTCTCTCTCTTGCTCTCTCTTCCTCCCCCCCCCCAAGAAGGGCTACTGGGGAAGCCCGGCTTCTTTTTTTGTTGCCGCTCTCCTCCCTCCCCCCGAGTTCAGGCGGGGGGCTCTGCCTGGCGGCGAGGGCCGCTGTTCCCTTCACAGCCTSCCCGCGGGGGAAGGGGAGCGGCGCTGCTTCTCCTCCAGCTCCGCGATGTTTCTCACGGCACTGGGAGGGGCCGTGGCAAGAGCACGCTCCCGGCTCTGGTCGGACCTGCCTGGCATCGTCATCCCGGCTCCTGTGCCGTCCAGGGTGGCAGCGGTGGGAGGCAGCGGGATGATGCCGCATCCCTGCGCACTCCGTGGGGAAGGAGAGCCCCGGGGGGCCGGGCCGGACGAAGGGAGGGAGGGACGGGGAGCAGCCAGATCTCCCCAAACCCTCAGCCTTCTGATCGGCCTGTTTTCTCGTGCTCACTTTCAGGATTCAGCTGAAAACAGCTGTGCCAGCCGGGCATCCSCCGGCAAACCCGGCAGCGAGGGTCTGGCTCACCCGGCTTGGGTTCCTCGCCCCAAGTTTTGTCCTTCAGGAAGAGCAGTCCCTCGCACCGTGCTCCAACCGGCACCGAAACTAAAACGCCAGCCACTTTGTGGCTTTAAAAGCCCACAAAAAGCTGCTCACGAGGTGGCCGTGGCTCAGTCTGGCCGTGAGAAAGCCCTGCGAAGGAAAAGGCATCGCTGCTCATGTAGCCGGCTCCTAAAACCACAGGGCTCCTTAAAAGCAAAACGTATTTTTCCCTTCCAAAAACTTGTTCTGTAAAGGATTCGTTTGAGCATTTTATCTTGGCTGTCAAAAGCATATTAGGAGAATAAAAGATTGTATTCTCCAGTACCCCCTTCTTAATACAGTTTTTCATCCTGTACGTGTAACAATATTGAGACTTAAAAAAATGAACTGTCACAAAAGGAAAATGGATTTCATCTTTGTCTGTCCATTTTCAGAGGGATTAAAACGTTCCTRTTATTTTGGAGGCTGACATGATATTCACTTGAAATTTGCATGGGTGTCTTTATGATGTCTCTTGTTTAATTTAGCTGTGCTAATTAACACTTTTCCACAGCTTTATAACGGATATCTGTAGTTTAAATTCAACTGGATTTTAAAACCCTCTTGGTTTATATGACCAGCATATATTATTAAATGTTACATATTTTTTATAAAATCAAACACAATGCATCCTTTGCAGAGAGAATTTCTTTTAGGCAAAACAACACTTCTTGCATATGTGAATTTTTAAAGTGGAGAATTAGTTGAATCATCTTTTAAGTGCATTTACTTAAAGCTTTTTTGATCAAAGATGATTGTGAGCAGGCACCTCTTATGTAAAATTATCAATGTAAAGGATACCTWTTTTAGAAAGTTATACAATAACTTGTCTTTTGATTTTCAACATTTTATGGCTCTTAGAATGCCGAGTATACTCAGTGCTGGCGTTTTCCCTGTCTTGTTGTAATGATAAAGTAAAATTCTGATGCTTGTTCTTGGGTGTAAGGGAGAGGAAATGGGCAGCAAAAACTTGCAACTTTTTCATGCAGTACCCAGATTAAATTGGCTGCCCCTTAATCAAATTACATCTTGTATAGTTATGTTGCTGTGATGGAATTTGGGATCACAGTACCCTGCAGTTCCTTTCCGTGTCTGCGTCTTGCGTTGCTGTTTGATAATCAAAGCGAATTAAGATATTTTTTAAAACGCGCGACAATTTCCCTCCGCCCCCAACCCCCCCAAGCCCCCCGCCCAAGTTCTGCAAATTCTCAAAGTGGCCCTGGAGAAATACAAATGCACAAAGGGACAGGCGAAGCCGGGCCTGTGCTCAGCACTCCATCATTCCTTGTCACAGGCGCAGCCACTATGCATTATCCTGCCGTGATTGATAGAGTGGGTTTGTGCAGACCGGGGAGCTGGGCACGGCTCAGATGGGGCCCTGTCGCTCTGGCTCCCTTCCACACTACCTGTAGGGAACAGGGAAAACTTTGCTGGGATTGCCACTTCAGCACTCGTCAGAAATTTCACTTCTGTGCCCACAGTGTAGAGGTTGTATTCCCGAAAAAGTAAATGTGGCTTTTAGTCTTACTGTTCCAAAGCCAGGAGGCAGATGAAAGGACACATCCTGTTTACTTGAGTAATAACACAATAATGAAGTAAATGGCTTTCAGGTTATCACAAAGTTTGTTTCTTTTTTTATTTGAAAACTTCTTTGATGGGCAGCGCACYCAAAGACTTTTCCTTATCTTTCAGCTCATTTATTCATCAGGAGGGGCTGGCAGACGGCCCACACTTCCAGTCCAGTGCTGCCCTTTTAAGATTAATCTGATGTCAGTRTTACTGGTCAGAAGAGTAAAATAAAATATACATAAGGTAGATTGTTATATTCAAAACCAAAACATAATAAAATTCTATTCCCAGGATACAGSTAACCAGAAAGTCTACCTAAAGGGGCTATTATTGCTGTAGGATAGAATGTAATAATTTATGCAGTTAGAATATTTGACACATTTTTGTTCAGCTGGGGAGAAGAGTTTAGGATTCTTCATCTATGATCACTCAAGATCTTGACTAATTGATGTGCGATCAAAGATGACAACAATCTCACCAGTGTTATGCAAAACTGTAATATCCTCCAGTTCCTGCATTTCTTCCTAAAATGGCCAAAGGCAAAATAATTTGCATAAAAGGTCTCAAGTTTTAAAATGTAAAATTTCTTTCACTGGGACTTCTGCATGATCCCTGAAGATTTCTACGGATGTTTACAAATTTAATCAAAATGAGCATATAAATATTATTGCAAGTGATTCTGAGGGAACAGAGCTTTGTTTTGATTTAAAATATTAACAAACTGAAATAATAYGGAATGACACTTTTAAAATGTGATATTTGAGTTCACATCCATATTTATAGCGACTATTTGCTGGAAGGGGCCACTCTCAGATACTAATTGATGAATCCTAATTTATCATCCTGTAAATTCTCCCCACCCCCCGTTTAATTTCTCTGGGCAAAACTGCCTTGAAATACARAAGCAAGGAGGCTGTTCTACATCAATAAAGAAAATAGTGAAAAATACTTCCTCCTACAAATTGCTTTAAAAGTAATTCTTGTATATTTTTCTGTGGGGTTAATTTTGAGGGTTTATTTTTTGCAATACTGGTAACAAACAAGAAGGTTAAATTCATCAACACTCATTTTAGACTCTCCTGTGCTACAGTGTGTGCACTTAAATAATTTGCAGGTAGTTTTATTGACTGCAACACCAACAAGTGTTCTACATTCTTGCAATTTTGGAAAGATCACTTTTATTTATTGAGAAATTTACCTGAGAAGTGATTATTTTTTACTTTACGTTTGAGTTCTTTTCAATGGGGAAGAAAAGTATCTGCCTACTTGTTCATATATTAGTGTATATCTTTGTGTGCAGACGTGATTTGTGTCTAATGCACTTGCACAAATTAATTTTGCTGTTTATTTTTTTAAGATATGAAGTCAAGATAACAAGATCATCCCAAACTTCAGTTCTTCCTCTGGACCTCACCTGTCTTGAAGCAATTTAGAATATGTTCCACTTAAGCACTTACTTCGGGTCATTTTACTTTACTTAACTGTGGTTCAAACCCTGCTTTTGCAAGGGTGTTATACCTAAACATGCAAAAATGTGAAGCAGCTACTTAAAAAATGCTTACCCCTGTAGAATAATTAACATCACCCTGGAGCAGTGCACCATGGCTAATTCAGTGAGCCCTGCTTTACAGCTGCCACCAAGCAACAAGCAGTAGTTATAAAATGCTCACGTWTCAGGATATTCCTTTAACACCTCATTTATTATTGTAACATGAAAAATGTCCCCTTCCATTTATTATGATATCACTGCATTAAGGGTCTTAGTCACAAAGAAATGATTTGTATATGCACACATATAAAGGTGCAGTTTCCTTGTAAAACACAGGGTATTTGTCTAACGAGTTATCTTTGATGCAAATGAAATGGATGTGTATTGAAAGGAGGATGGCAAGAGTTGAAGAAGCAGAGTTGTATGCCTAGGTAAAAGATGAGGGGTTTTTCTCTGTGTTTAATGCTTATTTTCTGTGAACAAACACTGGCAAAAAACATCAGTAAACAGAGACAAGAAACACAGACAAACAGACACGCAGGCACACACGTGAGWGTAGGTTGACAGTCCATTGCCTTTATAAACATATGATAGACCCAGAGGCAAATTCAAAGCTGCCAACACAACTACTAAATGAGTCTGCCAAAGAGCCAGATGCTGCAGCTGGAAAAGCATTTTCATTGTCTTAGCAGCTGCATACTGCRATTGCTATCCCGAAAGGAGGGGAAGGAATTGGGAGCACGGTTATCAATTAAATGGTGCCCAGCTATGCTTTCTCTGTACTTCTGGGGGCCTATGTGTGCAATTATGACAGTAACTATGTCTACTAGGGGGAGTAAATTATTATTTTTTATTTTCTAATGGCTTCTTAAARGCCAACAATAGAGTTGTTTGGGAAAGTCATATTTTAAAGAAAACTAAGATGACTGGTTCTGATTTTCTGGTTTTTTGCGGTTGCTGGCTCAGAGAGACCAGACCAATGCTCACTGGAAAGCTGTTTGGGATCCACTATATGGAATTTTGATTTGGGGAAATAAGTCAGGGTAGCCCAATAGTTTTCAAAGCACAAAACAGTTTAATGGTGACAAGGCTCAGAGAAGATGTTAAATTCAGAGCCCCAGAAAAAACCCTTTAACTTTTACTCATGCAGGGCACTTGTGGAGCAGGGATGGCAGAGACAGCATGTAATTTCACAAGSATTTGGGGTGCAGCTGAACCGCTGGTCAAATTAAAGAACAACAGGAAATTGAGCAATTCCCAATGTAGGTTTTTTACCTAGAATGAAAAAGGGACAAAGGGGAGTGACAACAGGGGTGGCCATCCATGTTGTTTTRGTGAGCAGCCTCGGTTCTGCCTTACCATGCTGCTCCATCTGGCCCCTACAATGGCTGTGCAGGCCCTGCTAGCACSAGACAATATATATTTAAATTTACAGAGACTTGAAAAGACAGATGTGTGCAATTTGTAGGACTGGTCTATGTGCAATTAAGAAACATGGTAGCTGAAGTGGTGTTCCCATTCTTTTTCTAAGAAACTGCACAGATTTGTGCTGTGAACTAATGAAGAGGTCTTTACACAAAATTAGAGGTAGGGAAACTGTGTGCTAAAGCCTTCTTGGCTACGTCATTACTTTTTTATCATTATAATGGCCTGTCATACTATTAAGGTTTTTTTCCCAAAAAAAGTTCATCAACCCTGCGAGAAAGGGGACTAGAAGACAAAATCAATTGAAAGCATTATTTCACAGGCTGGATATATTTAAAAATGTTTCTCTTTAAGTGGTTGTATATTATTGTATGTAATTTGTATTATAAAAGTGGCAAATTATTAAAAATCCCAACCAATGAGCTAAGAGTGGATCTTGGCTGGGATACAGTACAGATAGTGCCCATGAGTATGTATATCCATATGTAACTGCTTTTAGAGGAAGCTGACTTGGGCATGTATTTGTGACTTAAAGTATTGAATCTGAAATAGTRTTGCATAAATTAGCTTTCAGATTTGTCTTAATGAAAAGAACGCAAAATAACTGTCTGCAAAAGAGTAGTTGCTCATTTCCCTGCTCTTAATTTTTACTGGGAATCTGTTWTGTTCAACATCCAGTATAAGTAGGGCAAAGTACGGGTTTTCTCTTTAAAAAAACATGATGCACAAAGAATGTGAGTTCCATGATACTCAGAGACAGCAATTTCCTTTCTAACAGAATATTCACAAACAGGTAGGAGATTTCCAGTGAGAAAACACTGCTTTCATACTTCAGCCATGCAWTCCTTCCTTCCCTGTCCCCCTTTATATTTTTCTCTCTCTCCTAGATTTAGTGGCTGCTTCCTTTTGCTTTTCCCTAGTCAGCCATGGAGTAGAGTGCTCCTAAACCAGAAGCAGATGCAAAGAAATGACAGACAGAATTGCAGTTGGAGCTGGAATAAAGAGGAAAGAAAACAAGAAGGCAGTRTCCTAGAGGGGAAGTTGCAAGGTAGATAAAGAACTTTTGTTCGCCGTGTGGAACAGTGGTGTCTCCCAGTAGGCTGAGCAGGCTGGCGGATACATCCAGAGGGGACGGGTGTCAGGCTGGTGCAGGTGTCAGTGGCTGCCAGTGAGTGATTGCACCATCAGCCTCCTACCGTGATCCATCATGCGGGCCCAGCCGGTGAAGAATCACAGCCTCAGCAAGGTGCTGAGCCCAGCAACATATCATTAAACAAGGTTACCACCGGCAGATTTGTTCCCATGATCAATCTGGTCAATAACCGTTCCACCTCGCTGTGCATTTTCCCCCCTTAAAAACATAAACAAGTATTATGAAAGTGGTGGCAAAACAATGTAAAGCCGTAAGAAGGCTTCATTTCTCCAATGGCAAGCTGCAGGTTTCTTGTAAATCCCTTATAAATCAGGAAAAATAACCTTTCCTGAGAAAATTTATTCTCAGACCAAGCCTCTGAGCAAATCCGTATTTTATGACTTGAAATTGTTTATTTCTGACTCATTCTTGGATGGATTTTTTTCTTGCTAATTTTCAACCTCCAGCATATAATTCTAATGTGTATTAGGATGTGGTGTGCTGCGCAATAACTATGTCAGTTTAGAGTTATCCAAAAGAAATCTCCCAGAGGATGGAAATAAAACACTTCTGTTATTGCTTCACTTTAATTCTGGTTTCTGGTATTAACCCTCTGTTAGATCTGAACAGCTCTCCTCCCACCCTGGCCCACCCAGCATCACTATGCTGTGCAAACACACTCACTCTACAAAATCCTTGTGTTTGTGTTCATGGGAATGCAGAACCCTCCTCTGTATGTCACAGGGCTGCTGTTTGCCTTCCCTGCCATGATGGTGGGCTGCAAACTCCTGGGCAGTAATCGGGAGATCTTGGAGTCCCACATCAGGAGCTCACCAAGAGGGCTATTAATACAGTCCTTGTGCTGCACTCAAGTGGTTATGATATGAGAGGCAAAGGCCAAATCAGAGAGCTTTATAAACTCTTAGGCAGCAACAAATAAACTACAAATAAACTGAATTTCTCCCCAGCAGGCTACTAAGCTTTGGAAAATGAGTAAAGGAGGCTACGGGGAAAAACAGAGCTGATGTTCATCCGTCATCTCTTGTACAAACACAGCAAAACCGTGTGCTGATCAGAAACACAAATCCAGAAAGGGTGGTTGGGAAAGGATTGTCTGTGGTACACAGCAAAGTAGACTGTGGCCTGGTGTCCTGTCTTCTTTGTACCATCTTCCAATCTAAAGGTCTGCCAAAGCAGACCTCTGCTGAAAAGGAAAGCAATTCTGAGATGGCTTTTTCCACTGCTTTGATGAAATCAGTTTTAGAGTTTTTCCATGTGGACAGGCTGACCATGCCTGTGAATGAATGGCTGTTACTAAACCTGCCTGACCTTCCCATCAATAAGGGTGAGGCTGAGGGCTCAGGGAAAATGTGACACATGCTCTCCCCTCCTTTGTACCTCAGGTCAAAAATGGCCTGGGKTGCGATGTCAGCACCTCCAGCCAGACCCATATTCCCTACAGGCTCCGGGCAGTTCACGCTCCAGCACTGCTCCTGGCCAGGGGGCTCCTCAGTCACAATGCTGGTGCTTTCCCAGGCACCAAGGAATTGCGCTCCTTCACAGGCCCCCAGACATCTCAGGCTTGCTATAACTGTAGTCCGGAGCCTGCAACATACTGGGATGTTTGTAACAACAAATTCTTGCTATGGGAAGAAAGGACATGCAAAGCCATGTATTTATTGTGAGCACAACTGAAATGCTGGCAGTCTGATCAAACAATTGTTGTTTGTGTATTAGTTCAGTTCTTAGAGAA
>CADDXX010000005.1:5482166-5492344 GCA_902810485.1 Alauda arvensis | reverse complement strand
GGAAGGAAGGAAGGAAGGAAGGAAGGAAGGAAGGAAGGAAGGAAGGAAGGAAGGAAGGAAGGAAGGAAGGAAGGAAGGAAGGAAGGAAGGAAGGAGTAGTACTAAATGGAAAAAAAAATTTAAAAATAATAATAGTTTTAAATAATTATACCCATTTCCTGGAATCTTCCTGGTGCTGTGCTCACCCTCCCACTGCTCCTTTGGGTCCCAGGGTCAGTGGCTGCAGCCTGGTGTGTGTGTGTGTGTGGATGCAGCAGTGACCAGCATCACAGGTCCATCCTGGGGAAGAACAGGGAGTTATGTTGGTAGTTACTTCTTCCTCATTTGAGGATACCCTAGGGACTGTGTTTAAGTGTTTGCTATTTTGCTTTTACACCTTGGGCTGAAACTCTTCATTACACATGGCTTTACTAAACACAGTGCATTTTATCTATGTTGTATACTATTTCTTTCTCTTTGTTACCCCCGAAACACATTCAGGACAGTTCTAGGTCAGTATCTCTGTCACTGATGGTTGGTGACACAACAGTTACTTATAGCCTTGGGGTCTCCAGTGCCAAACTTGGGCTCCATTTCTTATCATCCCATGCTTGCATTGTCTTTACAGCTTCTTGTGCTCCAAATTCCTTAAGGCCTCTTTCCTGGCATACCAGACCAGTGTTTCTCTACATTACTTCATTGTGTTAGAGTCCCAAGTATCTCAGATACTGCACAGAACAACTGCTGTTAAATGCTAACTAAAGGAAAACTATGATTGTTCTATCTAAAATAATCTAAAATCACCAGWCATACTGTAATAATTTTAGATAATTAGAAAACATGGGTATATCTCCAAATCTAGGATGGCAGAACAATCATGAGGTACGAGGTGCCTTCTGGTCTGTCTCTTAGTTGGATGTCTCATTAAAGTATTCAAGAACCTTCTGTGTTTCTGGTGAAGCAGAAGCAGAATTTGAGCTCCTCCCATGAGTTCGGATGCTTTCTTTGGCACTGAAGTGCATAAAATGATGAGAAGTTTGGAAATGTTTGGTTTTGAAGAAGTTTGGGACCTTTCTGTTTGGAGTTCACATCCCTAATATCAAAAGACATTTCACAGTGTTGAATATTTTAAAATAATGCATTTCCTTATGCTACAATTTAAAAGCAGATCATTCACTGCCTGCACTTCCAAGTTTTTATATTATCATATTATGCAAATAAATTCACAGTGACAGAGAATTAATCAGTTGAGGGGCTTTTTTATCCATGTTTGTTTGCTTGCTTGCTTGTTTGCTTATTTGTTTAACCTGYAGTTAAACAATCTGTGGCAATCATTGCTGGTGAAGCTGGTATCAAGACCTCATCCCCATGATCTGCCAATAGTGGACTCCCAGCCTGTATTGATATATGCACTAGAGAATTGATTGCCTGCCTGAGTAGATAAGAACATGTATTGTTCTTCAGTGGGTGCAGTGCATTACTCTTTCCTGGCTAATGTGATCTCAGAATCCTTCTCAATAACACAATTCCACCAATCAAATCAGATGACAAAATATAAATTTTATGGAGTTGTAGTCCTCAATTCATAATCCTTTGTAAAAGACAAATACAAATGAATGAAGTTTCCCATAATCAAAAAACCATAAAATTTCTGAGTCCGCCAAGGTTCTCTTTTTGATGCATTTCTTATGCTCATTCTTCTCACTTTTCTACAGATTTAATTTCCTTTTTCTGACAGTAATCCTGTGAGTGGAGATCTAATTTTCCTCTTAGTTAGTGAGGAACAGGTCCCAGAACTACCAAAACTATTTAACGTAGTTAACACCTGAATGAATTATGGCTTCAATGCTGCATTGGTTGCAGCTTCCCCATAGCCACGAGTGGTTCTTGTGGTACAGGAATATCAATGACTGAAGAAAAGTCCAGTAATAAATAGTCAATAATTCTGTAAAAGAATTTAAAACATGAATTACGTTTAAACCACATGCTGTTACCAGCATTTTTTCTTTGTTACTAATTAGGAGCTGAAGGACATATATTTCTCATCGTAGTTGCATCCTTGTTGCTCCATTATAAAGTTATTTATTTCTAACTCTCCTTTTTTGAAATGGGTGTTTATCTCTTTGCATCCAGATCCTAAAATGTCAACACATCTTTAAAGTCACAAAAATAGGGAACCTCTTTATCTTATCCAATGCAACATTATTCAAGGTCAAACAAAAACTTTGTTTCCTTAATCAAAACAGTATTACTGCAATCCTGAATTCCCTGTTACAAACCACAGTGACATGTGGTCCATAAATCAGAAATTCTGTAAAAATAGCCTAGCTACATCTTAGTTAAAATTTATTTTCCATGGAAATTTTGTGTGAAAATCAATCCAATTTTTTTTCAAATTCAACTATCATCTGTTGCCACTATAATTTTAACCTAACAGAACATAATATAATCTTCATAGTGCTTCATCTTTTGTGTGCGACTGTTTTCTTCAAATTTCAATAACAGAGAGAATAATAGGTAGTGACAGCAGAGAGTGGAGAAAATTGTCAGAAATAATGCAGAAGTGGAATCCAGAATTAAGTTCTACAATTAATTTCTATGGATTTTTTTACTATTCCTTCCCAAAACCAAACATTCTCATCCTTGGCAAGTGATCATACTATAGCACAGTTTTAATTTTCCTTGAGCAAAATCCTCATTACAGTCAATGGGGAGCTCTGCTGAAAACTGGAAGGAGCAACACAGTCCATGGAATGGGCTGATTGAGGAAGAATATTGCTGTTTATACTGGCTATTTCACAGCACTTGTCATTACCTTTCAATGGCAATAAGGTTATGAAGAAGCAGGGCTGTGAAAGATGTCCTTCCCAAAGGTGGGACATGGCTCCATGCCAGACTTCATAGGCAACCACATCCTGTATGGAAATTGTTTCTCAGCCAAAACAAGCTAAAGGCTCAGGTTTTTAAAAGAAGCAAAATGTACAGATGTTGTCCATCAATGACATAARAAATTGTACCTAGGTGAACCACATTCGCTCCAAATGAACTAATTGTATTCACAAGAATATAGAGGTCAGTCAGCTGCATATTGTCCATCCGTCCTYATTGAGATGAAGTTTTTTTTTCCTATTTTTCCCGTTAAATCAAGAAAATGGGTGTTCGTAACTTTGAAAAGTTATCCTTTTTTAATTTCCTTTTTTTCCCCTCACATTCCCCTCCCCCCCCCACTTCCAAAATGCCTTAAATTTGCTAGCGTCTCTATAATATTTTTGCTCTGAGGCATATTCCCCCTCTATCCATTGTATTCACTGCTGTCCAAGTGAATGAATGTCCAGATGTAATAATTTTCTAAACTATCTTAACCTGCACAAAACCTGTGTTGTGCCACAATGTCCTTTAGCCAATACTAAATTGTCATGAAATTACTAAATTTAAAATCATCTTAAATTTGAAAATCACAGTGTCTCTTCAAGGTTAAGTTAATTTGGGGATCCATGGCTGGCTTCAGCATCCAAGATGCACAAATTCCAAAGTTTCCATAATAGTGAGACTGAAGAATTGAAATAACAAAGCAACATTGAAACAAAATCTTAAGAAAACTGGAAGATGAAATCATGAGAATAATTCCACCGGTAGAAATGTATTTTGGTTACCCAAAATAAATCCAAATCCATACCTGTCCCTGGATAAACCTACTAATGCTTTTGGGTTGTATTCCAGTTTAATAAAATGTTTTCCTATTTGGGGAAAAGAAATGGKCCAGGGTGATCAAAACGATCTGGTATGTCATAATTACACTTGAGGCAGACAGACCAGAATTTCCCACAGAGAGCATTTGCAATGCAGTAGCTGTATTCAAAATTCTGTACTTGTTCCTCTGAATTCCCATTTCAACCACAACTCTTACTTACACTGGAATAAGGATTGGTCATGAGAAAACAGTAAAGCTGACTGTACACAAAATTATCTGTAGGAGTGAATAACCTGAACAGAAAGGGAATGCTGCTTTCATTATTCACTTCTTTAATTTCTAATAATCCGTGGTGTTAGGAGAACACAATTTTAAGTGAGATTTAAAAGGCCTAAAAGCAAACAGATAGAAAAAAAGTTGCAGATTCATTAATAACCCACATTTAGTGCAACCCATTATTGGGAGCCAAATTCTGAAGTAACTTTCTAGATCTGTTACCTGCCTGTTCTTTACTATGTGCTGTGTTACCATCACATCATAGAACAACTTCTTTTTCATTATCATTACTGTAAGTGGCCACTGCATTTCTGGAATATTCCCCAGTTCATATTCACTTTACRGAAATTTCCACCTCAAAAGGGGAACAGGACTGAAAGACATGAGGGAGGGAACCCTTCCTATCCTAGCCAGCTCACTGCAGGGTGACCACCAAAACATATGTAGCATAAAGTACATTTTGTTAGAAACGGAAAGTAAAATGCATTTTATGTGGTAAAAACCCTGCACACCCACAAAGGAGTGTGGAGAGACAATGAGTTGCAGGGACACCCCAGACCAGCCCTGCCAGGCTACTCCCAGGCCTGGCACAGGAGTCACCAGCCCACTGAAAGCCCACCTAAGCAAGCCCAGAGGAGAAGAGGGCAACATTTGCATCCAGAAACCAGGCAGGAATCTGGCTCATATGCAGAAGTTATTGGAAGTCCTTGYTCATACATGGAAACAGGAGCATTAAGAGCAGAGGGAAAAGTCTTACATTCAAAGGAAGAATAGAGGAAACAAGTTAGTCTTAACAATGAACAGATTAGGACCAGRAGCCACAATGCATAGATAAACCCAGAAAATTTTTATGAGGTCACTGATCCTATCCAATAGGTCTGGATTTGTAAAAGACAGACCCTGAACATCAAGGACAGCTGTGCTTGAGCATGTAGATTACATACTGGCCACATTCTTACMGCACAAAAATATGCTGTGAGGAAAAGTAAAAGTTTTTGGTTGCTACCAGCCTTCCTTAATAAGGTGCCCATGCTCATGGCTTGCTTTGCCTTCATGATATTCCAGTATTCTTGTGTCTTGTAGCAGAGAGAGCCATAAGCCTATCAKCTCGGTGCCCAGCAACAAGACCTTCCCAGGCTGAACATTGTACCACCAGCTTGGGGTTATCAGAGTGTGTAGGGATAGCCAGGTGGCTTATCAGAGACCTTGAACTTGGTACATGGTTAGAAAGACTGCTTGATGCTTTTATCACAGATGTTTCTTTGCTTGGAGTGTTCTTCCTGACTTGGCCTAAATTCTTATCAGGAAATTATTTTACATACTGATTAAAGTCAAGCAGTCTGTTAATGTGAACCTGATTGCCTCTATCTTTACAATTACTCACTGAAAAAAAAAWAGATTTTAAAAAAAGAAAATACACAWTGAAATTTTATGTTTGTTATTGGAAATTTATCAAATAGAACTTGTTCACTTCTTTAGTGCAAGGAACAAGGCAAATTAGGAAGTGACAGAGAAGCAGGGAAGAGATTTGTTGGAGGTAGGAAAAATGTCCATCTATTCATGGTGCAATAAAGCAGTGTTGTGAAAAGTCTGCAAAGAAATTAGACCTTTCAAGTGACCTGGAGATATTGTCCTTGCTGCTGCTTAAGGACAGCTATCTGTACACAACAATGGACTATCATAGTGCTGTCCTTACTGCCAAAGATACTCCTCTGATCATTCCTATGTCCTAGGATGCTGGAACCTTCATTTTCTTCTCTGATTTTACGTTTTTATTTTATACATATTTATATATATAGTTATTTATACCTACATACACATATTTAATGCAAAACTSTCTGTGAAACTATAGCAAATAAAAATATTAAATAAATCAGTTTTTGTGTAATTATGCAAATAGATATGTGCTTATGCCAATGATATATACCAAAAATTATTTCCCAAATTAATATATATGTTACATCATATCATATATGAATGAACAGGTGAACATTTTCTAATTAATCTTTTCTAACACAACATTTTGCAAGGCTGGATTTTGCATGCCTCAAAATCAGCACTGCCTGGAACAGTGCAATAGAGGTGAGGATGCAAATTAATACATTGATACCTTCTAAGACACATTCTGCATCTAGACTGTATGAAAAATATAGCTAATAGTCAGGAAATTCTAGTTCCCCTTTTCTCATTTTTTTAATTAATCTTTGAAACTCAGAGATGCAGGATACATAGCAAAAAAGCCCAGCTGACTAATAGTGAAGGATGACTTTAATCACATTTGAAAAATGATAAAATTAGAAGTTGATGTGGACAGAATTTAAGAGGACTTTGCACCTTCGTAATTAAGACATAAGATGATCAGCAGACAAGGTCACAAAACCAAGTTTAAGTTCATTTGTGAGTGTGTGCCAATTTGGCAGGTACCCTACTTCTGAAACATTCCTTTCTGGCAATTCTTGGAAGATATTTTCCAAAACGATTATGTCATTAACCTGTTTCAGTGTGTAAACTTTTATGATAGAATTTGTATATCKTTATTGAAAATCTCTGTTCCATTTAAAATTCATTGAATGACAAAATAGAAACAAACACAGAAGAAAATGTGATACTGCTGATTTAAAACCACACATCCCTACAAACCCACACATTCCCAGGCTTACCACCTCGCTTTTCTCTTGGATGGGTTCTCTGCAAAACCCCTCTACAGACCTGATTCCCCACCCATGACCTGGCCACAGTAAGGGCCAATAGAATTGCAATGGGAGTGGTAAAGATGTGTCAATACATATTTAGAGGAGTGTCATACAGATTTTGCTCACAGATACAAATGTTTGCCAACCATTCAGCCGTGCTTTGTTCTATCCCTGATACTGTAAGTCACAGAGGAGCTCTCCCCATGCTTTTCCTTGTTAATTTTTGAGGAGGCAAAATCCAGGCAGCTGGTTCCTGTCCTGCGATCACACTGTTGGCTGAGTTTTTTCTCTTGTGTATCTATATGCTGTGCCAGCCAAAATTTACCTACTACTGCTTTCACACAGACTTCATAATCACTTCAATGGTCTATGCCAAATTTTTTTGCATACCTTATTCATGAAGCCTTTTCTTTCCTCGTTCACTCAGTTCATATCTGAACTTCAGAAATAAGATTGTTTAGTCCTGGGGAGGARACATGCAAAGTTCACTCACAAACATCACACAAATATTTAGAAATTACTACAGACATATTTCTGGTTGCATCTGGAGAACTTGAGTTTAAATGCTGATTGTTAGCTCATCAGCAGTTCAAACAACAGAAATAAAGGTTGGCTCTTAAATAAGCTCTCCAATTTAATGGCTTTTTACCAAATCTAAATTTAGGATCCCRTCAGGTATGGCTGAGTGTTGTTATTACTTGAAAATTTTTTTTCCTCAAACTTATAGGAAATGCATTCTTCACATTTTACATTTATATTAACTGCCAAGTCTTTTGAAGRTAGTAAGCAATGACTCTTTGCTTTTTATAGAGCAACCTTTTTATAAAGCAATATGATTCACCTGTGAGTTCAGCTGTTTGAATCACAGGTTTTAAAACCACGATTTTACCTTTTTATTTGGAAAAACAAAAACAAATTTCTTAGTATACTTGATTTAAATTAATTTTGCAAATGTTTTCTCTGTGTTTTTCTCTGCATTTGATGCCCATAGTTATATGAGCAACTGGTTGTGTTTTAAATTAATTATCCCAATGATCATAACCTGCAATAATAAAGTAGCGCTGAAAATTACTCCAACTAGAACTTCTAAATCCAACTTCAAACCTCATAGTTTTCTGCAAAATCACCTTTGAGGAGTGATTAAGTACCTAGAACACCCAGTATTGATGTTGTATTGCTGACCCACGCATAGAGACCAGGAGGAGGAGGGTTGTAGATGGCAACCAGGCATTTCTCCAGAGAGGACACCTRTGCTCTGCTGGAAGGAAAGGCTTCTTGGTGTGCCCAGTGAACTGCTGGAAAGGCTGGGCAGTGGAGCCAGACCCCTGCTGGGACTATCCAACACCCACAGGCCAAAGTTCCTGGTAGTGGAGATCCCCAGAGGAAGTGCAGGGGTCAGGGGACAGCCCCACAGCTGGCAGTGAAGGAGCAGTTGTAGCAGTGCTCACCTGGTTGGAGCTGTATGCATGCCTGAGGGCAGTATGGGGTAAGAAGTGGTGTTCCCATAAAGGATTCTTTCCACATCATGGGGGCCTCGACTGGTGGCAACAAGGAGGGTGCGCACAGTGGCTTGCTCAATTGTACAGGTACCCCCTGTTATAGAAGGCAGAGTTCCTTTTCCCTTCCAAGTCCTGCAGAAGGGAGRTTCTTCTGCTCCAGCTTGCATCTCAGTTGATCAGTGAAGCCTCTGTCGCTGCAGTGCTGATGGAACATAATTGCTCACCTGAAAGAGGATCACTGAGGTATGAGATGCTCTGCTCTGAGGCTGTGGTGAGATTAGGAGTGTTGACATGCCAATAAAAGCTCCATGAAAAAATGTTTAGTTAGTATAAAAGGCAACAAGGAAAAGTCTAAGGAAGGACTGGGTGTCACAACAGCTAATCCTCCTCTCTAGTATCTGACCTCTGTAAGGCTGGAAGTAAAAGAAGTTAAATGATCTCTGCAYAATTCTTTGTGTTTATCTGTCATGAAACCACTTCATGATTCAGCATTTGTGTCAGCCTGTTTGGGGGAGGCTCTGCTGTGAGAGCAGAGGGCTGTGGCAGACCAGGACCGAGGCATAACCCACTGGAATCTTTGTGAGCCAGGACATTCACTCTGGCCCTGCCCACGCTTTGTCTCTTTTTTTCGTCACTGATGTTGTGGCTCCAGATTCTGGGTGTTTGAGGACACAGTCATTTGCCATGCTCCAACTTTGAGGAAGAATTTTTCAATTTTTGACAAGGCCCTTAGAATCACATTGCAGAGGAAAGGGTGTATTATAATTATCAATATCAATAGTAATAAAAGTTTATTAAAGGCCATTAAAATGAAAGGGGATGGCTATAGATCCCATCACTCTGAATTGACTCCCTCCTCTTGTGTTAATTAGAAAACTCAGATAATGGTTCTATGGGGGAGTGCAGGGGAAATTTAATTACGAAAGTTTAATGGGCCACTATCTACTTCCTGCCAGATTAAAAACTGATGATTTACACTATTTTAGATACTACTGAGGGCTTGCTAACAAAATATGTTGCAGAACAAAGAGTAATGTAAGACTTCACCCAGAACCTTTTGCTCATTTTATGAACAAAGATGTAATAATGTAGACCTGAAAACCAAATGGCTGTGACAGAGCTGTTACCACCAAAAATGGGGAGAAATTGTGAGCAATCTTTGTTAAGTTCTTCATTTTGTTGYTTATTCTAAGTAAATAAAGAAGACATTTGCATAAACAGAAATGTCTGCCCCCTAAAAAWGCCAAAAAATTATAATAATAAAAAAGCCAACCTAAATTACCTGTAATTTTTCAGTTATTGAGGTAAGCTAGCAACTCTCTTGATTTTTAAAAGTTCTAGGAGTGGAATTTGTGTTCAAAAACAAATTCCTAGACAGTCAGGCTCTTCAATCCAAAATTTCATGGCAATTTTTAATAAACAGATACCTAGTGAATTATTATGTAATCTTTTTTTCTTAAAAATAAGTATTATTTTAAAAATTCAGTCGAAATGCCTATGACAYAAGTGTGAAACAGATAAAATCATTTGGCTATAATTCCTCATTTTCAGAATCCCCAGACAGCCAATTTATGGGGAGTTATGACTAGACAGAACCTCAAAATTATTCACTTTATGGAGAAGTTTGAAATCTGGGACCTGAAATTAGTAGCTATTTTTGAAAGATTAGTCTTCATGAACTCATTATAGGAGTGACAATTCAGCAAAGTCTGCAAAGCAGCTACAGGAATCACTCTTCAAGCCCTCTGTTTTACCTGCTGGTTCCATTTAATGCAGGGGTTTGTTATTAAATTTCTGTTTCCATTTAATTCAGTGGTTTACTATGAAATTTAACTCCTGTCCTTAACAAGCTCTATTTTTAGTGAAAACACTGTATCATATTCAAGTGTGATCAAGATAAATTTTCAGTTGGATTTTTTTTAGAATTAAGTGCTTAACTTTAAAGTTAAGCAAAAAAAGAAACAAAAAAAAAAAAAAAAAAAGTTAAGGAAAAAAAGAAACAAAATAAAGCACCATAAAACAGTGGAGCAAAAAATTATG
>CADDXX010000005.1:5450887-5465887 GCA_902810485.1 Alauda arvensis | reverse complement strand
CCACCAATTAAAATGCACATTGGATCAGCTCTGGCCTGTCACCTACCATTATTGGGAAAAGTTGGCTGGGATCCAGGTTTTAGATGGCTGGGATTTTTTTTTTTTTTTTTTTACTTGGCCATGGTGCTTCTCATCTCTGCTCTGTAAACTCGGCCTGGTAATTTAGATGCTGGGCAGTCCTTGCATCTGCTTTCTGGGGAGTTGCCTCACTTAAGGCTCCTGGGAATACCTAGTCATTTTAGTTACATGCATTTTAATTGTGGCAAGGGGAAAAGGCTCCCTAATCTGTCAAGTGTAAATATTATTTGAGCTAGTCTGAGTCCAATATGACACTTTTGGGCCAGGATAATTTAGATATACGTTGATTTCTAGAACTTCTGTTAAATTTCTGATTCACCTCACCTGCCTTCAGACCCTTCTAATCTTAACAGTACAGGGAATAAGGAGAGATATGAACTCATCATCAGCAACAGTGAGTTATTTTTCACTCTAAATGTGAACTTGAACAYATCCAAAAGAGCATAATCCTGCTGAATAACAAATACAAAGCATTTTGAATATCTGGACACGTATATGAGCTATTGCTCCAAGTCTGAAATGAAGATGAAATCCAACGGGGGGATGGGGAGGGAATCAGAACAATATTCATTTAAAACCTTGCTTTCATGAATTACATGCAACAAAGCAGGTTGAAACAGCAAGACCAGGGCCCGGTTATGCAGGAACAGTACCAGTATTTAACAAAATGAAGTATGAAATGGATTGTCTTGGAAATCAATGAGAAATTCAATTTGTAACTTAGTAAAATGTTCAGATAAAATTTTCTGAAGTATTGTGGCTATTGTTCTCTTTTATGAATGAGGCTTCAACTTGAAACATGCTGAGCTGCTGAGGAACCACAGCCCTTGCTAATGTCACCTCTTTGACACTTGTTTTGTGCAAAGGTAAATAGCAGTAAGATGGAAGGCAGTAGAAAATAAGGTCCATCGCCATTGCTCATTATTTGCAATTTGTGGAGTGTGACAGTGTGTTCAGCAGTATGCACACCAGGAATAAAGGAGGTCTTTGCCTCCAAGAGCTCGCAATCTAATGCAGATACAGATAAGCCTGGATATAAACAATTTAGTGAAAGATTTAGGATGGCATTTAAAAAAATTTCTTACTAATATCYGTATTGTCCAATTTGAGATGAACATGATCTTTGGAAGGATACAGATATCTGGGAAGACCCAATATCAGATGGTCTGTGTCTAGAAGGGACTGGAATGATAAGGAGATGCTATCAGGAGCGCTAAGACTCAAGAAAAACACAAAGGCAACTGTGGAGGTTGACTTGGAAACACACAGGTGGGCTCATATTAAGCTGGGATTTTTAGTGGGATAAAGTAAGCAAAAAAATCCAGTGGAGAGAAGATCCAGTGTATAGACCTGTGCTGAGTGAAGCAGAGTTTTGAAAATAAGGCATAGTTGAAAGTTAGCACGGAATAAGGACTGAGGAATAAGGGATTTTGAACACAAAGCAATGTGAGCTAGGTGGTTTTACCATTTCATGAAGCCCAAGCTAGGCACACTATATAAGTAACGCTCTATTTTATATGTCATGGATTTTCCTCAGTATAGATGCTTCCAAGCGCATCATTGTAACTAAGTAAGAAAAAAAAAAAAGTACAAACCAACCTTARTGTATATTTGTTTTTCACCAGAGCTGGTTATAAATATGACTTTCCTCAAAACTGCAAAATGAGTGAAAATAAATCCAGCAAATCTGAGGTTGCTCCTACAGCTTTGTTGCTCCTCATGAACTTTGGCACATGCAAGCACGTGCATATGCACAAGAGGTGAAACTCAGCTGGAAGCATGAGCAACCTCTGCTCTGTCCAGAAAACAAAAGGCAACATAAATATGGGGGCAGCGTGTGATAGTTCACTGCTCGGAGCCGGATCAGCCTGGGGACCGTGCTCATTTACATTCCTAACGCTTACATTGGGTTTTACTGTACTTCAGCGCTAATAGAAATGGCTAATTAACTGAAACACCCCCAATATTGATGGTGCACTGTAAATGTCACCTCTGAAATACACGGGGCGTTCTTAAAGCAGCGCATTCCCGAGAGCGCGGGAGCCCCGGAGCAGCTTTCCTTCGGCGCGGGTTTGCGCYGGGGGAGCTCCCTATTGTGCTCAGCTCCGGAGCTGCTGCTCTGCCCCTCTCCCTCCGCCGGGCACAATCGCAATTCTGTGGGAAAATTTGCGGAAGGCCGGCATGACTCGTTGTTTCACTTGCATAGTAATTAACAACTCCAGCAGWGGCGAGGCGGCCGCCTCTTCCTCTCGGCTGAATGTTAAGCTTGACCTACTCTCCCCTCTCCCCTCAGTTCACAACTCCTCTCATCTTCCAAAATTATGTGAGAAATGATTTTTCATGCTATTTGCATGTTTTAGAGCATCCATCATTATCATATGCACTGACAGCTTTATACTTTCAGCTGTGACAGAGCTTGAAAAATGCTAGTCCTATCAATCAACATATTGTAGGTTTCCAAAATGAGATCTTCTCCAGATGACATTTTCTTTTGCTTTTGCTTTTTATTTTATTCTCTWCTCCTCAGCAGCAATCTATGGCTTGCTTTTGCTTTTCATTTAATTGCACAATGTCTATGGATTTTAATACAGGGCATTAGGATGAAATGCTTCTGACTCGCTTCAGTCTGTTTTCATCACAAATGCTGACCTCGGAGTTATTTTAGCAACTATCCTATTTCCAGTGGGCTTAGCTTCCCCTGCCCACGTTATTTATGCACATTAATTTCACTCTCACCTCTCAGCCTCTCAGCCAGGTAACAAAATAGGGTTTCCTCTAAATYTCACAAATACTTAATTCCAGTTAATAATTATGACTGGAAGTAACATTAGACTYAAGATACCCATGCCCAACATGTGACTGTCCTAAAGCTGCTTTTTCTTGCATTAYTTTGGGYTGTTTCTGAAGTAACTTTTTAAACRTTATTTTTGCCAGTGRAGACACCAAGCATTAAAAKTTTTAAGAAGTTAAAGATCTTTTTCAGTGGTTCTGTCAATTATTCTCTCTTGTGTCTTAATCAAATAATAAGACAAGCCACTGTTTGGATAACTAATACTATGTATTGCTGGTAATATAGTCAGCCTTGGGAAAACCCATAAGAAAGCAAATAAAAAGAAATCAAAAAAACAATCCCGGTGATGGAATTGTAATGTTGGAAGTTAGTTGGCTCAGTATTAAGAGTTCAGTTTATTTAGCAAAAACCACTCTGTGTGAAAAGCACAGAAAACACTAATTTTATTTACAGAAATAGTAAAAGGAATTAGTCATAGATTAGGAATAAATTGGAAAAGCTTCTCCATGAACTTCTGATTGAGAACCACAGTAGTAYGGTTTAAACCATTTGTTTATGTCTGAAAATCTACCTGAGTAAAGATTCCTAATTGCTGCAAACTGTCACATTTGCCAATGGACAGGGAAACTGGAAATGAAAATACACTGGAAAGCAARCCTACTAGTATTTGATTRCTGTTTTGTTTTGGTTTTTTGTTGCCGCATCTGAAGCCATAGCCTGACTGTACTGCAATCAACAGGATTTTTGCCACTGATTTGGCCAAGACCAAATGTATGATTTTCACCTACTGAAATCAGACAGCAATCCAAGTGGCTGCAGTGCTACCTCTTCTAGAGCTGAGCATAGACAAGGAGAAAGAGATGACTTTGAGGTAAGTTTTGGAATAAAGAGCCCATCCTCTCCAGTCCCATGGCTGTCAGGTTGCAGCCCAACCTCAGCTGCTTTGTTTGTTGCAGAGTTTTCGAGGTGGAGCTCTTAATTAGGAATTTAGTGTGGAGTTATAAAACCATTTTGTTGGCAGGTGAGATTAGCCTTGTTTGCTGATGTCATTGTGGAAATACGCAAAGGACTAAATCCTGAAGATTTTATTCAGGGCTCAGAAGGGTAAGGAACTCATGAAGTTTRTGGCAGGAATAAGCTGGGACAGGATAGGGACTGTGGAGCTAAAGCCTCTGGCCAAGGAAATCCTTTCACTCCCAAGACCCCTTGGTCTGTCATGGAGTCTCTCCCTCTGCCATGGAATAGGGTCAAGAACCAAGTGAAACCACAATATTAGAGCATGTTTATTGTTCTCCAGTAGATTTTRTAATCAGAGGACAGAAAAGGTGAGTAAGATGCAAGAGCAACAGAGCAATTTGTCTTCTGCCTCCAGCTGATGTTGGTTTCACAGAAGTACTGAACAATTGATTCAGTGTAATGCTGAATTTTAATCAAATGGGAGAATAAGACAACTTTTAATCAAGATTTTCCATAATGGATTATTTTCTTAATTGAATGAGTTCAGGAGACAAACAAATACAGCCTRGTGCTCAATGGCATTCTTCAAATATTGGTAAGCTTTCAATCTCAAATCACAGTGAAAGGCTCTGGAATAAAACCTCCACAGAACACAGCTGAAGGTTAYATTCATCTTCTTAAAATAATCCAGGGTATATAGGGAAGACCACTGCCAAATTAATTCATATTTCAACACAATTATGCTTACTAAAATGTACACTAAGGAGACCACCCTAAAGGTCAGTTGTAGATCTAAATATGAAGCTGGTTACCTCTTTCTCAATAAAGGAGATTGAGTGATTTGGAGAAATAATTTACAGAAATGCCAAAATTACTCTCAGTAAAGGTGGAAAAACTTAAAATCTAGAGATTTTTTTAATAAAAGATGGAAGAAACAGGGCCCCTGACTGTGTTTGGGTGAATGAACAATTTTACAAAATACAGAAAGGTAATTTACTTTTAAAAATTTTAAATATTTGAACAGTGAGTGGGAAGCAAAAGTAGCACAGTTGATGCATTTCTTTGACACATCTGTCTTAAATGAGAAAARAATGTATTTCCAGTGCAGGTGACAAGATAGTTTCTTAATGGAATTACCCCAAGGAGTGATAAACTGTGGAAGAGTATAGGAAAAATTAAAATAATGTCTATGAATTCCTACTCTCTCCTGATAAAGCACAGAATGATTTTGTGGTTTATCAAAGCCCCACAGAGGGAATTTTTTTCAGAAATCTTTGTGTTGAACGTCTTCAAATGTATCTTTTATTCAAAAAGATTATAAATTGCATAAAAAGTGTCTGGAAATTTCTCACAAAAGTGATTCTGCTTTGGGGAGTAATTTTGGTGCCAGCCAGCAGGTTGCATTGGGAGACTTGCCCAACAAAAACAGGGAAATATATTTTGCTCAACCAAGGGAATTGAAGGTGGTGTCCTCCCTCCTGCAAAAGAAAGATCTCCTGCCTCGAGATCTTTCGTTATCACCGGTGCATTTGAGCCATCAGACCAAAGCTGATCCAGGGCAGTGGCTCCCAGAGCACASAGCCTTGTTGGTTTAGTCTGGTGATGAGAAGGACTTTTCTACTCAGCTGCAGAGCTTTTAAAATCATATCTAAATTTTCATTGAAGGTCTCTTATTTTACAGGTAAAGTTCTTGACCTAAGTGTTTCTGGATCCATGGAATTAGAATTTTTGCAGGTCTGTTTGGGGGAAGTTCTGTAAATCATTAAAAGAGATTTTTTATTCGKACCCTGTCCTCCTTCCCTACTAAATGCATCACACTGTGACTGGATATTTYATTTTAAAGCCTGCAGCAGCTAATAACATACACTATAAAATGCATTTTTCCCTTATCAGTAATTGAATCCTACTCCTGAGTTCCTGTGGAGTCGTTTCCTTTTGTTACATAAAGAAAGCTGAAAAACCCATGTCAAACTCATGCCATTCTCTATTGCTAAACATTAATATTTGATAAACATTCTCTTTTCCTGTCTCTCCACTGTCCCAACAGTGACAACTGAAGCAGAGCTGTGTGAACAAGGCAARAGTGCCACATAATTGGGGATTTTTCTGCTTGCTTCCTCCCATTGTCCAAGAATTTGCTTTCCAGCAGGACACCTGTCAGTAATATTTTACTATCAMTATATTACTGCTCTGACAAGTAACTAAAAATGTAGGGATTTCA
The DNA here is from genome assembly GCA_902810485.1 of Alauda arvensis. NCBI lineage: Eukaryota > Metazoa > Chordata > Aves > Passeriformes > Alaudidae > Alauda > Alauda arvensis. The sequence continues at coordinate 5,459,840 of CADDXX010000005.1, read as the reverse complement.
TTAGGGATGAAAAGCTATGGTTTAATCACTAAACATTGGAACATTGATATAGAAAATGTATATTTCTATTTTAATGGTGAGTAATGCTAATTCTCATGTATGCAAATAAGGCAAATRCCACCCAAGCAAATAAGTCTTTTTTACAGAACAGAACAGAAGTAATTATCCTTTGATGAAAATTATTAATTTTCTTGATGATATGAATAAAATTCTGCCCTTTACATATACAGATTTTGCTGCCTAAATAGGAGCATGACTATATTCAGAAAACAATATTATTTATATTAAAATTTCTAGAATTTAAAACTACTGTCAGTTGAAAAAACTCAATTACCTATAGTCTAAATTTTACTTGAAGACTTTTAAAAGACTTTGATTCAATAAAAAGGTTTGTTTGAAAGTCTCCTGATAACTGAAATTAAGATAAAACATTACTACATAAATGCAGAGGGATGATTCAGAATTGATTTCATCCCAAGCATTGAAACACACACACTGTAAGTTTTATTTACTAGCAGGTGGAAACTGCTGCCAAGCACTACAGCAAATGCCATTGTTTGAACTGAAAGGACAACCTCTCTGAGCTCTAGAGTTAAGATTGAACCATCTTAAGTATATTAAATAATCATAACTCATTAAAATATATTAAAAGAGTTACAAATTACAGCTCCAGAGTTCTGCAGACCCTAAGCAGATTCACTCATACTTTAGTGGATGAACTGAGGACAAATGCGCAAGGATACAAAAAGAGAAGGATAAAAAATACTGAACATTTTTTGTTTGGGGCAAAAAATACCAGATGTATACAAGGAGCAGTCTAGTCCTTTATTGCAAAATGTCTGTAGTTTAACATTCTACCTGTGGCATTAGCTATAAAAAGGATACTTTTAAACCCCTAAGTAAGTAGGATAATAGTATCCTAAATCTAATAAAATGTGACATCAGATATCAGAAAATATGATTTTCTGCCAACCAGGCTGGTAAGCTACTTTATGTGACACTTTTCAAAAAGAGAACATTCTTCCTGTGTCTCTTAACATTGTGTCTGAAGGGGTAAGCTGCCAGCTAGGGGACATGTGTGACGATGAAGAGACCCTCTGTGCAGCTGACATGTTGTCCACTCATGTATGGCTGCATGTCACCTCAGTTTTGCTGCTGTAGGACCTGGGGCAAGTATTTGATGCAATACTGGCTTTTTTTCCTTCTCCCTCAATATTTATTTTGTCTTGCTGTTTCCAAAGCTCTGTAAAACTGCTTTGATAGGGAGAGGTGGGTGGGTTTTTTTCTCTTCCCTTTTCTCTTTTTTCTTTTTTCTTTTTTTTTTTTTTTTTCCTAAGGTGCTTCAGATTCATAGGCCATCTTGCAGGTGATGTTCAAAATCTCACAAGATTTGTAAGTAACTCTCACATGATAGAAAACTGAAGGATGTTGGTCTGGCTGGGAGACAAACGTGGCAGTGCCATGTGCAGGGAAGATGTGTGCCCCAGGATCCATCAGCAGGCATAATTCCCCTTGCCCAAAAACATTGCCAGAAGATAAGCAGTCTCCAGAATGCCCTTTCCCTCCTGCCTCCCATTCCCAAGCTGGAGTACTCTGAAAAGGGAAAGCAATCACTTGTTTTTCACCCATCCCATACCAACTTCCCTTACAGGGCCAGCAAGCTGATGCCTTCCTCCACATCAGCTGGTGGCTGAAGGGAGATTCAGCACTTGGACAAAACCAGAAGACCAACCTGGGGCTAAAAATAGCCAGAAAGGCCAAAATCTCTGGTGTGGGGATGCACTTCATCCCTTTCCTGCATCCTTGGTCCCACAAACAACAGGAACAAACACCACATCTTGATGTGCATACAACATGTTCATAAAACTCCCTTATCAGTTTAGCTGGGGTGAAGGGTGATTGGGAGCTATCATCCCACATTTCAAATTCCCATGTCCATCTGAATCCTGAAGTACAAGACTGGATATGTAATCATAATCTAAGTATCACAATACTAATTTTTTTTTCCTGCTCAATGAATAGCAGATGTGGTAATTTAACCTTTTGTTAGCTTTGGTTTCCCCTGCCAGAGTAAGACGCAGAAAGGTGACTGTCATGCAACAGTTGAAGCTCTCTCATGTCTCCTTTGGTTATGCCATAAAACCATAAAGATCTGTTTCCCTGAATGAAAGCTGGGATAGGAAGGGAGGAAGGCAGGAAGGGAGGCTGTGAATTGCCCACACCAGAATGAAGACTGCCCAAAGTCACACCATCCTTGCAGGAAGCATACAGACATTTTGAGCTGTGTACATAACAGAAGACACACAAAGATATTGCGTAAAAACTGTTTACACAGTGCTGTCTGATCTGCAAACAGTGGCAAGAATAGTCAAGATTGCTCATTTTAAGAAGCTTTTGACAGTTGCTGTCAAGTTGGTACTTGTACAGCCAGGATAGGAACCTTGTATGGGAAGAAACACAGAAGTATGTGTGGAATTACTGTTCTCATTCAGGCATGACCATTTCACCTGCCCTCAGACCATTAGGCCACCAGTTTTACAACTCCTAGACACTTACACAGCTCTGGATATATTTATGTTTATGCAAATGCAAAAGTTTGGGGKTTTTTTGTTTGGGTTTTTTGTTTGTTTGTTTTTGTTTTGATTTGGTTTGGTTTGGTGGTTTTTTTTTTGTATTTCCATGTCAAATTGAGAAATGAGGAATTCCCTGCAGTGCATTATTTCTTAGAATACATCAGAAAAAAAACTTACAGGGAAAGATTCAGTCTGGTTTCATCAAGACGAGGGTGGGGAAATAGTGCCAGTGCATAATTTTGAAACTTTATGTAGTTTTTGATGGATAACTTATCCATCAAATATATTTTATTTGTAAAGAAAACCTAATATTCCTATGAGGTATAAAATTTATATTGTCATCTGTATCAAATGGCCCCATCTCCATTCTAGTCATATGGAATATTCTGCAAGTACTTGCAGTGAATTTTGAAACCTTAAATCAACTTGTTACATGAAAGCTTTCATAATTGTAAGGCCACTCAAAATTTCCTATAGTAATAAATACTTCTCTGTCTATAATGAATGCTTTTTATACTTTTCATGCCTTAATATTTATCTTCCATTCATGTGCCTGACAGGCTTGGTTATTCAACTGAATGACATAGCATTATACAAAAATAACTCTACTTTTGTCAAGGGCTGGAAACAATCTTCTTCTCTTCCTCAGCAGTTTATAGGAAGAAATATGAAGTAAATGCAGACTGTGAGCCCATGATATATGGGGCAGAAGAAAAGCCAAAGATAGCTCTGCCCAAACTCCACAGGAATTTCAAGCAGCACCAGGATCTTTGTGTCCAACTTTGTGTGCTCATCTTTCCCTCAGCACCAGAACCTCCCACTGTACCATGATCAGAAGCCTTGAGTAAAAGAATTTTTCTTTTTTTTTAGAGAATCATTGTCCCATCATAAAACACCTTTGCAACACAAAAGTGGCATAAGGGGGTCACAGATGTGACAGCACCCAGTTGACATGCTTTGAAGTTGTCATTTTTTAACAGTAGAGAAGCCACATGCTCACAGTGGTGATGATCTGTGTGGGAGGTTGGGTGGATGCCCTTGAAGGCCCAATTATTAAAATACTGGGAGACAGAAAGGGTTTACATGTTGGCATTTTATTTGCTTGAATGATTTTTATGAGGCAGTAGTTTCATTTAGCCCAAAACTGGGCAGGATTTCCCAATATTCATTTTCCTTGTGCATGGATTAGATAAGTAGGCTTATACCAAAGTTGCTGGGAGCAGCAATTTCCACAGGGAGGAAAGCATTCCACAGCCCCACACTTGCCCTGTGGTCAGCAGTGGCCTGTGGGGCAGAAGTGACAAAAAGGGGCTGTGCTTTGACTTTACAAGCTTCAGTTGTTTCCTGCCATCTCCATTAGAAATTAGCTGGTATTTTGGGTTGTTTGGTTTTTGGTTTTTTTTTTTTTATCATTTTATGAGCATTTTAATTATAGTTTCCCTATTTCAGTTCTACTAAATATGAATGAAGCAGGTGAAGTGTAGCCCAGTTGGAGCATTATACTGTTTAGTGCTGGTTACTATCTTTAGCAGAGAAGCTGGAATTCATTCTCATCTCATTTGCTGAGCGCTCTATCATTAAAGTGTCATTGAGAACTGACACCACTTAATTTTAGCAGCTTTCAATTCTCGTTTGCAGCAAGAATAGCTTTAAATGGAGAGGAGTGCAAATTACAGAGAGAGGGATATTTTTACACCACACTCAGCATTTTATCAAACAAAGCAGCCTCACGGGGAATAGGGGACAATACATTATAAAACCAAACTCTCCTCTGATGCTGGTAAATGGGTATTTAATCTTCCTATTGCAGGCATCCACTCTGATGAGCCTGTAATGAATATACTGCCTGGGACATTATCTGAGCTGTTGTGTTTTCCTATTCCCCAAAATATCCTTTAGATTTTATTTTGGGTGTGGTCAAAGAGCAAGCTGGGGAGCTCAGCTCCCTGCAGACCACAGAGGAATCTGTACCTTGTTGCAGGCAAACCAGCCCAGGACATATTTCCTCCTCTCCTTTTCCTTCCATAATTGCTTTTTCCTCCCAGTGCAGTTTGAACCCTTAAGGGGTTAAGAAAATCACTTGCTTGGGATCTGTAGCAAATTTTAACCCATTCAGCTTGGCTTCCCTGTTTAATTGGATGTAAAATATCCTCTTGCATTACATCTTGAAATACTGCCTTGCTCTTGGAAATCTGGCACTGAATGAATGCTCTATTGTATGTTACCGTTTCTCATCACTTACATATGCAAAAGTTTAAATTTTAAACTCCCAAACTATATAATCTTCCTAGAGTTAAAGCAATATATGCAAGTGTATCATGGTAATTAATTTTGATGCCAGAAATACCAATAAATACCTTTTTTTGGGATAAAATATTCGAATACTTTTAGCTAAGGATAAATGTGTATTTGAAGGCATATCTACAGTGTCATAAAACTTGACAATAATGCCTATAATAATATCACATTAATGATATAGGTGTCAGCAGTTCTGTAGAAAGTCAGAAGCTAGCAAAAGGATTCATACAGAAATCAGGGTCCCCATCAGCCTACAATTCTAACCTGTAGCCATGCCACTTGATTGAAATATGATTAATCTGGTTTGGGTTAAATTTATTTTAACAAACACTGCTGATTTTATACACACATGGTTTTTCCCTGATGGTTTCACTGCAGGAAGTGTTAGGAGTAATTGTACTCTCAGGATGGCTTCATTTGGGGGGTGATGGGAAACCCTGTGAGGATTTTTACCCTTCCAGTTCTGATGTTTCTTTATGTTCATTTTAACACAATTTTTGCCTCACAGGTGTTTTTTTGGGGGTTGTTTTTTTTTCTTTTTTTTTTTTTGGAGTTTGGTRTTTATTATGGGACTTTCCTTTCCTACCTGCTCCAGTTTGCGTTGGACTCACATGATGGTTGCTCACAGCTATCAATCCCTCTGACAGGAGTGTCAGTGTCATGTTGCACACCCTGGGGGGAAGGGGCTGGTGACATGTGCTGCTGTGCCACCACAGCCTGGACAGAAGGAGGGGAGCAGGAGGAAAGTGCCCACTGAGTGTCCCATGACCCAGCTGGTGCCAGAGTGGGAAGGTGATGGGTGGATAAGCTGTGAGGGAGCGAGCAGATGAGTAATGAAGTGACAATTTTAAACAGGGAAGAATCTGAAGGGCCAGCCAGGGATTGACATTGCAATTAATTCTCCTGGTCTGATGTTTCATTGGGTTGCTGCATGTTGACTTGATTACTTGATGGAGCACACTGGGGGTGAAGTTATGTTTTGGGGTGTTGAGAATCCAAGTTCAAAGGACATTGCACTATCCACTGTTAATTTCTCATCTGACTAAGAGGGGAAAGCTTAATACTGCATCATGTCTTCCCATGAAGCTAAAGTAAGACCATGATTCAAACTTTTATGTTAGTGTCTCCATTTTCAGAATTACTGATTTCATCCACCATCACTCTCCAAAGTGTTTTGCTTTCATTTTTAAAGTATTTAAACTATTTGCAGTAATAGCCATCTTTGGTGTTGTGCTCTTAGTGTAAGATATTTCTACCTGGCAAGTTTTGCTGTCAGGCTTTTTGCTGACATAATTTCGTGTCCCCTTGAGCTTGCATTTGACACTAGCTCAAATACCATTGCTGCATGTCTCTTCCTTGGTCCCTTTAGAGTTTCATGTATCTCACTGAAGTCCCTCATAAGATCCTCTTTTCCAAACAATACAGACCTACTTTTTCTAACCTTTCTGAATATACAAGACCCTTGAGTCTTTATATCATTCTGGATGACCTTAGATTTGCCTCCTTCCCATTTTATGCTACTTTATTCTGTGAGTAAAACTGAGACAGTACATTTTACTGCAAATGTATGACCTCTTTTTTATTTTTTGTTTCTTTGTTTAGATAATTTTTGATATAACTTTGGGGTTTTTTATTCTTGGATTATTCTTCAGTTTTGTTCCTTGTGATTCTGATTCTTCAGGCTCCACAATGTATCCTTTGACTTGTATGGTCTTCTCCTGTTTTGTTCTGCTACAACAGAAATAAGACTCTGTTCTCTGTATCATTGCTGTGACACTTTGACTCCTTATGTTCCTCCCTCTCTTTTTAACACATTGCATTTGGACTTAGCCCATGCAAAAGACCTTTTCATTAGGTTGCAATTTTACATCATCTGCGATGGCAGGAACAAGAGGCTTGGTGTGGCGTGGGGAGTCACCTTTTTTTTACCTCTTTGAGAAGTGTGTAAAGCCCAAAAGTAACTGTAAAATGCTGCCACCCCAGAGAACTGGGAGTAGTCCTTGTGAACATCACTGTGAAGTGGAAGGAAGCTGGCCTGGTATCACTGAGTTTGCTGTCAGTAACAAAATCACCTAAACCTTGTACACTCAGCCTCTGTTCCTGCTGTGACAGCACAAAGCAGGATTGAAGAGACACTTGGCCRTGGACAAAGTACAATTTCAGACATGCTTGAACAGCAGACAGAGTCATAACTTAGGCCATCAGAACATATTTTATTGAAGAAAGGAATGCTGGCTTTTTGTTACAAAATGCTAGTAAAAATCAAGTGCTCCTTAAAACAAAAACGTGTCAGTGTGTTTGATGGATAAATGGGACTAAAACTGAAACTCAGCTCCAGTTTAAGACCCATGCCTAAATTTAAAAGAGTTTCTATCTACTAGAAAAGAAATATTTTCCCCTTAAATGTTTGGAATTCTCTTRTAAAGACCAATTCTCCTGATGGCAAGAGCTGAGAAAGATCATACAGTAAAAAATGAAATGTCTGGGCTTCTTCATTTTCAGTGCAGAAGAAAAGGATCAAATGTCAATGAGAGTCAAGCTTCCAATATATTTTCCTCATCTGTCAGATCTTCAGTGGCACATGTTTTATTTAAAGTTTGATTTACTGTTTCCATCATATATTGAGTCATTTTTTTGCACAATGGCCTTACAGCAATAAAACAGGAGAAGTTTTTTAGAAGATGCTCAAATTTGACAGTAATTACTGGTAACAGGTTCATCCAGTGGAAGATTCCAATACTTTCCAAACATTTAAAACAACAGGTTTTCAAAGACTTTTAAAGGAATAGACATGAAAAGTACTTTCTTTAGTTCTTCAGAACAAAGCCAAGAAGGCAATGGAAGTTTCTACCTTTCTAAGGAATAAGAGCAAGACAGCAACTTCTTCATGATGCTTGATGAAATCACTTCCAGAGCATCCTAACTTTTCTTTCCAACCCTAAATTAAAATTATTATCAGGCTATGTAAATGTGCAGGATAGACTGCAAAGAAAACCTGGGCAAACTTCTTCACATGGTAAGCAGAGACACAGTCACCAGTGTCTGCCTTGTCTRTTATTTAACAGGGCTTTTTCTGCTTTCAGAGGAGAGGAGCAATCAACCTTTATGTCTGCTTAGACCATGGTTTCCCTCTCTGCTGATAATGTTAACAAGAGTTCCAATTATTGTCAATCATCATGGCRTTTTCGCTAACATGAATACCAACAGCACTGACTCATTTCTCATATGGTCACCAGTTTTTGTCATTCTCAGCCTGATCCAGGTCTGCATCAGCGACTGACAAAAGAAATGTTCCACATACCATTACCAGATTCTTCAATCATCCAATCTGCCCAGTCACTCTGAATTTATTGACCACTTCTTTTGGTATTGTTCCATTTCCCCAGCAGTATTTCCTCCTTTTCCACAATAGAAGAGGTGTGAACAGAGAATATTTTAACCTGCTTTTCTGCTTCCATTACTTCAGTTCTGTGACAATGAAACCCACTGAATCAATTGATTTGTGATGTGGATATATCCATATATACAGAAAAGACACACAGTTCTTTTAAACCAGTAATTTCCACTGAGTTTTTGCTCTGCAGTGATCTTCAGGCACCTGTGTTATTTATCCTGGCTCTTGAGCAATCACCTTCTMAGCCACACCTCTATCTTCTGCTCTCACCTTACATCCTTGCATACACCACATGAAGCACTCATCCCTTCAAAGTTATTCAAAAGCTTTTTCCACAGAAAAAACAGGGTTGATGGCTCTCTTCTTCTGCAATGGAGGCAATGATAATGCATCCAGGCCATCCTCTGTGTCTCCCTTCCGACCTAAAAATACGTGAGTTAATTTACAGTTCAGCATAATGTCTTCTGCCTTGTGTCCTATTGTGGAAACTTCAAGTTGACTACTGGGTAGTTTAGGCTGTGGCARCAATATCTCAGGAACTACTGAAGCAAAAACTATTTTCTCTCAACAACACAGCTGGTTTGGTCAGGTGTTGAAGCAGCAAGTGATTCCTGAATGGCTTTACAGTCCAAACCCAGATGGCCTGCCCATGTCTCACTTATCTCCCCAGTTTCCAGTTTCTATCTCT
>CADDXX010000005.1:5419786-5447286 GCA_902810485.1 Alauda arvensis | reverse complement strand
AGAATCAGGGAGAAGCTGAACAGCTTATGCTGTGAATTTAGACAATACTTTGGTGAATGGAAACTCATGGACAGACAAAATGCACAAAAATGTCTGTCCATGATGTGCTGTGGCATCAAGTAGTTACAGCACAGAACAAGGGATAAATCAARTTCCTTTTACACTGGTATAAAACCATTTCAACTGTCATATTCAATAGTGCCTATGAGGTACTGTTCAGTATTCCCAAGGAAATTTGTTTTTGAAAGTGTTTTTAAAAATTCCTAATACATTTTAAAACCTTTAATTAGTTTTCCCTAGTATTGTATGAAACTCCAAAGTTTCCAAATGTTTTTGAAAACCAAAAACTTTTGATGCAAACTTAGGGATTATTAAGACATATCAAAAAATAAGTTTTTTCTGTCTGGACTATGTGTTTTTAAAACCTCTAAGATATTGTATACTGGCTTCAGCTACCGAGGATTTTCTTACATCTGATGTGRCAATGAAGATTTGGAGGTTTAAACCACAGACATATCTGCTGTCTTTATTAAAGAGGTCAGTATCCTTTTAGGATTTCATTGTGAAGCCCATATTTGTTTTTACCTACACAGAACCCTACTACTGTCTCCAGACACTGGTGGAAGAACTTGACTCTTGCTCTGTGAAATTGAGACAGACATAGGAGGAGAGATAACCCAAATCTTAAATTTAAATTTGAATGTCCATGATGTTTGAATATTCATAGCTAAGTCCTGCTGTTCTCTCCTCCCTTTAAAATGTGTACAGATGCTTTCTGATTCTTTTCAGTCATAAATGTTTGGAGTCTGTCTTACCCATTTTTACAAGGAAGAACCTTCTATTACTCTAGAGCCAGCAGATTTTTTAAAAAGGACAAAACCAAGTCAAAATTTTAATTTTTACCTACTGAAATAACAACACATCTTTTGGGGGATATTTTTTGCTTTTTATCAATGTATTCTCAGATTATACATGGGACTCAATAACCACCTTGCCTTGACTTGCTTTTACTCATAAATAAAAGGTGCACAGTATAAAAGTGTCACACTATCTTTGTAATAAAATCCTCATTCTCTCCTGAATTATGAATAATGTGCACAAAGATGTGTCAGTYTCCTCCTGTACAGATACATCTATGCATGTGTTTATTTACATGCCAGGCCATGGTATTTCCTCTATGGCACTTCACAGTCTGTGTATACACACTCACACACAAAGTGTTTTTTCATACCAGCACAAGGCCCCACAATATTTATGTATTTATGTATTTAACCAAAATTAAATTCAACCTTCAGTTGCCTAAACAATTTCAAAACTTGCTAAGTTAAATACTTTAAAATTCCTGTAAAATTCATTAAATTGTTATAGCTAGGAAAATAAGCAAAAAAGCAAAGCAGAAATTAAAAAACCCAAAGGTGTAGTATATCATTTTCATGTTTGGGAGAACATATTTCTTCTGAAACATTTAATTTGAAAGTATTTTTATAAAAAGGGATTAAAGATCTTCCCCAAAAAKAATCTAATTCAATGTCAGATAAAAGAACCAGAGTCTCCCACTGTAATGCTAGGACAAGACTCTGTTAACCATTCTGTTTTCCCACATGAATATTTGCTTTGCAATAAAAGGCACAGGTACAGATAAGTGGGCAACAGCCCACTTCAGATCCCAGATAAAAAAAGCTTAACTTCCCTGTGCAAGGCTCCTTTAAAGCTCTTTTGTCTATCCTGCCAGTACAGTCTGCTTCCTTCTGACCCAGAATGACAGGAGCATCTGCAGGAGAAGGAAAGACATACGTCTGCCTGCCACCGTGCACCCACAGCCTGGCAGGAGACAGCAACACACATTCCAGGCCTGTGGCTTCCRTTTTCATTTCCACTATTCCAAGAATTCTCCACTGCAGAAAAACAGCAGGACTTCAGCAAATTTTATTCATTTTGGGCATTGTCTACATTGGACTAATAGAGTTTTTTAAAACCTTTGTATTTTCAGGTATGCAATGCACCACCAAAGTTTTCATACTTGGTTATCATACTCTGAATGTTCCCTAGGTTGTGCCAATTATTTTTTTCCTTTGTTGATATGGTTTGTAATGCACTGGGGTAGATTTTTAAGAATTACTTGAAAACCTACCACGTCAACTTTATATTTAGATTTCCAAATTATCCCCGTGTCCTACATAATATCTATAATATCTCAGAGTGGAAGACATGAGAAAATAATTTTAATTTTAGTTTTTTCCCAATTTATCACAAAAATATTTGGTTTCTTTGCACTATTTATGTATTTATGTATTTAACTAAAATAAAAGAAAGATCATCTCCTTGAGATCATTGAGATATTACTCTCCTAATATTTTAGCACTTTGCACACACTTTGTGATTCATTTACACGTGAGAAATTATTAAATGAAGAAGAAACCAATGGATTGTTATCTATCAATCCATAGTTTTTCAAGAAAACTGTGACTGTTCAGCACTGACTAAAGCTCAGTTGTTTCATCAAATTACTAGTCCCTGCATTGTGTAATTATTAATCAATTAACATTAAAAAAATCATATATTTTAAATAAAATGCCAATTCCATGACTAGTTCTTGAATGGTAATTCAGACATCAGGAAGCTGACAGTAAACCTGGGACTTTGATAGATGCCTTCTCAGTCTATTTCATGAAAGCCTCAAAAGTCCTTAATCAGTTCTATAAAACTAGATGCCAATTCTTGTTTGAATTGATTTCAAGGGGTAGATCTTTTGATTTACTCTCAAATTTTTGATTTACTCTCAAAAAATAGCCATTGCAATTTTTCCCAAAGTTGTTGGAATATATGAGTTGCCCTCTTAGTTTAACACTCCTAAATGCTGTTGAACATAAAGCAAAATTCCAAGCAATACTTCTCAGAATTCTCACATTGYCAAGTGTGAGTTTTCTGTCACCTGTGCTTCTGAGTTTGCTGGCATGTAAAATCAAAAYATTACAATTATTGCAGTATTACAGGTCTGATAAAACTGAAGTATTGGGCACATTGGTTGATTATTTCTTCTATTTTATTCGTTTTGTTTATTTTTGCTTTAGGGTACACAGTTGGAGAGTAAATATAATCTCCTCCACTTTTTTGTTGATTCGCTTCAACTGACTATATGTGAGACTTCCACTTTTGTGTTATATTCCCACTTAAATTTATTCAGCTTCACATGGAAAATAAAACTTCCAGAAATCCTTCAATAAGCTGCCAAGCAAAGAGCTGTTAATCATTCGGCATAATTATAAAATGTACAGGACTATCTACTGAAAGTTGTCCTAAATGTAGATATTGTCACCATCAAGACTTTTCCTTGGTACAGTAAGGGTCCTTCCCMCTTCCAAGGATGAGAAACTGAAGTGTCTAAGTACATGTATGCACTTTTCAAGGGGACAAACCTTGTGTTCTTCAAAGGTGGTCTTGAGCTCGAAGAGCATCCAGAATCCAATCTACTTACAAGAATATCGACCCACCCATTTGCAAAACCATACCTCTGAGTTTTATAACTGAAAATCTGCCTAAAATAAAGCTAATGTTTATTTTTAACATATTAGGAATACTTAAATATATTTTCCTCTATGTTATTGTGCTACTAAATTAAATACAGATACGTAACTAGAAGATAGTCCTAAAAATTGTTTTATGGAAATGGAAATGGAAAAGTTCCAGGGTAATACAATGGATCTATTCATAAACTGCTCCATAAGGTAGAAAATTATCATATTAACAAACCTTGTGAATGCCRGTCTTGGATATGGATCTGCTGCTCTGTGGCCTTTCATCAAATCACTGAACCTATCATGATTTACAAATTCTGTTTACACCAAGAARTAGTGTTATCTCTACTTTAAAAATAATTTAACCAGCCTGGTATAATGCACCACATGGATGTTAGTATATTATTTTTCAAGTAACTTYTATGACAATGTAACCTCTTCCAAACCATAATAAGATTCTGAAGAGATTTTTTGTGTTAGTTTTACTRAAGAGGTTTAATTAACTCTGTCAGTTTAAATAATACACTTCAATCTGTAAATCAKCCCTCAGTTTTTATGTTCAAAAAGAGGGGATGATAATACTTACTTCCCATATTCTTGTGTYGAATAACATTTTACTTGTTAGTACCAAGAAAAACACACCCAGAAAGAATCAACCTATTTTACTACAAGCCTCCAACAAGGAAATCAACACAAAACAATGAAAATTTCACTGGAGGTAAAAGAGGGAATCCTGTCTCCTATGTGAATGCAAGTTGGGATGAAAATACACAAGGCCAAAGAGCAAGGATTGGCATTTGAAGGGATTCAGTGTGAGCAAAGTCTTGGAAGCCTTTCCCTATCCTTGTGCAATGACACAGAAATYATAAATAGTACAATAACTTCTTAACAATTATTATTTTTGTTGCTTTCCAGAACTTAACAACAGAAAAAATTACCTCATGCTATGTTGTCCCACAGACATTTTGATGCAGTTCCTCCTTAGAGTGAAGAGCTTTTGATAAAAGGCAAATGACAGACAGAGACTGCAGCARCACAGTGGTAGAGATTTAATGTATGTCCCTAGACAGCACTTCAAAATTCTTGAATACTTGAGCAAAATCTCTGTTTTGCTGCTCCTTTTGTGCTGATTTTTATCCCTCTTCTTCTTTTCACTAAACTGGCTCTCAACCAACACTCCAATCTACAACAACCCAACTTAAAATTGAAGCTATCTTCATCAGTAGCTTACAGTCATTAAAATTAATGCATTTTAGAGAATGACACTGAATTACTTGGAGGTGTTATCTAATTTGTACAGTTTGGCATAAAAAGGTCTCGTGCTGTGTAATCGCTTTCCAAAATCCCTCCCATCTACAGAGTAACATCTATGGGTCATGCTTAGAAGGAGCCCAAATAACCTTAATGAAAGATTTATTTATACCTGTCCTCAATTTCCTCAGCACACGCGTTGGAAAGAGTTAAACCTAGACACAGGTATRTATTTGAGGTCTAACTGTGTYTGCCTTATAGAATTCCTGTATGACTTKTGCAAGTAATCCTATGTCTGTGCCATAGGTTCCCMAACTGAAAAATGGGAAYAATTCCACTYGCTTTTTGTTGTAGTCTGTGACGAYGAAAAATTGTGYATGAGAGTTGAAATATTCTTAAAAGTGACAAGGAATGTGTCTAAAAGAAAAGGCATCTGCTTGATCCTCCTTAGCTCATTTTGAGTGGTTTGAACCCACTAGAGTTATTTTGGCATTTTTACAGAGTTATTGCTGATTTATCACATGATAAGCAGAGTTGCACTCACTGGATATGTGTTGATGTAATTAAYAGCCTGCAAGAAACCAAGACTTGCAAAGCTCAGGCTCACCAGGATGTRAAGATATACATATTTTAGCATAGTGGGGAAAAATAGACAAGAAAAAATTAAGTCTGATGATGTAACATCGGAGCTAATTCAATTAATTCCTGGGGAATATATTTTGGATAAAGATCAAATAAATCCTTTTGGATGGAAAGCTTGAAATAAGGCTTTGCTGAACATCATTAATGGAACACCTTCTCTTTGCACTGATTAAGCTCATTGACCACAAGAAGGTTGCCCAGCAAGCTAGTTCTCTTTTTATTTCAAGCATGTCTTGTTTGAAAGGGATAATTGTGCCCAGCAGATCTTGTTTTAACGCTTCTTATATATAGTGAAATACAGTAATTTAACAGCTTGCTGGGGGAACAAGAATTTGTTCCAGTTCCTGATTTAAATGTTTATGCTAATTGCTATTTATTGGCTCGGATGCAAATGATAGGTTGGCCAAAGTGAAATTTTATGACGAGCAAACTCCCCCCTTTTGTGCAAATTGAAAAAGTGAAACAAGAAGAGGATGAAATGAGCCGAAGATGGTCTTAATGGCTGCTTTTTAATGGGGAAGATAAAATTAAGACTGATTTACGTGGCCAACTCCCCTGTTTTCTCTTATCAGCTCATTTGGCAGGAAAAATGGAAAAGTAATTGTTCCTCTTTCAATGTGGGCCTCAAACCATTATTTATTGGCTGAAATTAATCGCTGTTTATCCTTCATTCACGTGGAAACCGCTCTATCAGCATTATGAACCCCAGCAACTCAACTAGTCCCTTGCAATTTAGCCAAGAGCAAGCACAGATCCTGATGAGCCGTGCCTTAATTTTCTGGGCTGTGGGAGTTAATGAAGACTCCTTTCTTAGGTGGACATATTTGTATTTCTATGACATTAATAACAAAGGTCCGCACTTTCTTTACTGCAGCATGTAAACTTTTTTTTTTTTTTCAGTAGAGGAAAAAATAATAGAGTATTCATAAAGCTGGACAGGGTTGAAAGAGAAGACAGAGAGAAGACAGACATTTCCTTGTACAGGAAAGCTCTTTGGGAATGGAATAATGTAATATGCAACTCTTTGATCCCCTGTTATGGAGTGTGTAATGTGATTGTTATGCTTTGCTGCTGATCAGAGCTTTTATTTAGTCTTTCCTCCTTATGTTTTATCTTTATTCCATCCACCTTCCAGCCTGGGAAGTCCACTGTACTGGATGCCCGTGCATTTAACGCCAAAAGGGAACTATGCAGCTGGGACAGCCACAGCTGCATCTTATCTAATTCTGCCTAAGGGGGCCAAGTGGTGCTGGCAACAAGCATTTCAGGCAGAAGTTGTTTCCTGATTCTCTTTTTGAGATGGTGCAAAGCATCACCGTGTTCTCCATTCCACATAGGCAGGAGGAGAGTAAAATGCTTGCCTTTCCTGTGCTGCCTTTTTTTTTCCCCAGCCACAGAATGCCTTTGGAAAGGAGATGCCCGGTTTCAGTAGCAGCTGCTGCCGTCAAAGTATCAGCAATAAGCAAATACAGTTTACATTGTAATAGAATGAAAAAGATGTTGCTAAGCAGACACATAGGAGCTGTCCTGCTGGCTGAAGCCTAAGGTGTGTCTGGTCTACTGCTGTGTCCATGACAGTGGGCAGTGGAGAGGAAAAATAAGAAGGTGTGAAGTGGTCTTGTTTGCTGCCTTCAGCTGAGGGCCAGATTGATTTATAATTGTTCAAGATGGGCTGAAACCCTGAAGCACAAGTTTTAAAGGATTTAAGACCAGGAAAAGCAGCAGTGGATGAGAAATATCCTTCTACCAAACATTGCTTTGGAAGGTCACTGTACAGGGGCATACACAGAGTTAAATATGCTGATGTTCAAAGGGTATCCCAATCCTCCCCTTCACAGGACCTAAGAACAAAGTGAAATCGAGCAAATTGTAAGTAAAGTGATGTGTGCTGCAATTTAGGCTTTAACAATCTGTTTTACAAYAAGATATACTCATGTTGTCTTTCTTCATTAATGTTATGAGAGAGATCACTGGACACACTCATATTTGCCTTTGGCCTGATCTAAAATTACACTGAAAGTCAATAGACATTTTCTACTGATTTACCTGGGTTTTGGACCTGCTCCAAGATCTGTACATCACCATTTTAGAAAGGGCAGAGGCAGTGAATTTGTCTCAGGTTTGTAAACCCAGTAATGAGTTTCCAGATGTGACTGATGTCCAGCTCACTTCTTAGAGAGAGGGCAGAAATCTGTGTGAGGAATGTGTGTGAGACTCTGATATTGGTATCAAAAGCAATAAAAATCTTTTGGGTAACAGTTTACAGATGAACTTTTATTCCTTCATCAGTATATGGTTAGAAACCTTAAGAGAATACCAGCTTTCCAGTTAAAAAAAGGAAATGTAAATAAATTACGWATAATACAGAGAAGGAAGGGGTTCCCATGCTTTTGGGTGAAATTGCCTGTGCACATAGCCCCACACAGGCTAAGAATATTCATTCTGCAACAGGTTAAACAAAGGCAAAGTGTTCATGCAAACTCTGGTGTAGAAGGGAAATAGTATTTATGTTAATAGACTCCTAAGTCTACATCACGCTTTCTAAGCCTGGTATTCTCTCACGGGGACCAGACATCTTCTGGACCTCAGTTATTTGCTCAAAAATCAATTGTCCTGGTTCAATTTTCATCTTTATAGCTGAGATAGTTTCCTTAGTATGAAGAGTGGCAAGACAAGGCTATCCTTCACCAGTGATCTCTTGGCACATGTTGTACAGGCAGCACCAACACAGTTGGTTGTGATAAAAGACAAAAAAGGTAGATTGAAGCCCCTCATTTTGTCTCCTGAGGTAAACTACAAAATGCTACTGCCAATCACAGGGGTTGGTGTTTAGTTGCATACTCACATGTACCAAGAGAAGAAAATTACAGTTCAAAAATGCAATTTTGGAAATGCTCCATTTGGGTACTGCACTGTCACTGGCACAAATAAGAAGGTTTTTACATTTTGTTGGTTATCTAAACTATGGCCCTGATCCTGCTTCTAGTTACTTCAGTGGGAGTTTTGCCATAAACTTGGCCATGGTTCTATGCATTGGAACACACCACTTTCTTCTCCATTTAAAGACAAGCCTGAGTCCTGGGGCTAAATTATAATTATACTTTCATCCAAATGTCTGAAACTGATTGCCAAATAGGGCATATATTCCTCCACATAAAAGCTCCATTCAAAGTCTTGAATTTCAGAGTTATTTACCATACAGTAAGAGCCAATATATGCATTTTGTGTGCTCARCTCAGACCTTCTGCCTCAAGTGCAGGTTTACATGTCTGAAGTCACCAGCCAATTGAGTCCAAGCTCCTGAGAAAACTTTGAAAGTTATATCTACACCTAGAATACAACTTTTTGAWGCTAATTCAGAAGATTATCATAGCACAAAGCAGTGTATTTCCAGAGGTGAATTCTTTCATACTTAATGCATCCCACTTGTCATTTTTGAACAAAGTAAGTATATATTTTTATTTTTCAGAAGTGTTGCCTGTTTGTCTTGTGCTGTCAGGGAGTTCAGCATGCTTRCAGAATGTCTGTGAAAAGGAAAAGCTGATCTTTCACTGTCCAGTAGACTTAAGACCAGATGTCTGTGACAAGGAGAGTTCTTGTCTGCTAATAATAATCATTCTTACCATTGCAGTAACTTGCTTTCCTGCTCTGTCACCCAAAGTACTGTGGCTTTAAGACAAAAGACATGGCCAACAACAGATCTGATTAACTTTACTTTGACTTTGCCAGGTGTTTGGCAATTTTATTAAGTTCAACAAAGATGAAGGCAACAGAGAACCCAGAACTTTTTCAGCAGTTAAAAGATTTTTTAATATTATATTTATGATTAAAATGTTAAAATGATGTAAGATTGTTCCTATCCACTTAAGATTATTCTCACTAGTTTTCATCGTTTTTAGAGTCCACTTAAGTAATCTATGGGTGAGTCTTTAGTGCAGATGTAGCAATAGTGGAATCCTCTTTGGCCTTGCTGACCATAGTGCTTTCCACCTAAATTCCATAATTGATACTGAATACACTCAGATGTCACAGCTGTGAGGTGCAAGAGCCTTGAAGGGATCTGGAACTGTGCTCCATTTTATTTTGTTTATACTCTACAGAGGTGTTAAGTATTTAGGGAATGCAACTTGATTATACAAAAGGTTGTGCGGAGGAGTTTACAACAAAATATTTCCTCAGCAGAAAAAGGTCTTTTAAGGACAATGAAGAATTCATAAGGCAACTACCTGGGGACAGGAAAGCACTGCTGTCTGTCCAGAGGTTGTCTCTTATTTATGGTTTCAACAGGAGCTCTGCTTTAGATTGCTGAAATATATATATATATTTATATATTTACTCTACCTATATATGTAAATCACCCATATCTGTTTAGCTTGAAGTGTTTACACCATTTGGGATATACTTGTGTTTTCTGTARGGGGTTTAAGATATGGACACTCAGAGAAATGTATCATAGCCTAGGTCCAGAGCAACCAAATGGAGCTTAAAGGGGAATGACTGTAGTCTCCCAGCAGAAACCAATATTTCTGTATCTCAGATCTGGGAAACTCCCCAGACTCAGTTTTACTGTTGAAGTGGATCCAAATTCCAAGTAACATTTTTGAGTCCCTTAGGAATCTGGTGCTGATCCTCTAGTGCTTCACACCTCGTGCCATCACCCAACCTGTACAAAATGGGTGCAAAACACCACAGGCTCCAGTTTGACATTTACTTCTCTTCAGATATTTCAATTCACTCCACCAGAGATAGAGGCCCTACTTCTGATTTGGCAGCTTTCTAATCTCACATTGCACTGGAGAAATATATGTACAGYCCACAATAATGGGAAAAATGAGTACTTCAGATGTATTTGGTGGTCAAATAATTTMATTTCAGTTCCCCACCCACCAAAACAAGTGCAATAATATTTTCCTCACAGGAGTCTTGAGGAAAGCCTTGCCTTTCAGCTCAATTTCTAGCTCATTTGAGAATAACAAACCCTCTCATCTTTGCTAGGATTTTGTAAACTGTTTATCCCAAGATAATGAATCCAAGATAAATCCACCTTCTTCCATTAACATGGCAAGGGAGAAAGACAACTGATTACATTACACATGTCTCTACCATCCTGGATTCTGGAGGCAGAGCTGCCCTGACKCACACTGCTGAAGCTGTACTTCTGGAGAAGATGAGGGAGGTACAAAGTAGAAAATAATTTAAACACTTTGAGGATTTTTTTCCTACTGTGATGTGTTGAGGAGTGCCAGTATCAGCTATCCATGCATTTTGGCTGGTTGCTTGTGAATTGGCACCTGAGAAAAGCTTCCAGMAAATGTCTTGCATGCTGTGATATCCTTGTGAGACTCATAGAGCTCAGCCAGCACTTTCAGAGGACTGAACAAAGGTGTGGGGTGGTCACCCCCACACCCCACCTCTCACTGGCCCCAGGGCATTTCTGGCCCCATCCATGCAGAGCATTCACCTGCCTAACTTCCTTGGCATGGCTTTTTGCCAAAGGACCTTCAGAYAGCCCTTCTGAAAGATGACTTTCCTCACCTCAGACTGGATCCCAGCCTCCAGRCCAGCAGACACAGTCAAGACCTRTGTTGCCATGCTGCTCTATGATTCTGTACTGCTTCATCATGCTCTTCTTATGGTCATGTCTAGTCCAGTACTGGATGAAAAAAATCTCAACCTTTTTACCAYGCAGGTACATCCTTTGTTACCAAAGCAATCAAAAGCTGTAGTAGATATTGTGCTCTGGACCATGGTATTCACTGGAGATTATCTGATTTAGATGAATTTAAATTAAAGCTCTTCTTCTCAAGCACAAACACAAACTCCTGCCTCTTTGGAAAGAGAAAAGGGGGCAGGATGTGAACAGAAATGTTAACATCAGTCATTCTGAAAGCTAAACTGTGGGTTGTTAGGTAAAAATGACCAACACTCTCCCAAATAATTTACTCTCTTGTGAATCAAAGTATTGACTCCATAGCCTAGGTGCGCATTTGAAATGAAATCTTCATTTATTTTGAACCTGGTATCTGACTGCTTCACATGGTGTCATTTTATTCTGCTATGATGTAAAACCCTGTTACAGCACTTGTCCAGTACAGCACATGAGCCTGTGGATCTCTGCTGGACCTCCCTCAGTAACCTTCCTTCCAGCCCAAGGAGTCCTACTTGGTTCAGCCATTCCTATTGCAAAACACACAACAAACCTTGTCCARCCTTTTTACTGCTCTTCATATGTTTTTGGCTTTTAAGAGCCTATTTTTCAGTAAATGGGACTAGAAATTCATGCAATATACAGGATGAATGAACAAGTTTTCAGACTAGGAACATTAATTGCACTTCATAAAGGTTGGCAAGTATTCCCAAAGCTCAAAGATTAGTAGCTCCCAAAAACCTAAAATGATACCACTACTTTTGTTTTGTCTTTGACAGCGAAGATTTTGTGTATAATCAGAATTTCTCAGATCCGAGGGAATCTCTTGCCAGCCCACATTTCTCTCCATTAAGACCTCCACAAAACAAAAGCTACAAGCAAKCTGGCAGCTGACAGAATGGCCAGTTTATCACTTCATCACAACATGGTTCTATATGCCAGTAAGAAAATGGTTCCAGGGAAGCAATTTATAATTTTAAAATTATATAAAAAACATGTGGTCAAGTATAAATAATCCTGGAGGTTCTGTCAAGAAGTATAATTATAATGAAATATTTTATCATGGTACATAATTTGATGTTCACACGGATACTGGAAGATTTACACTAAAATTATGAAACAGCTGATTTCAGTTGAAGACTGAAAAGAGAAAGGATCTGAGAAGTTTGATCCAGATTGGCATGTCCTTCATATTCAGCATTTTACATAAATTTGTCACTTTAGCCAGGGGCAATTTCTTTGGTAAGGAAATCATCTGAACTCTGTTGGGTGAGGAAATGGATATTACTTTTTAAATCAGGACTCTGGATTTAGGTTCATCTAAGAATTCTAAACTGTGAATTAGTCATAAACTGTCAGTAGCTGTTTAGAATGAACCTGCCTAAATCAAACCAAATGTGTTTGGGCTGATGTGTAAAACTTTCAATATTTACTGTAGGTATGTAGGATCAGAACGTAGAACTCACGCACCTGTCAGTGCATTGTGGTATTAAGATAGAAGAGAACGAAACAATGGGTTTTGAAAGCAAGAAGAACTTGCACTGACATGCAAATTTATGTCAGTCTTATGTACTGAAGGTAGCAGCCAAAGAGCTCGTTTAAAAGATGAGCCATAAAGACTGACACCGCCAGTGGACACTCAAACAGGATTTATGGTGATCAGCCATAAACACTGCCTTGGAAGATGATTCAGGAAAACCTGCCTGATTACTTATGTAACTCTCTGTTACATAAGTGTGAGTGTGAGTTTCCTTAAGCATGGTACAAAACAAGGGGTGTGAAAGGTAAATCACCAGGTMAAACAAATTAATTGATGGAAATGAGTCCTGCACCATTATATAGCCAGTATGCCAAATTACTGAAGGTAAGCCTTATCTGGTCATCAAAAACCAGAAGTTTGCCCAATAGTGCCAGGAAAGAAGACAAATTTTGRCTAGATTTATATCAGGGAAAAGCATTTCACAATTCTTTTTTGTCCCACAAAATCACAGCTACAGATGCAGACGTTCTGAAGCAAATACACTAAGATTAGTTCTAGTGTTAAACTCTGACATATATAAATATTGCTATAGAGCATATTTCAAAGCCAGGCATGAAGAAGGAAGGATATAGATCCCATTAATATCTATCAATAACCACATTTTAGTGTCAGCAAGTGATAGACAATTTTGTCCTTCTCTTGTCCCATTTCTATAATGTAATACACAATGTACAACTCATGCTGGAGCTGTGGCATTGATATATCTCACATAGGCAGTGTTTCAGTAAATCCCAACTTCCTCATTGCAATATGCTTCACTAAAGTAAAAAAACCCCAACTATATATGGGCCTTAYTTCAAGAAAATATTTCCTAATTTTCCACATTTTATCCCTTTTCATGACAGCAAAAGGAGTTTAAAGCTCCATTTACTTTAATGATACAGTGTTAGTTTCCCAATATTACAATAGAAATCTCCTTCTAACATGACCTGGAAGCACCTCTGAGGGTGTCTGCACCCACTGAGCCCTGTTTTGAGGAAAGTGAACAGTTAATACTTGTGGTTGTGATATGGTGGTTCTGTGATGGAGTTATTTGTCTTCTAGGCAAGGGCCAGAATTCACAAACTCATTCCATATGGTTTGAAGTATGTTTCTATTGCAAGAGAGTTTACTTGTAACTCTCTTACAACAGAGACAGACCAGATTTCTGCAATTCTTGGAAAAGAAATTGTTCTTTAGTCTAATAGAACCTCACAGAACCATCAAAGTAAAATTTCTTTGGAAAACACTATTTTGTTTCATATGAGTGGCAACTTATTCTACAGAGGAGGAGAGTTCTAAGTCATTGTTAATTGTTGTGTTCTCCTTTATTTCACATTAATACATATTTATTGCTACTTAATAATACTCTTTTGCCCTCGTGTTTAGAATGCACTGATGAACCTACAGYTAATAGAACTCAAATGGATAGAGAAAGGAGCTGACTGCCCTATAGAATTTAGTGCATTTTCTAATCTTTTGCTTTTCCTTTGTGCTTATTCTTTTGTATGTCAAGCAGCATCTCTAGAATCACAAGATTTTTCTGAAACTTTWGCATTCTTGCCATAAGCAAGAAAGCCACAAGCAATGTTTTGAAGATTTTATTCTGGGTCAAAGACAATCTGCTGACAATAGGACTTCTTTGTGAGTAGACCCTGCTGAATAAGGACTTTTGCTGGACTTTTGTTTTTATTTCACTTCAATATTTTCACTCACAAAATGAGCATAGTGGTACAGGATTTCTACTAGTTCGCTCTCAGAAAAGTTCTGAAATGTGGTTCTTGCTTAGGACCTTAGTTAACTATACTTAACTAACATGTATTTTGTATTTGTTCATAAAAATCTATGTTTCTTACAGTGTTTATAGCGCATAAAGATAGTTTTCAGAGAGGTTCATCTGAYACCAATAATTCCTCTGAACAAAACATTGAGAATATCAGCCTCTGCTCTCCAAGCTCCCCAGCTGTAACTACAGGCAATCCTATGGAGGTTAAAGYTACCTGGCACTCCTTGGAGGATCTGAGACATCTTGTAGATTTTGGTCCTGAGCTTTACCACATGGGATAATTTCTCTCAGGCAAGGGACTTCCTATAGAGATGACACTCAAATTCCATTTAAAATTTGTTCTCTTTCTTTCTCTCRTGCTTTTTGGGGACCACAACAAATGCAATGACAACTTGCTTGGTCTTGACAGTGCCCATGGTTTATTACAAGCAATRGAGGATGTTCATTTGTCAGGATTTGATTCTGTTTCTGAAATCTCTCCTTTATCCAGGAGTTATATTCAACAAATTAATTGTGCTTTAGTAACAAAGAGAAATAAGTTCAGCTGTTGTTGCTGGAKTATTGGTTTTGGATGCAAGATGCTTCTCCTCTGCCCCTACCCCAACATGTTCATGGTCATTTTCTCAGGCKGGTGAAACATCCTGGGGCCTTTTAAGGAAAATGAACTCCAAGGACCCAGCAAAATTAATGGTTTTAAACATCAGCAGAGCTTCCCAATCCAGTTCACATTGGGTTTTTTGCGGTGGTTTGGGGGTTTTTTTGTTTATCTGTTAGTTTGCTTGTTAACGCTATTTAAATTAGGAATGATTCATTTCCCCAAAACAACAAAATCACAGAGTAGTTCTGAGGACTTATTACTGCTGCACTTGTACTGTGCTTTGTAAGTGGTGAGACCAAAATGCAGCATTGCTGGGCTACTGCAATTTCTTGACAGGTCCAAGCTTTCAGGTTATTATTAAATGTCATTGCTTTAAGCTTGCTGTGGGCAAAAGGTGTCGGGGTAAATTAAGTACAACAATCTCCAAGCTTCCTCTCTCTAGACCTGTTCCTAAGTTGTTTTCTTCAGCTTCCATGAGACTTGCAGCTGCTCAGAATAAGGTCCTATCCAGCAAATCAGTCTCCACCCTGCATCTGCCAAAGATGTGGAGATACGCATTAGATTTTGGCTGACATCTCTATCTTGGCGTGACAAATGCTAAAAAACACTTGCCMTCCCCCAAAGTAAAAACGAAAAAAAAGGCAAGGAAAACCTTAATATTGGCTAAAATGTCAGTTGAATTAAATGAGAGTGCTGTGATTTGCACCCATGAGGGGAGAAAGAAAGAACAGCAGGTATGTTAGAGGTGCAAAAAAATATTGAGTTTCGCACATAGCAGGTACAAGCTGACAAGGCTGCTGGCAGCTGCCTGGTCACGGGGGGCTGCAGGGATAGCAGGAAAATACAGGCAGTGCTGTGGTCCTGCGAAATGGGAGAGAAAAAGAGACAGAGCAGGGCAATAGATACATCTCTAGGCTTGCTAAAAGCCCAAGTCACTTTGGCTCAGAGAATTGGGAAAGAACAAAACTCAATTTCTGAGAAAGTTAAAGCACAAGTGAGAGGCCTTATTTTCTAAAGGTGTCCTCTCTGATTGGTTATCTGATCCTTATCATGGTACCATTGTAGTGGATCTGTATGGAGCTTAATGTCTAAACATACTGGGAACTGCTGGGACAAAAGACAAAATATTAATARAATTTTAAACACATGATCTCTGCTTTTTTCATTATCAGTATGAGGATTGAACAAGAAAACCAAAATATGAAGTCTAAAAAAATCAGAAAATTATCTTTCTGGTAATCAGAACTGCTAATTGGAGAAATAGACTGTTTTGGTTTTCCACAGAAAATAAATTATATTTCAAGGAAAATCAAACTGAAAAAAAAAATAGGCAAACTTGTTACAAAAAGCTTTTTCATATCTTAATGCTGAAAGAGATTGTTAAGCTATATAATCAATAGGTTCCTGGTAGCAAAGGAAAATGGATGAAGATTAATTTCAGTTTTGAATTACTGCAATATTTTCTCATTGCTTTATATAAAGTAATTAAATTCAACCTAAGTTAAATTTTCTCTGCAAAATCAACTTTAAGAGCAAATAGTCTGACAATAAGATCTTACACTATTTAAAGTAAACTTTTCCAAGTATGGGGTTTTGTTCCAAATTAGACACATTCTCAGCATATTCAAAGAATAATACTTTCCATAATTGCTTTAGATGGATTTCTGCTGTGGTTGAGGAGATGATGCTGAGTTTGCTTTTTTTAATGTTTTCAAGTGTCTGTAATTTGGGATGGGCACTTAAGTGGGTTTTCTTTTATGTAAAACAAAACAAAAACCCAGTTAAAATAACACCCACAAGAGTTATGACCTGGACATTGTGGCCATGGTGTTGTCCTTGCACGTTTTTTACTGCAGTTGGCACAAGGAAAGTCTGACTTTACCAGCAGCAGATCTATTTTGTGGCTATTTTGTGGGATGAAAGAATCGTATCACATTCCTTAAGCAAGCCCTTAGCTCATGACACACACTCAAGTTTAATTGACACGGAGGTTTAAGCAGAGCACAGTCTGTGAATAGGGCTGTATTGAACAGAGTCATGGTTTTCTCAGCCTGGACACTGCTAATCCACACAACCAAACGGGAAGTTCTGGTGTCAGGCCTGTGCCCAGGTTTTTCAGTGACTCCTAAGYCAGCCAAAGACCTGTTAGGCTTGAGCATCCACGCCTCATCCCAGCTCCAGCAGCAGTGTCCTGCAGTGGCAATGAAGATGGGTATTGTACCTGCCTGCCATTTTTGAAAGAAATCAGAAAAGATGGGACCTAGGTAACAGGTTAAAATTATTTGGTGATGGTTGTGGGGAGCCAGCCTTTGTTCTGCTCTTTTCAGTGCCAATTTTTTGTAACCTTCTTAAGAGCAAACACTAGGAAAATGCAGGGTAAAGTCAGGGGCTCAGCTTGGGCAGCCTCCCAACTGCATCTGCCTTCACAAGCACGGACACAGCATTGCTGTTTCAGCTAATGACTTCATATTTTAGATCACCATGATATCACAGATAGGGGTTTTAGCAGATTTGAATTCTGTTGAAATCTTTAGACTTATTCCACCTTTATGCTGAACGCCAGAGAAGCTCCAGTTAATCTTCTTTAAGGCCCTATTCGCTTAATGGAAACGCTTAGCTGCATAATTGCTTTGAGCCTATTGCTATTCCAAAAGGAAAATATAATAATCTAATGGTATTGTCTCTATAAGCGAATGAGAATTTCAGGAGTGGATGTTGGTGCCACCCATGTGATCCGGAGAGGTTAATGCAGTTAAAGTTATTTCACAGTCCATTAAGGAGCTTACGGTGACCCGCCGACCTTTGAGCCAACAACACGGAATCCATTATCATCACAACGGAGGAGCCGGGGCTCCGCCGGCTCCACAATGGGCCTGGGAAATCCCAAGTTAGTACTTAGTTTAAAAAAATGCACTTTTCTTTCTGCTTCTTGGGTATGGCTATTAATACACCCTCCCGTAATTTGTAACATTAACATTGCTGAAGGTACAGAAAAGGACATTGAAATGAAGACATCAGAACTGCTGACTTGGTTTGCAGTATGGTAATATTGGCTACATATTGAAATGGTGGATATATATAACAGCAGGGATCAAGATGAAGAAAGTCAAGGAACTCGGGAAAATTGATGATAAATTATTGAAGGTTCTGAAACTCATTTAAGCAAATCATAGCTTTACTTCACATTTTCTGATACCAAAGGCTGATGCTTTTTTGTTTTGTTTTGTTTTGTTRTTTAAAATTATTTATATGAAGTAGATATTTGGCAGGAAAAAGAAAAGGGCTTTGGGAGTTTACCATATGCAGCATAGGTACATTTTAGTTCTGCAGGTGTAGTTAATTCCTGTGTCTTCATCTAAACCATTCATTTACTTTTATTTTAGCTATTTGATTTGCACATTAGTAACGCTGCAGAAGTATTCACTAGTATATTTAATGATGTTTAAATAAATACGTAACCTTCAATGCACAAAATATTTTTTAAAAGATTATGTCAGCCACACAAAAAGCATTGATCTGAGGTGCTGAGGAAGAAAAATTAAACCTTAAAATACTGAAGTTTAGCAAGAAAGTGTCATGAATTTTAGTCTCAAAGTTAATGAAAGTGCAATCTTCCAAGTTGCTTAAGAGCAATAATAAGAAAATTGAGATGATATGTGCATGCAATTGTGCCGCATTTTACACAAACAATACTGTTAAAATTCTAACATGGAAAACACCTCATCYCAGAGCTCAATAAACATTAAGCAATTTGATAATGCAGGCATCAAATTATACAGTTTTTTGGTTTGGTTAGAGATGAAAGAGAATGACAAATCTTCCYAAAAGCCTTGCAAGTTATTAAGGATCACAGCACTGGAAAGTTGACCATTATCTCTGACACTTCAGGACCCATTTTAAACAAATAAAAATTGAGACTGCCACAAGCAAAGCCCCTCATGTCTSTGGTATGGTATTACTGACAGAGAGAAAACATGTATAGCTACAACAATTTCAAGAATGCAAGACAATAACTTCTTCTCATAGCTGGTAGTCAGCTCAAATAATTGGAAACAGGGTTATATCCTCCTGATTACTCTAAAGGAAAAATAATGTTCTGATTATATTTTTTTAATGACAGCACTTACAGTAAACTTTGTGTCTTTACTATGCAAAACCTTGAGAAGGTAGTCTGAGTTGCTCTGCTACAAAACATAATTAAAACTTGCATGTATCCTAATTTTCTGTATCATGTCTTTAAAGAAATTATGAAAACAATGTATATTAAGATAGGGTTATGTGGAAGTGGCTGCAAGAAACAGCAGGATATTTTGCAGAATTCCAGAATTTGTGTTAACTAACTTGCATAGTGTCTCTCCCCACTTCACTGAAAAATAAAGTTAGCTTAATGACTCTATTAAATGACAGAGATAATCTCTCTCTGACTCTTTAGCTAACATCAAAGGAGGGGGGACAAATCTGTGGAGTGCTGTGAAGCTGGTAGGGTTTGCATCACTGCACATGTTAAAACAGCTCTTTCAAAAATACTGGATWTTTRGCATAGCAAAGSRGCAGCCAGGCTGTACCTTCTTTTTWAAAGATCATTGTGGTCACCCTGCCATTAGTTAAATAATTAAGAGTGATAGTGAGGGTAGAATAAAAATTTGAGTACTAAATGATAACTAGCTTTAAAAGATACTTCATTATATACATGTTATTTAAAAAATAACTGAATGCCATACTGGCAATTTTCCTTCTATTTCTAGTCCTTATTTTTAGTGAAGAAGGGGTAATTTTGTTAATTCCTACACTCAACTGTGCAGCTTAATTGAGCCCCAGTTCTCCCTCTCTCACACACAGAGGGGCTCTCAAACACATTTACAGAGCAGCAATTATTGAGAAAGTAGCCAGGGTAAATGTAGGTTGGCATAATAATATAACACAAGTAATTAATCACTGGGTGTAGGATTCATTATGTCAACAAACTAGATGAAACCTCCTTGGGAGTGTGATATAAAACAATATGTAAGAATGATTTCTTTAAGGTGACAGGCAGAGGTAATCAGTCAAAACTGTATCCAAAAGAGCAACACATCCATAAACCTGGAATATTTGGGAACTTGAAGTATAGATACCATTACCTCARTGTAGGATACCTTTCAGAGAGTTCTTATGCAAATGAAATTAATAAATGGTACACAAAGCAATTGACATATTTTACCACATCATGTAGATGCATAATACAAGGTATTTTTTTATAAATATAAYTTTTCCTAAGGACTTGAACACTTTCCTGAAGATTATAGGGAAAAGCATAAAAAATGTGAGCACTCCTAATGGCTCTACATTTTCAAGCTGCAGTGAAAGAAATAAATAACATTGATACACACRGCTAGGAATTCCCACCAGTGCACATGGGCAGGAAGCAGAAGCTGATTTTTCAATCTAGAAATCACATCTGGGACTACAAATTTCAGGCAAAAGTTAGTAATAACTTGTTACTGAAACAGCAAGTGAGCAGTGAAAATCTTTGAGCAGAAACAGAGATCCAAAGTGAATCTCAGCCTTCAGTGGCCAAAAATAAACTAGTTCTTGGCTGAAAGACATAAGTGTTATTGTGAAATTGATATCCCTCCTTGGCTTATTCCCAGACAATATGTTGCCTTTCTGGGGGCTGATCAATGTGATTGATGTGATGTGTGAAATCCAGGAGGGAGCTCCCCTTTAATCAAACCCACTGTCCTCCACTGATAGGCAGCTGTGGACTAACATGTTCTTCTGCCTCGCTCTCTCTGGCTCCCCTCAGAAATCGCATCARAAAGGACGAGAGGGGAGAGAAACACGAGCTGCAGCACAGGACATGAGAGGGCAGCAATGGAGCGGTGGATTTAGTCCTTAAAAAGCCGAAAGCCCGTGACTCTGCCCGGCAGCCCCTCCCGCAGGCTGCAGGCACGGAGAGGACGGGTTTGCTGCCAGGACAGACCGTGCCCTGGTGCTGGGTTACCCCCACATCCCTCCCCTGGCTCCCCCTCCCTGCCAGCATCGATCTCAGCTCTTTGTACTGCTTTGGGCTAGMACGAAGGTAAAATAATCGGGGTTAAAAATAACCTAAAAGGTTTTTGGCCATTGCTTTACTCATTTAGACATGATGTAAGTAGCTGTGCAAAGAATTTTAAATACTGACCCATTGCAAGTTTGCACATCACTGGCTTATMGTCCTCCATATTTCTCTTCTGCTTGTACAGTGAAAGGTGCCTGTCCAAGAAGAAAAAGAATTTTTTTTTCTTTCAGAAATGAAGCGAGCAAGGGAGTTTTGCAACCTGAACATGTTCTTGTATCCAGCGGTGGAGTAGCCGGAGTTAATATATTTTGAATACCCATAATAGGYGGGCAAATAAAAGTTGATCTAGCTAAGGATATAAGTTAATGTTAACTTTAAGTATGTGAACAACCTTGCAGAGTCTATGTCACCAGACATAGACCACATGTTATAATGTCTTACAAAAATGAATTTACAGAGAGAGAGACTGATTTTTGTCASTGAATTTGAGCACAGTACCCTGACCCTGAAAGTGCAACGGCTTTGTATGGTCCAGCCATCCTATTACCAAGAGTTCTAACAGACAGACAGGTTTTATAGATTTGCCATTCCAGCCTGGAGTTGAAACCCTGAATAAGAACCCAGGACCACCAAACCCAGAGCATTAATCTACTTTTTGTTTTTCCTGTCCCTTTATGAGTAACACCATACTGCTGTTGGGGGACCCATGAACMTGCAGACAGGCATCCCTGCAAGATCTACCTGTACTCTTCTGAGTACCAAAAATATATTTTTATTTGCATCAGCAKAGACCTTTCCCCATCAGAGAGCAGACAACAATCATTTATGTACAAATKCATATAAGACAATTGAAAACATTATTTTCCTTTACTTATTTCAAGTTGCATAAGTAAACCCATTTTGTTCAGATTCAGGCAAGACTGCTCAGCAGCCTTGCACYGAACAGGAACAAAAACCCCTCAACCAATGCTATGGGGTAATTGTATATATCAAGAAGGTAAAATTTTAAAATGTACAGTCTTTTAAACTGAAATTTTTAAAAGAGTACAATCATAAATGTACTATCATCACAGACACACACTCAGAAAACTGCATATAGTGAATATGAAGAACACCTATCTAGATCTTATCGATTCTATTGCTGTAAAAATAYACATATTTTCCAGATGTAGGCACATAGTATTGTATTTATACATCCACACAATACTCTTGTCTAAAAAATTCAAAGGTCCTGGTTACATCAATATTTTTCCAAATCCAGAGTATTTCAGAGTTTTTCTCAGGTCCAGAAAATAACTGTTTCAAGGGGTTTTTGTAATTCAATAGCATTTTTATTTTAAATTATTTGAAGTTCTTCTTTTGCAAAGGAAAAGACAGGGCAGTGTTTTTGAAATTCTTTTGCATGTAGTGAAAATTAAAGAATTGTCTGACTCCCAAAATGCATCTGCCAAAGCTTAGGTCCTCATTATACATACTGAAAATGTCTTTTTCATAGKACAGACTCAATAAAACACTAAGAGGGATTAAAAAGGGCAACACTACTGAATTCTCAGTCCTGCTYTACCTCACCATGTTGGTCCTTACCTTTGGAGTTTCAGTGTCAAGGCCCAGTTCTTGTGGTGATGGACACTGATTATCCCAGAAAAAGATAAGAACCTGAAGGTGTCAAAGGAGTCCTGAGTAGCACCAGAGACAACCATCTGTAGGATGTCATGTGAAAAATATTTAGCTCGCAGCCAACTGTTCCTATGGAAATTTAGCCATACTGGAATACTTCTGGCCTAGACCTCAATAACTTTTAAAGAAAATCAGAAGACAAAAACACATATTTGTGTCTTCATTCCAAGTAAAAGTCAGCATTCAAAAGTGATCATTTCCATCAAAGAAAATAAGAAAAAATATTKCCTCCAAATAATAATATTTTCTGTGCAAGAAAATTTATTTTGACATCAGTGAACTACACTGTGTTAAATCCCTTACTTTTAATAGCATGCAACAAAGTAATATGAAAAAGACATACATAAAGACACATAACAAAGTAATATGAAAAACATACAACAGGTAGTAAACATTTTGAATGCGCATCAGCTCCCTAAAACAAGTGTTTGTTGAATGTATGTTAGTAGCAATGCTCAAAGTAAGGCTACAACAGSTTCTTTGGCTGTGTCTCCATAATGAATATCCCTCCAAGTACATTTTCGTGGGAGTCACACTGAAAGAYTGCAGGCTCTGATCTCAGCTGGGCCACGGCAGTGAGTCCTGCAGATAATGTCTAATGCACAAAGACCAAACAATGGGTAGACTGCCAAATTCTTATTTGTCCTTCACATGAAGACCATATTGACTGTTTCAAAAACTCTTTGTATGAGCCATTATTTTCAAATTGTTTCCCAACTTATACTGCAATTGAAAATTGGACAGCTCTTCAATTGCTCCAACATTTCAATTGATTACCAATACAGGTTTTCAGAATTAAGAATATTGCTCTATTCTTTTCCACAGCATCATGTTGACTTTGTGTTGTGGTCATTTAAATATTGCTTCACAGTTTGTGCCRGATTCTGGTGTTTAGATAACAGAAGGGAGAATCAATTAGATTTATTATCTCTAAACAGTACAGTAAGTGACAAGACAACCCCTACAAATAATGTAGCACTCATTTTCAAGGACTTGTGTAGTTGTAGTTTCAGTAGTTTAAGTAACAGAGCGATTCMTAGTGACATCAATGATGGAAAAGACTTTACTTAAATAGAATCAAAATTATCCCCAGCTAGGAAAATGAAGAAAATAGGTGAAAGCCCTCATTCATGAAGGAACTGACTATGGCTGATTACCAAAGTTGAGGTTACAGCTCTAAGCAAAAAGCTAAACTACAGCAGCCTTCTTGAGCTTTCCTGGCTTCTTTTTGTCCAGAAGTCTATTATCATTTGTCCCTAGGTCAAGTCTAAAACTCTCCTTAAGCTTCTTTTGCTCTTACTGTTTTCAGTAGGAGCTTTTGAGTAAAATTGACCCAAATATGTGGTAGAAATGCATGTAAATGCTTTAGCTTTTAAATCCTTTAACAAATGATCTCCCACAATTGTTCMAAAGTCAAGTGAAGACAATTAAGTAATTTTGTCATATCAATAAACTTTCATTCATAATCTGCATTATTATATTTATGACCAAACAATTGTTGTTATATGAAATATTTTTTGCTTCTCCACTGAAAAGCAAAAGCAGCACTTGTTTTTCTCTAGTCAACACTAGGGATTTCCCTTCATTTGTTCCCAATGAGATATTCAAATTAATGGGATAGCATTAAGAAAAAGGTCACATACAAAAAGGCAAAAGATCTTGATCCATCCCCCAAAATCAATGGAAAGTTTCCTGTTGGTTTCAATGAGAGCAAGATTAGGCCCATTGTCCTTTAATCTTTGCTCATAATTCTTCAGTCAAGTGTTTTGCCTTCAATGACCATGAAAAAAAAGGAAGTCCATCCCTCTGAATAAATTATTCAAAATCRATCTTGGAAATACCTCCCTGTATAAAATATGCTCAGTGTTCTTCTGTCTGAAGATAAGGAATAAGTTTCACAACATTTCCATGTTTACTAACTTCCCCTACTATGTCCCTCCATTAATTTTTCCATCATGATAAAACCTCACTTATTATTGATCCAAGGTTTTCATGACTTTTGTTAACACATGCATCTTATTCAAAAGCCTTTTGGCTCGTATGCTGTTTGAACTGAATTTGCCAAATTTCTTATATGTGGAACATATAAAGAACCAGTAAGTATTCAGTTTGCCAAAGAAAGTTAAGGCTTCCTCTGGATATAACAGACCTATGGTTTCCTAATTTTCCCAGTGAGTGAGTGTTCATCTGCTGTCCATTCATGACACATGTTGTCTAAATAACATGTAAGAATTAATTTATCCCTGCAGACATGAGCAAAGCAAACTGGGAAAGTATGAATGATACAAATAGGGAARGCATGGCAGTTTTCTGAAGCTGYAGCATCTCTGGATRTKTTATTTGATTATACTTGGAAAGTTATGAATCTGGAAAGTTTAACACTTAGACAAGACACCTCAGCAAGAGTACTAGGCTGACCCAGAAAATGGTACCAGAAATTCAGATGCTGCTTCTTTTCCTCCATAGCTGTTACAATGATTGAAGGGAATRGCATTGTGCAGCTGAGGACACCAGTTTATCCATGCATTCATCAACCAAAGTCCTGATCAGCTTTAGCCCTTGAAGGCTCCAACATTCTCCAGAAGTTGGCCTTACCTGGGTACCTGCAGAGCTCTTCTTGAATTCTATTTATTATGTTTGTATTAATATTCTTATTATTCTGCCATTATAATATTAAGGTAGTCATTTTAATTTTTACTGCCTCTGCTGTTTTTCTGTGTTCTAATTGGAGACTTTAATTGATATTTCACTAATACAGAAATTTCTGATCATATACTATCCCACAGAGCACCCCTTAATATCCCCAGAATCAATGGAAAAGCCTATTGCAATACAAATAGACAGTGAAACTTCATGAAAATCTTACATTCTGATCAATTTTCCTATTTACATCAAAAGGAARTGTTCTCCATTTTTGATATGTGCACAGTCCCTTCACCACCATCTAGTTAGATACACATTTACCAAAGTTCAGGATTTTCGTCACTCTTACTAAATTAAAAACTTACAGGTGCTACATCCACTGTTTCTGCAATAGAGGGTAACCCATTACAAAGTGTTGTGATAACAATGCTTATTTGAAGTATTTTCAGTTGAAAAGAGATTAGAAAAGTTAGAATTATGGAGGTAGATTATCCGGTGTGCCGGTGTGGTTTATATCACAGCAAAATCTAGCATCAACTAGTATCAACTAGATAAGTTGATACTTATCTAGTTGATACTAGATACAAAAAGCTAAGGAAACCTCCCTCTTTAAAATATTCGGGCATATTGTAGAAATTTTATACATATGCACTAAAAAAATTTGGAAAGGAAAAAAAATGCATGAGTTCATTTAAAAGTCTTATTCTACTCTGGAAAATGTCAGAAGTAGATTCATATTGAATATTTCCATTCATGATTATTGAATTGTACAATATTTATTTAGTATTAGTGCATGTCAAGTCACCATCCTTTCGGAACAGTCTGTGCTCAGAAAAGTAATTTGCTGTTCTGTGTGTCCCTTCACAAATCAGGCTCCAACTTTACAAGACAGAAAAGCTGTGCTGCCTGGCAAGCCCAGCTTTTCCTCCAGGGAGATGGCAGCATCACCTTGCACAGCCCACATGGGGAGGAATTGTCCCTGAGAGGCAAGGCAGGTGTGAGTATACAGGCAAAGGACAGGGGTGGATTTGGAGGCAAAGAGCACAAAACATYAGCTRAAGTRGCTGCCAGTGAGTRCAAGATCTGCCAGAGCAGTAGCAAGAAATCTCCCTGTTTAGCAGCTGAGATCAGCTGCACACCCACTCTCACCTGTCCTGGGCTGCATGAGGGCAGGCACAACTACTGCAAGGGAAAAGACAGCTTAACATTTAAACAGGAACATCAAATCCAAGAACCTCCAGGACCTTTGCATCTAGATGGACATTTTGAAAAAGATAAGTTTCAGATTTAGGGGCACACCCTGGCAATGAAGTGGCACACCAGAGTGATATCCTTTCCCAATTTAACACTGGCAATCCTGTTGGCTGCAAGGAGTCACACAGCAACATGATGCTGAATTCTTGGAGGTTAGTTCTGATGAGAAAGCATGACCAGTGGTAGTAATATTTAACATCAAAAACTGAGTTAATTTGGAACTCTTAGAGCACTGTGCTTTAAAAATATGTTTCTCAAAAGATTTTCAAACACTTTTTTGGAAATGGTGGACAATGATATTTTGCATTGCCACTCTTACCCCTCTAGATTTAAATAGCCTAAACAGTAAACTGTGTTTGCAATACTTGAAAGTCAGGTGGATCAAGTCAGTTCTCAAGTGAATCGATGTATCCTGATTTATACCACAGTTGATCTGATTAGTCTCATAAGAGAGGCAGCAGCTCTAATAAAAGCCTCACTGGAAAAAAGTAGTGTACCTACTCATTGCTAAGTTTAATATTTTGTGAAAACAAGAAAGACTTGAAAGTAAGCAGCTTTAATGAGCCATTGATTTCCTTTTTTTTTCCTTAATATTAATGAACTGGCTAAAATAAGTGATTTTTTWAAAAAAAGATCAGATTTAAACAACATGCATGATGTTTTCTACATGATCCCAAGTGTTTATATATTAAAAACCAAATTAAAACTGATTAGTCGATAATGACTGCAGATGCTGACCTTTGGAAAGATTTATTAGTCCTGCAAACTGTGAACTGGGCTACCTGCTCATTCTGACCTTGATACAAGAACAGAAACAGCAAATGGTAGATTTAACCCTTGCTGATTCTAAAATAAATTCCTGAAAAAAGAAACATCAGTTGTGGTTAAACAGCAGAACTTCAGCCTGTGAATATTAATGCAAGTCCTT
>CADDXX010000005.1:5360366-5419686 GCA_902810485.1 Alauda arvensis | reverse complement strand
TGGAGCTTTTCATTAAATAATCTGTGGTCACATTTACTTCCCACTCACCATCAAAGCAGGTTGAATTGTGTCATACAAAAAGATTGCTATTGCCTCCCTTTGCTCTCATGATTGGTCTCGTTCAATGTCCACTGCAGACAGCACAAATATTCCTCTTAACTTCAGTTTGTTCAAGTACAGGCACAGATATGGAGAAAACAGTAACTTAAAAGCAGACATTTATCAAGGTAAAACATCAATAAGTCTTTTAAATATCTGAGAAAATGATTTAATTGCAATTTGGGTTTGAATAATGATGATAACTGGAACTGCTTTAGCTTACTTTTTATTTATGTATTGTTCTTTTCAGGAGCCTGTTAATGACTCTTTTAAGCTCACAGCTCATGTCTATTGACTTTAATATAACCCATTGCAATACTGATAGATCCTGCCTTCAGCAGCTGCTAATACCTTACTAAATTAATGKCTGGACATCAGTTCTTAGGTCTGTGCTTTTAAGCACAAAGAAGCCAAGTCTGGACTGTCTGGTAAACGGATTGTGATCAGGGACAACTAGTTACATGAGCTAATATTAAAAAAATGGGGTGAGGAATAGGGAAAGGGGTAGAGATGGGGATTTTGGGTTGGTGTTTTGTGGGCTTTTTTTTTTTTTTTTTTTTTTTAGCCACCCTGTGATCTATACTGCAATCTGTTTTGTCTGTTGCTTCTGACAGTATCAGAGGGAACCTCTCCTGGTGAGATTGATTGGTACCTCCAAGTTAGCCATTTCCTTGCAGAATGGCTGCCTTTTTTTGCCTAATGATGTTACATTTGTCCTGCAGATGATGTAGAGCACGCTGCAGAGGATGAACAGCTCTGCTCTGATCACTCCTTACTTGGCAAGTACTCWCACTTCACACCAACACTCCTCAGCACCATTAATATTATATATAGATACCCTTGTCACAGATTTACATTCGGTGATCCRAAATCAGGACAGGAAGGGTGAAGTGTGCGAGGGGGGGGTGGGTTGGGTGAGGAGGTGATCTGATTTATTGTGAGCAATGTTGGTGAATAAAAAGGAAGTGATCAAATTTATATTAATGTCTTGACCTATATTCTCAGTGCTGCTTTTTTCACTGCTTAAACCCAAAGTATCTTTCCTTCTGCAACAGATTTCAAAAAGTCTTCAAAAACATGATGGTTCAGTGTCTTGATACCCATTTACTTTCAATAAATTCTTTGAAATCACAGTGTTGAGCACTGATGACAGCCCCTGGGGAAATTAATTAGTCATGAAGTAGAGGCCAGGTTCCCAGMCTCTAAAATGGTTCATGCATGATCTGCACATCCACAACTGGATGCGCACAGGAAACCCCAGCACTGAACACAGCAAAACACAGAGAATGTTGCAGAGTTACACTGCATTTACATATTCACCTGCAGATCCTATGTGTAAGACTTGTTTGGAAGTTCATTAGAGAAAAAGCAGACCTTTAGTGTACACCTTACAGGAATTGCAATATCAAGCCATACMGAAGTGTTGCACAAAGCTGGTGAATCAAAGAACTCAGAAAAGAAGAAATAAGATTTCTTGCAACCTAACTAYAGTGTCTTTTATTTAGGTCTTCTAATAATAAATTCTTTAGTGCAATAAAGTTTTCATGGGGAACCTGCTCTAGGGATGAATCAGASTGTCGTTAAGTAAAACCTTTCCTGTAAAAATGCCAGCTTTGTTTTTCAGAGCAGATAGATCACAGAATGTTTCCTGAGGTTTCTTGTGTGGCGTTTGCTAAGTTGCCCACATTTATATACTGATTTCCAAGTAACTCCATTGAGGTTTGGAGGTCAGGGTGTTAAAGAGTGAAAAACCACAATTTGTTTTAATATCTGTGCCTTTCCTCTGCTGAGTGAAGTGGAGATAATGAAGCCATCTTGGGAATCGTGATATACTGTGGAAGTGCTGTTGTTTTCTACATCTCTTAATCTGAGAGTTAGAACTGTGTAAATAAACATTTTGTGTTGTTTGCATATATTRTTTCTCAAAAATAATAACTGTGAATCAGAAAGTGGGAAATTGTCAATTTATGATTAATAGACCACTTTATTTCTGACAGTTTTACTTTTTTTTTTCAAAGTTCAAGTTTGTTCCTACATGAAATTATTCAAACGGAATGGCTTTGTATAGAAAGTGTTGAAATAAAATTATGTGCTTTGAAACATCTGTTTCTGATATTGAAATGGAATTGAATTTCTGATATTTTGACCCTTCATTTTAAAGAGAGGTTTTTTATATTAGTCTTTAGTTTTTAGCAGTAGCAACAGTCAGAAATTGGTTAAAATTGACTAAATGTTCCTGGCACAAAGAAGAGATGCTTTGCAGTATAGCAAATKTTCTGATTGTTGCTCTGCTCTACCTGAGCTTCCTTGGGCCATGACAATCCTTGAGAAGAGGGTATATCCACAGGAACAAACCAAGTGGTTCTTGTTCTACAGCAGAAAAGGCATGACCCAGGCACYACAGTGGAACATGAACCTGCAGTCAATGCAGTATTGCAATGAAGCACCAAGGCAAAAAACACCATTATGAGAACTGCMCAGTGACCCAGCAAGTCAAGATCCCTCTCCTACTCACCTCAGGTGGCTGGTCAGCAGTAAGTTAATGATATCTTTATACTTCTGAAAAGTATATGCAAATAGGTCATTTACAGTCCATTAAATGTGTGGTCCTGTGCTTGAAATGCATGGTTTTGTAATGAGTTGAGATATACAATCTAAAATCAAATATGTACAAAACTTAGTTCCACTTTTCTGCTTCTGCCAGATTGTCACTCTTCTGAAAGGATTCCGTGGGAATGTCACCATGTTTTCTCAGTTTCAGTTAGTGAAGCCAAGGTATTTGGTTATTGACCTTGGTTMGTTTGSTGCTGTCCTCTTCTGTCAGRTTTCTAGCTCAGAAGGCCTATCAGYATTTGCAAAATTTMGTTTTTCAGATTTTTAATACATAGGAAAAAAGAATATTTATGCCTTAAATCTGATTTTTGTGTGCATTCATTCACATTTAGATTTATTGGTGATGTTCAGCCAACACATTAARCATAAACTAATACCACAGCTGATTACCATCAATGCAACAAGGCATGAACTAATGTGCYATAATGCCTCATTGCAGTTATAAASTTTTCTTATAAAATGCTTCAAAATTACTTATGTTAATTTAGTTACAAGGCTAACATGTACTGAGCAGGAAATTATGTTGTATTAATTTCAGCGTTCACCTCTCTTATTAGCCAATCATATCACTCTTCTTCTTTCCATTTTATAATTATCATTAATTACCAGTTTATAATAAGTTTATTCAGTTAATTCAGTGCTGTTCATGCCCTGAAGCATAAACCAATACTGATATCATTTGAACTTGCAACTAATTAGAAAATTGTACTACCGTTAGGTAACTTGTTCTGTAAATTATTTCATCCATTCGGGTAACCTAAGCCTTTTTTTTTTTTTTTTTTTTTTAATTCTGAACAGAAAAGACAGACATTCATTATTAATTCCTTTGAAGTTTGATACATCAAGGTTTTTCACAGGCTTATTTTGTAACCAAATTTTGCCAGCAGTGAGAAAGTAGACTCTGCTGAATCATAGAATTGGTTAGGTTGGAAAAGACCTTTAAGATCATCAAGTCCAGCCATTAATCTAACACTGTTAAGTCCACCACTAAACCCCATTAAGTCCCCAAATGCCCCATGAAGAGATCTTTTAAATGCCTTTAAATAATGGTGATTCTGCCACTTCTCTGAGCAGCCTTTTCAAATGCTTGACAGCCCTTTTGGTGAAGATMTCTTTCCCAATATCCAATCTAAACCTGCCACTGTGAAACTTGGGGCTTTTTCTTCTTGTCTTTTACTTACTACTTGGAAGAAGAGACTTATCCCCCACTTGCCTGCAATATCCTTTCAGGTAGTTGTAGAGAGCAATWAGGTCACCCCTGACCCTCCTTTCTTCAGGCTGAATTACTCCAACTCCCCCAGACACTTTTCAAAAGACTGATTGTGCTCCAGACCCTTCACCATCTCCACTGTCCTCCTCTGGACACTCCAGAASCTTGATCTAAAATAACTGAAAGCAGAAAGCAAGAACCAAATGTGTTGCCAAATTTATATTGTCTGTTTCTACAACAGAAAAACCCAAAAAGACAGACACATGCAGGTAAAATTTGGGAGTAGAGCTTTCAGGCAACTAAACAGAATGTTTTATTGAACAGAAACTTTTCTTGTACACTTTTAAATGGGACTAGACAATGTCATTGATCAAGTACCAGAGTCATCTTGTACTGTACAGAAGAGATAGACCCTCTTCTACCTGCAATTTCTTTATGGAATTTTTTAAAAGATCCTTTAAGAATTATTTCTAACTGATATTCTGCAGTTTGAGCTGGAATTTTGATTATTATTTAACAGCTSAACCTTATAAAAGAATATTAACAGAGTAATGCTACTAAATAATATCCCTTTCTGCAGGAGCAGTGGTTTAATTCCAGTGCACTTTAGCTGCAGTTGCAGGTTTTTGTATAGATTAATTGTACAGTACCTAACTAAAGAAGTAAGACCTGCAGTAGCAGTACTTGTACGTTTTTCAGGTGACAGAGTGAAACACATTTTCCCTTTTGTAAGGAATACTTGAGAACTATACTCTCAGCTTAGTTAATTCCTCAACCTTTTCTCACCAAGTTCACCTAAGCATTGCACTTTTAACACTCCAAATGCAAACTGACCATTTTCCAGCGCTTCAATCCAAGACAGCAGGTTTTGGCACTGACTCTCCCTAGTCTCAAAGCACCCTTGTAGCACCAAGTTTTGGGATATTTAGATATCCAGACAGTCCCTCTTCTGTATTTTCTGCTCCTTCAAAATTAGCAGAGGTGAAAACTGAGGCRCAGCTTTTGGCTCCCACAACCTTAGGTTAGGCACTCCTGTGGGATTATGTCACTCTACAGGGTTGCCAATTGCTGCCCTGCCAAATCTGCCACGTGATTCTTGATAATGTTGCCACAAATGAAGTCAGTGGGGCTTCCAAAAGAGTCATTGCTGCTTTGCAAGTAAACATGGCACAGGTAGAAGCRCTGAGAGTAACAAGGTGAGGTGTTTCTTCCTTCTCATCTTGATGACATGCTTCTAGCCAGTGGCTGTCAAACACCACCCACAGCGTGAACCTGAAATCTCTAAGCCAGTCTTGCAGGACCTGTGGTTTAAATCTGGGTTGACTCCTTTACCACTTCTTATGAAGCCAGTTTGTGCCAGCTCTGCTGCTGTTTAATCAAACTGCTGCTGGGAAAATTCCCTGGCAGAAGAGCTATGACAGACATCTTGGGCCTCATCATCTTTAGGTGGCATCCCACTGTGTTCATACCCTGAACAGAACGCATATGCAGAATTCCATTTTAATCACAGCTCAAGTAACTGCAAATAACTTCTGCAGTGTGAATGACCAAGAGGCCAGAGCCCTTTACTGCATCAGAGAGTGAATGGTTCACAGCACACCTGTAATCTCTGAGATCTAACCTGATCCCCTCAACCTTTCTGTTGTGTCCGATTCCTCCTTCCATAGCTCCAGTCATGACAGGATGATCATTTTTTAGGTGCTCTTGACATCATAGAAAAAGCTACAATAGTTAGGACCAMTAGTAATGTTAACTTTCTCTGTTGCTAAGAAAAGACTTCAAAGAGAGTAGCAAAAAAGCTTCAGGTGTGCAATTATGGAATAACTGATACTTCACAGTGATTCTAGCTCTGAATGAGATTTAGATTTTATTTGCTAAATATTTCTGATAAAATAGATTTTTCAATCTTGTTCTTCATATTTCTACACCTGTACAGAGTGATTTAAAATGCTGATCTCACACGGATGGTTGCAAAACACAGTTTTGATTAACCAGAAAATTGTTTTAATMATTTGTTGCTTGAAATAATAAATTAATGCAGATGAAGTCCATACTGCTGTCTGTTGAAGTGTGAATCTGGTATCACAGACATTTCTGAAAATTCAGAGGAACTACTTATGTGAGTAAGAATATTCAGCTGTATGCTTGGTCTGTAAGTCCCCACTGCTCTGTTTAAAATATTTGAGATGGTTTTCAGTTGCATCTAACATTCAATTTCTTTTCCTAYTCGAAGAGGGTAAGCAAATATTAGGAACTAATGTGATGAGGCATATTAATATTATTATCTGGCATTTTGAATAATGGAGTAATGATAAAGTTYTACAGTGGAGAGGGACTCTGGACAAAGATAATCAATTGTCTACAAACTTTATTCCAATATCTTTCTTACTGAGATAATAACTCTGAAATCAGTGCTTTAATAATTATTTGAGAATTATATTATATTATATTGTTTGATGTCACATTGTGAGGTTAGGCTGCGCTACTTCACACACAAATATCAACAGAAAGCAGGATTTCAGTGATGTAGCACTTTTTTAGAAGTATCATTATGCACTAAATATCACTCATATGCTTACAAGACCGTAAAACAAAGAACCTTTATTTACTGCATACCTAATAAGGCAGAAGACAGGCTGAAAAAACAAACACACACACAGAATACTCTATCATAAGGGAAGGCTTTCAGGGGTGAAGAGGATTTTGCAGGCAGCAGTAATGGTGCTGTTTCATAAGTTCTGAGGTCTTAATTTGATGTGATTTGAAGTGTGTCCAACTAATAATTAGATCTGTTTTGTGTCAAACATGTATTTTCAAATAGGAGAGCTAGGAAGTGAAGCTGTAGTTGTGACAGATTGTGAATTGCACCAAAAATTCTCTTAGAGTCACTTTACTTTTCAGATCAAASTGATTACTGGCAGATCACACCTATAAYCTGTAGTCAGGTGAGTAGACCCTCCTCACTCCAGTAATCCTGTAGTTTCATGTGAATGCAAATGGCAAGCTTAGATCTACTCTTTAGATGTGTGTGTACTTCCACTTTTAATTAACAACCCCTTATTTCAGTAATGCAAGTACCCTGGGTTCTTTCTTTAAAACCAAAAGGTTTACACACACACACTCACACACACACACACACACTCACACACACACACACACACACACACACACATACACACACACAAATACACAAGCTCCTTTTCAAACAGAAAACAGATTTCTCAGTTACTCTCCACACAGCTCTCTGTAGATGGACTTCAGCTCTTTGGAAAATGAGGTATATGAAAGAAAGATAAGATGTAACATGTAGAGCTCT
Source organism: Alauda arvensis (assembly GCA_902810485.1). Classification (NCBI taxonomy): domain Eukaryota; kingdom Metazoa; phylum Chordata; class Aves; order Passeriformes; family Alaudidae; genus Alauda; species Alauda arvensis. The sequence goes on along the minus strand of CADDXX010000005.1, from coordinate 5,412,448 downwards.
TACTTAGATAAAAGTCAACTGTCAATATATGAGCACTGATCTCAGAAAACGCATACCAGCTGTGGTCATATGCCATGTACCTTTATTCAGAGTTCTGCACTTCCTGTGATGGGTCAGCTCTGTAGAAAAAATAGTCATAAAATCAATAAGTAGAGTAAGAAATTAAATAAAAAGTAAACCTTTTTTAGGCAAGGTGTTTTCTGTCTTCATCACTGGCATATGTAAGTATTTTGTGACTTATACCTTTCTGACTGCTTGCTGCTGAATATGTTTTCTGCATGTAGTGTGAAGAAATTTTGATTCAAGAAGAGGAAGCAGAGTACAGAATTCACTGCAAGGTTATTTTGAATCAATAATATTTCATAGAGGTTTTGCGTGCTTTTACATATAAGATCTATCAGAACATGAGAATAATCTGAGTAAAACTTGCATTTCCAAATTACAGAGACTTGAGGGGTAGCATGGCTCAGGAATCTTCTATGAGTTTGTGACACAAACACTCTCTGATTTACACACTTGAATGTGGAAGCCAAATTACCTGGGACAGATCAAAGCTTAGCCYGAGCACCCTACAKGGWRGAAATAAACCTGAGACCCTGGGAGGTGGGACTTCTGGAAAATGCTAATAGAAGTAMRCCCTGTTGGTTCARGACCTTAGACTTATAAGGYCAAACCCCTGCCCTTTAACCAASTTTGGACACTTGTCCCCAAGTAAAACCTATAAATTGTYTGGYTAAYCAYRCCCCTTGGTCTTTGGATGCAGCTTTTGAAGAATAAAGAACACSTTTGASCTACCCATTGTACCCATCTCATTACTAGCCATGTACTACCCAGYCTGCCCAGGCTGGGAGCTGCAGGGTCTTCCTCCCGCTGTGATACTTGAACTCTTTTCAACCATGTTCTGTACACAAGCAATGCTCAGCTGAAATCCCCCCCAAAGCAGAGAGGGGAAATCCACTCCCMCACAAATCTCTGAAACTGTCACATGAATTCCTCCCCTCTATTAATTGTCTTTTAGATGTACTGCATCCCAGATGTCCTGATTCAAATGATGATAACCAGGGTGTGAAGCAGCACTCCAGCTATTTGGAGTGACTGGTCCAGCGCAGTAGTTTACCAGTCCAGCTGGTGAACTCTGCTGAACTGAGCTCCCATCTCTACCCCACAAACATGGAGCTTCCACCCACACATCACCACAGGCTTATCTGCAGCCCTCCACCTTCAGCCTGTGCCTTTCTGTGGGCCCTCATACCTAAGAGATCTCTGTGTGTGGAGGGACTTGAGTGGAGTAGTCTAAGGACCACACAGGACTAAACTTCCACCTAACACKGCAGCAGAGATACCCTTTGGGAMTATAACTCCCTCAACAGCATTAATATCTTTTAAAGTTCAAACACAAGCCCATTCACATCTGAAAAATGTGCTTGTATACAAATGGTACATTAGAAGGAGACTGTGGTTACAATTCATTGTGTAATTTAATTATTTTGAATTGATTGATTGATAAACACAGTTTAGATTTTTTTATGGGGAATTTTGTTGCAATTTCTCAAAGTCCTTTGCAAATAGCAACAAAATASAAAAATGTTATTTGTAAAGAAAATTTTATAAAGGATGAAAGTCAAAGACAGGCTAAATTACTTAACAAAACTGAAAATCACAGCAGAAYCAAGACTTGATGTTGAATCAGTACACCTCAGTCACTTTACTGATGATAATGATGTTAGTGCTCCTCGATTTCACTTGAACATTTATTCTGTTYTGGCAAATTTCTGTCAGTTTAACTTCTCTCCATTGCTGGAACCTGAGCTTCTTTCTGCACCTGAAGTTTATCACTGTAGCTGAGAAATTCAGGCATCTTGATGTATTCAGCAGAAGTTCATGGGTYTCATAAGCTTTTCTAGTTTTCCAAATTGAGGCATAAGCAGTGCTAAAAAACCCTATTAAAGCTTAAGAATTAATTAATGCAGAAAGGAAGGGATTTTACCATTCTTATACAATTTTTTTTTTTGTCAGTCAGTGGTAGTGTGATGAACTTTYATGTTGTGGATTAAAATAAAAAAAMTGTAGCTAAACAACAGATTTTGTTTCTGGGCCCAAGATTTTACAAACTAAGCCAAATTCAGTGTGTCAGAGATGTGTTTCTTCACATCCTTTTGAAAACCAGTACTATAAAATTTGACAGACACAAAATAATTAATTCAGATTGTGGAAAATGGAAAAATATTAAGTGTCTTAGAATAAGYAGCAGGACAGTGATATCAATTTACTTTTTGTGGCTCAAATAAGAGAGGTGAGCTCAAATCCTAAGCAATGCGTCAAGAACTGAGACCCTGGGGATAATTTATGAGAGCACAATCAACCAAAAATAGCTAAATATTTTGATCTTCTATATCCTTCTATTAAAGTATGTTCATTTCCATGCACTATTTAGTTTACAAGTATTGATGGACTGAATGAGTTTTAAGAAACAGCAGAGGATTTATGGCCTTCTGATTTGTTATCTGGGTCATGAATATAAGAATTTCATTCTAATGTCCTGGAGCCATATCATGCCATTGATTTTTCTTTTTTTTAAGCAGATTTTGCCATTGATTTAAGTGGGGAGTTCTGCCTAAAAATCAATGGCACAATATGGCCCTGAGACATTAACGCATTCAGAATATTGACGTAAAAGGAAAATAAAACCTTTTGTCAAAAGCTCCTTCTCTCAAAGTATTATCCTTTCCCTAGAAGGTTTAGGCATTCTAGTGGATGCTCTAAAATGAAGTATAAATTGTGTTGAATGCAAGTTAACAATTAGATTTTTTCCTAAAAAAAACATATGACTGGCATCCAACCTTATAATCAAATAATTGACTAATCACTCGCTATGGTGCAGCTTCACAATCAACTGTTCCAACTAAACTCATCTCCCCTGACCCAMTCCTCGCCACTCTCCTCTGCACTTCACTTCAGAAAATGTTCAGTACAGCCCATTAAGGAACACTTTAATTCAAGAGGGTCTGGCTGATCAAGAAAAATTAAGCGTCTAATAACAGCAAAATCGAAAGAAATTTGGACAAAATGACTCTCCGCATCACAGATTTTGTTTACTAGTGGGTAATTAATTCTCCACATATGTTGGGAACATCTGTCGCAGTGACCTGCCATCGTATCTGTGAAATGACTGCTGTGCAGCTCCTCTGCAGATCATTAGCAACGCTCTGAAAGGAATCTTCCTCTTTCTGCCCCAAACGGGCATTGCTGTCTGGGGTGTCCACATCCCAGGAGCAGCCCAGGTCTCTGTGACCCTGCTCCTCACCTGCTTCCAGCTCCTACATCTCCTTCTGAAGGATGCRGTGCTCAGAGGAAGACCTGGTGCCTGGTAGAAGGATGTGCAAGAGAGACATTACAAGAAAWATCAGATGGATTTTGTCATCTGCTGCATCATTTGAATTTTGTCACATTTGCATGGATTAGCTGCCTTCTCAGCTAAAAATCATCCTAATTCAATGTTTTAGCAGCAAAACTGCCTATTCTGCTTCTACTTGGCCAAAGGCCTTTGATGAATGGAGAAGAGAAAGGCTGTTTTTTTCTCTTTCTGTGCAAAATTTCCTTTTCTGTCCGCATAGGAACATCAAAACAGAATGAGGATGTGCCAAAGGAAGTAAAACAGAAGCCAAGTTTCCAGGCTTCATCTTCTATGTCTGTATTAAATTATTCTGTAATACCTAAGGGATGAGCTGAGATAGGAAATCTTCCTGATTAGACAAGGGAGATACCAGTGAATACTCRCATGTGCAAATCCCTTTTTTACCGTACGTAAAGCAAAAAGCATAACAAATAAACACAAACACTAAAGGAAAAGTCTGTACTTGAAAACCACATTTAGGTCATATATTGGCCAAGTACTGCTCACATGCCAAGGCATAATCACATGCTTCAGAGCTTTACACATTATTTTCAAGGTCATGCAGAAAATATTTTTCTGGTGAGGCAAGTTCCCCTCCCGCCCTCCCCCATACCCATAGGGACTAGAATAAGCTGAGGAGGGTGAACACCTGCAGCTCTCCCAAGACACCTGTGTTTACAGTGAATGCCACAAACCCAACAAATCTTCTTTCACATGAGACAAAAAAAGATGCAGACATCAAAGAAAATTAATCTGAGATATCATTATACACAAAACAAAGCACCTACTGTGAGAATCATCTCTCCCTCCTGTTTTATTATATACAGGGTTTTCAGATCCTGCCATTCTCAGATTTCCTTGAATTTTTAAATACCTTCTCTAACATTCCTTACACGTGCATTGTATCCCAAGTCTAAGATTAACTGATGCCTTTAAGTAATTTTCTGATTTTATTTTTTTCAAGGGGCACCGCCACATTAAAATTCTGGATAGATCTCCACTGGTATATGAGCAACAACACTGATTTACACCCAGTGAGATTGCTGAACTTCTTTATTTATTAAAAAACAACAACAACAASAACAAATCCTTCTCACTGTTTCAGATTATAACAGAAAGGAGAAATTCAAGTTTAAATATTACTTCTAAAATTAAGAAGCAATTTCTATCTTCAGCGTAGAGGCTCGTCATGTGTAGGTTGAAATAAAGTATRAAGAAGTCAGTCTGTAAATCATAAGACATATATAATACAAAAYAACTGTCTTGCTATTGCACAAAATTGGTTGTATTAATTTTTCAAGATGCACAGTTTGGTCTGTGACTGTAGAGTTTGTTGGAGTGTACAAATCACTCCGAAGAAATTGTACCTAGAGCACAGGGCTGGGAATTGGGAGATGGGAACTACTCCTGACTCGGCTGAAAACTACCTATGTGACCTTGGCAAACATCTTAGGACTCATAGGACTGATGACTGCTTAATGAGATCATCTGCTATGAAAAATGGGGGTAGGGGTATCAGGTAAGAACATATGTGTGCTCATGAGAAGAAGAGGGGGTTTCTGACACAAATAATTTTTTAATTGAGTCAGTATTTTGAAAGGTTTCAAGACACATACAAAGTCTGAAAATATCAAGACTGCAGGAACAAGAGCAAATGGAAGAAGTGCATCACTAGACTTGCCTTATGGAAAGTGGCAGGGTCAGGAGGCAGTTTGGAATGGAACCACATTTAATGCTAGCTTTTGTCTTGCACATATGAAGAAAACAGTCTGCCTAGGCAGCACAGAAGTRGCTTTGAAAGCAGGGGAGAAAACAAAATTCAATCATTTACAATACCAGAAATACTGAAAGAATTTTATGAAGAGATGCAAACTTGCTGCTTTGGCTTTACTGTGGGGATACATTAAAGAGGGAATGTACTTTGTTGCATTTCTAGCAAGAATAAGATAACATGTCTGGGTGCCCCACCAGCCTCTGGGGCTCAAGGAGAGAAGTTRGAGAAACAGGAAGTTTATTAGCAATGTAGGGTCTCTGAGAAGCAATCTCAGAAACTGCAAGGCCTCCAAGAGACAGCATGCACGCGTATTTATGTATATTCATATCCATTCAGTTCTTATCTCATGGTACTAGTGAGAGTTATAGCAGACGTGTTATTGCAACATGGCAAGATTCAGRGTTGTGTAAAGGACTGTAAACCTGCTTTGCATGCCCATGATATTTCCAGTTAGGACTGTTCAGCAAATGCTTCAAATTTGATCTTCTCCTTGTGGATCACAAAAATAACAATGAGAGAAAATTACCTACCAGGATCAGGGTGAACAATTTTTAGCAATTAAGTAACAGAGGTAACTATCATCCCCATCTCTCAGTCCAGTTCCATAAAYTCAAGAGGATCAGGGCAGAAGGGAGAGAGCATAATCTCAGCCTTTATCTTTGATGTTCACAACAAAGCTACACACCAGCACCGAACYTTGTACTGTCTTTAGCCCTCCTGTAATCCCTGACAGTGTAGATTCTTCTGCATACTTTGAACCTAGAGAAASTCTAGAGGAAGTTGTCTGTGAGAAGTCAGAACAGCTTTGGAAATTAACAGCGCTCCAAAGATGCAGGGCTGTCAAAATGGCTGTGGCCACTCATAGACAATGTCTCCTGACACCTTTTCAATTGTATTTCAAAACATTAATCAACTATGCGAGAAATCTTGCAAGTTAGATTTTTGTGAAGAGATCTTCATTACTGCATCATCCTCCTTTCCACTTCTCACCATGCACACTTCCCCCTTCCTTCAAGGTGGAAGAAGTTGGAAGCAATTCTTCCACTGGAGATTTTAAATTCCCCCAAATTCTTCACATGTAGCATTCCCCCACACACTCCATGGCAGACCCTGCTCTGAYCCAATATGATTCACTGATCCTTCTGCAGGCTGTAATCTCCAGCTGAGATTCCCAGGGGAGCAAAACCAGCAGCYAAATATCAACTGACGGCTTTGCATGTGCAAATCCATGGCAACTTCATTGAAATCACTGGAATTAGTTTGGCTTGACACCAGTAAGAAGAAGATCTGGATTTGACTCATTAGCACAATAAGGGAGAAATTAGTTAGATTACACTAAGGATTTCTTTGATAAAAAAACATTTAGTTTTCATTTAACCAGTGCAAAGGTAACAGCGTAATTCCCTTAAGGAGTGCTCAGAAATAGTGGCCTATATACAAAGAGGGAAAACCCTTAAAGAGGAGTATGCTGTCAGGGAGAGTGATACTGATGCCCAGGAGAGCTGCATATAATTAGCTGTCATCATTTACATGGTTAGTTTCTTCACCACATACAAAATACACATAATTACAGTTCACTTACAAAGGATTCATTCGCTGTTTTCCATATCATATGAATTTTTATGGCATGTAAGTCAGTCACCATTAAGTAAAAATCTAGGCCAAAAATTTCTAGAAAACTTCCAAGCAACACTCTGTTGTAGATTGCAGGAGAATCAGCTATGACTGCTTGGTATTATAGTTGCTAATCCTTCTACAACCCAGTGCTTAGTTATTTATAACTCCATCAAATATTGAGGTTACTGTTCATTTGACTTAGTTACAAACAACTGAAATTTGACACTTTGATACGTGTTAAAAGCTCAGAAAAGGCTTCAGAAAACCTTASTCAAAATAATTCAGMTACTTCAASTCATTAATAGGGARAAATATCTTTCATATTTTGGAAATTATTTAAAAWCATGTCACTGAGAAACAGTTCTGAGGACCAGAATTCTCAGGAGTCAGACATGGGGRAAAAACARTAAGAAAACATTTCCAGGTGTTACAACAATACCAAATATTTCTGAGTCTGACCATGCCTTTGCTGCTAATAAATTAATGTAATGTTCACTGGCCATTTGGAATTTTCACATCCCCTATTTTTATGGATTTGGAGTTGCTAACAACTTACTATGAGTATGAGGCAGTTTGATTTTTTAACAATAAAGCAGCAATTGAAGGAGCTGTACTAATTTCTATCTGTAACCTCTGTGAGGAAGGGGAAGTACAATATTYTTATAAATAATATTAATCAAGGTCCTTGACTGTAGGGAGAAAATACTTCCTTGTTGGCCTATGTATCTCTACAGCAATGAACATGAATTTCTAAACAAAATTCTGTAGAGTAAGACAGACTCTAGAGTGATTGACTAGAAATCAAAACCACATTGTTAGCATGGCATAAACTGATGGCTTAGTAGAATTACTCTCTGTTAGCTCAAATTCATTTTAACAGCACTTTAGAGGACTAATATTGTCTTATCAAAAGCTGTACTGCCTGTATATACTCTGTAATCTCACTACCTGCACAAAAATAATTGTGCTTTATGAGTAATATTGTTCCTTTTTCCTGTGTTTTTCAGATTCTTGAGCTACAAGACTTTCTTTCCTCAAAACTTAGGTTATTGGAGAAGCTGATCTTAAGTGAAGGTTGACAAGGGGCCTAATGCTACAGTATCTCTGAAGAGAGGAAAAGGTGAAACCTGGGCAAAAGGTAAAAGAAAGTACAAGTAGAAGCACATTTTTGCCATGTCTAGAATAAACAATGCAAATTTATGGCATATATACATATGCATCTATTTGTGGACAAAGTACTTTCTGGAGTTTGATTTGAAGTCCATTAAAAATGGCAATTTAGAATCAGTCAAGAAGCCAGGAACAGTGAACATGGATCTTTCTGAAAAAAATGTTTCCTAGCAATTTCCAGACAAAGGGAGAGGAAATACTAAAAAACACAMCAACCATCTCTGGAAATAATGTTTAGGCTCAGCTTATAGTGRGTAAATGCCTCCAGGAAATGATCGAAGCTTCCAACATGTGTATGATGGAAAGGAAATGGTCTAGAATATGCAATTGGAGCTTCTTTTAAAGGAATTAACAAATACAAAACCCTCTGTGTACTCATGCAGAAGAATAAGACTGCAGACTGCTTATTTRCCCCAGAATTTGACACTGGCCTGAGGGCAATATTCAAATTCCACCCACTGTCATTTCTACACTCAATGTCCTTCAAATTTCTCAAATCTCTTTTAGCTTTGCCCTACACAGTGATTGTTGGTGCCCATTCTGTAGATGTTTGTATATTAACTGCTGTTATTAGGAAATAAGTATCCCTAATTATTACAGATAGATTATTTTTGAAATTCTGCTTGTATCTTCATTGGACTGGTATTTAAATATTGAAAACTGTGAGAGCAATTGGGTAACATTGCTTTAACTGAACTGGCTTTCTGCACYTTGGTTTGCCAGGCACTCTTGGCACAACCAGAGGCAGGTCTCTGCCTTGGGAAAGACAGGAAAATAGAGGAACTGGAACTGTGGGTTAATTGTTTTAAAATCACAATTAAATATTGGATTATTTTCTGAGACTTATAATATGTTTGGAAGGTTTGATCACAGATTGCTACTACATTTCCCTGTGTGGTCAAAACTGAAGCTTTAGCAGAGCTCCAACTTCTTCAAGCAAATGTTGTGAGAAACTAACATCTGCTCCAAAAACGTGACTCACATGGCACTTTAATAATGCATTGAAATTGCTGAGGGACATGGTTGTGAAGACTTGCGTGTACCACACCTTCCCACACACTGCGTGCAAGACTGCATTTAAAAATTTGCAAAGTCTAAGCAGATGCTGTTACCATGACAAATGACTTTTTAATCAGTCATAATTTTGCACTAAGTGCTGTATAAGTGCCCTTTGTTTCACTACTTAAACTGTCAACGGATAACAATGGTAGTCACAGACTAGTGGCTGTCATTAAAAGCAATGGAAAAAAAAATCAATACAAGTTTTAATTAAAGCTATCCAATGACTTCAGCTTTTAAGAAAGGAATTCTCCTTATCAGTACATCTTGCCTTCAAGCCTTTTCTGGCACTTCAGATGTTAACACRCAGGCAAATTGTGGTATTTCCAACCTGCTCCTGGAAAAAAGGAGAGAAGGGAGCATGAGAGGATTTAAGGGAAAATATTTTCTGTGTGATTGGTATTGGTAGGATAAAGTACTTCATGCCTCTGGAAACCYTAAAGCATGCTTTTTTATTAGACCTTTGAAATATGGAATAATATATAAAGAGATACCCCTGACAGTAAAAGTTGCAATATAGATTTTTCTGTATAGACTTGTGAAAAAGCAGCTTGAAAAAACTTCCTATTGCTGCCATTATTATTGGAGTATTTGTGTTATTGACTGCCTTTAGCAACTTGTCTTTGTTTGGTCTTTTCTTACCCCTGAGTGCTCAGGTTTTTTTTCTTGTTGCATTTTTTCTAATACCTTCTGTTTCTCTGTCATCTGCAAATGTGTTTCAGAAGCAGCAGATGTATTTTCACTCATGGTAATAAAATCTCTAAAGGTACTGGTGTACCTTTAATGGCAATAACAGACAACTGTAGAACTGAACTCTTAATTTCTCCATAGAAGAGTAATTTGACAGGAATAAATAAAARGGCTGGGACAAACATGACCTTTTTGGGTACTTAGTGGATGAATAGAACTTCTAAATGAGCATACTTATTTTGAAATTAGGGAAAATTTTTGGACTAGGTAAAATTGTATTTAAAAGCACAGAATATGAGGCAAGGGGGCACTTGAGTACTTAGTATATGCTCACTTATTTTACTAAATTAYCAAGCAATTTTGCAGCATGTGTGAACTTGGCATGATCAATGAAAACTTGTATTCCTTTTGCATTCTAGAGAAAGTCATAGCCCCAGTAAACAGAAATGATAAAGAGCATTGATTCATGATTCATCTTGATTCATGTAAACAGCACTTTTTGGTTTTTATAGATTTGAATTGTGATCCTTATGTTTGCAAACTGAAGACTGTTGGATTATGAACCACAAAACAGAGTATTAAAAAKTCTCTATTTCTAGGACAGATGGCTAATTGTTTTGAATTTGACATTTGATTAAATATTGAAGAAATAATACRAATAGAATTCAGGACTTCTGTAACACTTTCGCCAAGTGTATGGCAGTATGAATGAGCTGATCCTGTGAGCATTATGCAGTTGATAGTGCTTTTACTTCCTTACAAGAGGTTTTCATAGCAATACCTAGTTTTTAACATAAGTTGTATTTCCACTTTGTATTTCTGATTTAATCACCTGTGTCTCAACTTTTTTTTCCCCTTTTATTTCCCTTTCTGAGATGTGTAGAGAGTAGACTTTTTGTCATAGGAGTAGCATTTAGCATGCAGCATTTCTTTTTCTTGTTTAAATTACAGAACTTCCATGAGGAGTAACAAGGACAAAAATGGCAGTGGAAGGAAAAAAACCACCAGCTGTGCATAAGATATATGCACAATGCCAGCAAATGAAAAAGAATAAAAGTAATGCTTTGGGATTTGACAATGCATCCAACATTGTTGAATACAACCAGCATGGCCTACTTATCCTGACTGAGCTCCAGGAACTTCTTTCTCTGCTTTCATCCAAGTCACTCTTTCAAATTTGCTCTCTGATCAAGATTCARATGTCTGGACTTCTTTAAAGGGAAGCTAGAGACATGGAGTAGAAGTTGCTGAACACCATCTTCCCTGTTCTCTTCTGACAACAGCAACAATCCACAGTGACTGRTCCCTCAGTGCAACTCAGGACCACGTTAAGTGTTTTACTGAGGGCATGGCATTTCTTGTGCCAAGAAGTTCTATTCAGCCCACTTTCCACTGCCAGACAAAGCGTGATATGACATGAGATGGGAGTGTGGTCTTYACTCTCAGGACTGAAGGAATTACATTAGATCTTGATTCTGTGGGCTGAAGTAACTGAGGGCAGCTAGTTAAGCTGCTTCTGTGGTCACTGTGTCCCCTCAGAAMTGGTAAAGGAAGACTGCTCCTGGAGGGTGTTGAACTGGACTAGGCTGTTACTATTTTATGAGGCAAGTTGCATGCAGGCACTTGAATTCATCCCTGCTGAAGCAGAGAACTCAACTGAGCTGTTGCTTCCAAGCTGAAAGATGTCCAGAAAAAAAGTGCCTATGGAAAAGATAATGGTGTCTGAAGCACAAGAGCTCTGCAGGTAAGACCTGTCTGGCACTTAGAGTATTATCCCCCTCATGGCCCTTTGGGTGTCCATTTGCTTACACTTGAACAAGTTGCTTGGTTTCCATCCTGTCTCTGTGCATTGGAATCTAGACTGKTCTTGCAAACACCAAAAGCTCAATAGGCTAAGCTCACAGAAAAAAATTACTGCCCTTCCAAAATGTGTCTGGTATCTACCATGAGTCTGTGTCCTCCAACAGTGCACTTTTCCCATTCCTGTCTCAGACAATGAGCAGCAGCATTTCTGGGGAGTTTTTGCCTTTTGATCTCCTCTCTGATCTAATGCAATTGTCCACTGGCAGAAGCGCTGTGAGGTGCAGAATAAAGTAATGAAGCTAATCTGATTTCCAACCCCCAACCCCAGTATCTACATGCCCTTATTATATTAGATTCCTAATGAGATTCTCTGTCTGCACTCCAGAAACCAGGCTGGAAATGTATGTATATGTGGGGACGGGGGGGGAGATGTTGTGGAAGGTTGCCTCCATTTACATCCGATCTTTAATGGATAAAATCTGCCTGTCCTTGAGTTGCAAGAAATCTGCTTCCAAGATTTCTTGAGGGAGAAGTTTCTAAAATTGCCGAGAAAAAAATTATACATTTAGCACTGATATGTCTTTGGTACGGTAGCAAATGTAAGGATGGGAGAAATGCAGGGAGGAATCTTCTTGAGAAGGTCTTGAGCACCTGCCTGAGAGAGATGGAAAATTTCCTAAAGTGAGAGGAGAGTGAGTTGGAGGGATGCACCTGAACTGAAATTGCYAGGAAGAACTGAATGAACTCTGGAAAAACTGTGAACAAACTAGTTTTGTGTTGTTGAGCAGCAAACATAATTACTTCCTTGTGAGTAGGGAGCCTGTACACTTTTARAAGTCCTGTTATAAATGAAATGGATTTGCACTTCCAATTAAAATATATAAAAATAAATTTATTATGAAATCGACTGACAAAGTGCCAGGAAGCCACAACAAAAGGCAGAGCCGAGCCCAGGATCGGTGCTGGGTGAACCGCGTGTAGAGTCTCTATCGCTCTGTACACCCCCCAGTTCACAAAGTCCGCTGGGAGCAGCCCGTTCTTACACTGTTTTTCTGCCCGGAGGCCACATTGCAACAGTCTATTCTGTGTCCAGTCCTTGTTGCATATTCATCCAAAATCTTTTCAGCATTGCTGGACTGCTGAATAGTTTTCCGCATGGAGATGAGTGTTTGAATGGATTTCTGAGGAGTCCCATTCAGATGTTATCCTCAATATTGGTGCTGAGGGTCTTAGTAACTGCTCTCATTACTGGTCTGATACCGATCTGATTCGTGAGTCCACCCRTCTTTCTGTTGCAAATCGTGGTCTCTGGGTTTAGGCAGCAGTGATATGATCTTAATGTGTACATTCWGTGGTCCCCGACCCAACCTTTATTGTGGCACGACTTAGGATTTTATAATATAACATTATAACACTTAATACAGCAGTTAAAACATGAATTATTTCAGGGCATCTATCACAGTCCCATGAAATGTGGTCATGCAAGTCATGCAATCCATAGTTAATCCTCACTAAAAAAACCACAGTTCTTATCTTTCTCAGCTGTACAGAGCCATTTCCAAGCAGTTTTTAATAAAGAAGCAGAGAGCTGATGAATGCTGCAGAGCTGGTCAGAATTGGGCCATCTAGGCCAAAATTCACACACCAGAACCATGTTTCTGCAGTTTGGTCGTAAACACTCCTGCTACACTGGATTCAATGCATCTTAGAAAACAAAGTATTGCTCAGAGAGTGTATGGTGATCATAGAAGATTTTTAGTTTCCTTTGAAGCCAAGTTGTTGCTTTAGTTATGTCACTGAAATGTACCTGCTGTAATGCACTAACAGAATAACCATCATCTAACAGAGAAAAGCCTCAGTTCAGTGAAAAGCACTGCCAGCAAGGCCTGAATCCAGCTTCAAGTTTGATGGGCTCTTCAAAACTGAGTTTGCCACTTTATCCTGAGGCAGAAATTTTTTGTTARAAAGGACCCTCATGACTGCTGGGTGTTTATGGATAAAATGCCTTTAAAAGCAGTTTAACAGCCTCATCTGGTTCCTTCCTGGACAAAGGTCCATATCACAGAAGCACTATACATAATTCACCACAAGAGAGCCCCAGAACTAAGCAAGAAAGCTAAATTACCTGTCACTTCCAGAAGAAGTGTTCCCTTTGGGTCAAGGTTGAAATCATTGGTAAACCGATGTGAAGAAGATCACATTGGGCTCTGTATGGATTCCTTCCCTGTGTCAGGACTGCAGAGAAATAAGGGAGGCAGAATAAACGCCAGCTAAAATTTCCAAGCTATTCTCAATTCTTATTCACAAACCAGCGAGCCTGTCCCAGATCAAAGTTTGAGGGCTGAAGCAGCACTGATTCTTCTGCTAAAGCAAAACAAGGCGTGTGGCAGAGCAGGTATTCTGCTCACAGGGGCGTCCTGTCAGAGGTGCGGGGCACCACGGCTGTGCCTGAATACAAAAAAYATCTCATTATTACCCGGGATGGGAAATGCTGCTAGTTACAGGGAGCGAGTATGACTTCAGGAGTACAGTTCATGAGAAGTAGATGCCAATCTGGCTGTCATTAGGTGGCTGATTGTGGCTTTCTGTGATTGACTGGTGATTGATTGACAGGTGGTAGAGAGGAAAGGGATATAGCATGTCAGACAGACCCGTCAGCCTTTTGTTTCAGTCCTCTAATTTTTGTGGTGTGTGTAGCTATCAGGGGGGCAATTTTTCCTTCAGTCCTACTTGCATTGCAGTCTCCATGTCAAGTAGACCTGACGTGTGTAGAGAAGAACAGGAGAGTGGAGAGAGTATTCCACCAAACACTTTGACTCCTGCAAACCTTCACAATTTCATTCTATGAAAAAGATGTGATTTAATGAAGATATTTGGTCCTATCTTCTGCTCACATTTCCAAAGCCTTTAAGTGATAAATTTAAGCTGTGTCACTCTAAGTTTATAAYAGCTTTAAACATTTTAACTGTTTAATAACATCTTTTCTATATTTTAATCTGAAAAACTAAAGCTTAACTGATAGGACACAGAAAAATATAGTCAAGCTTGCCACAGTCCACAATAAAATATTTGGGACTGAAGTATTTGTTTCTCCCTAAAAATTAAAGTGACTTAGGCCCATGTTGTTCTGAGCAGGTTTGCTTGTTTTAAATATGCGTAGAGTGACTGGTTTCTGGGAGTGCAAGCACATGGCAAAGGCTTTATTCAGAGCTGGATCATGAGCAGTCTGTGTGCAGTCTCTACAAGGAGTGTGTACCATGGGACTGGGTGGGAGCTGCTCTACCTCTCCAAGCACTTAGATGGACTATCACAGCAAAGCYCCACATTGCTCAGGTTTATGGGATCTCTGCTTGCAATACGGGCAGTGCCATCCTAAGGGTGGGAGGCATCCAAGGGGAGGTGGTGGTTGCAGTGGGGGCTACTTTAACCTGGGAGAGTGGAGCAGTTTCTGAGGAAGACTGTTAAGGGCAGTAAATAAGTGAGCAGAGTAAGAAATCAGACTGCAACTCAAGAGGGTTAGTGGTACCTAGCTGACTGTTCCTCAATTTTCAGATATTAGCAATGTGTCTTTTCCTCTGCAAGGGGCTAAATTTTGCCTCAGTGAAGGTTTTGGAAATGGGGCMGTCCATGCTTGCAAAGGGACTTGCCCATTCCCAAGTTAGGCCTTATCAGGTCTGCTTCATTGTAGTTTGCACATTAGTCTGATGTGTTTCCTTGGGCAAAATCTTCTTTGCTTTCTGCACTAGGATTGTTGCTTCCAAACAAAGAATGAAAATAACTTGTAAAACCTCAAGAAAGACATTAGACCAGAAAAGCTGATTGATATTAATGTTGATATGTCACTGTTGATATTAATGGRGATTTCCACTTAAAACTTGGAGCTGCACTCCCTCATATTTATATCCAGGGATTTTATTGAAAACCAGGTTTCTTATATAGTGGAAAGAGCTTTCAGATGAGACATCATTTTTTAAGTAAGTTTTTAAATATGCTTAGTAATTTTGAGAAAAAGTGAGCAAAAGAAATATCTTCCTCTGTTCTGATTATCTGGAGTAGAAAAATAATGTAATGTCACTTAGACTGGAATAGGTTTTCATCTAAAGCTCATTTCTTGTAGAAATATGTGAAGCAAAATAATACTTAAAAATACAGTGCTTTTCTGGTGCAAAAAACTTTTATAATACAATGTATAATATCTTTATATATTTAGTAAGCAATCGGTTATGAACATGGGACATAACCAAATCCACACAAGCAAGTTTTAATAGTTCTCATGGTAACTATATAATGTATAAGAATCACCTAAATAGATTAAAAAATTAATTTGAATTTAGAAGCTTTGATTCCTAAAGACCTATTACTTTACTAACACAACCAAATAGGATGAAATTTTTCAAAGGAAAGAAAAACATAGGACCCTTATTAGACTAATGCTGAGTTAAAACATTACTCTTTTGTGGGATTGTTCTGCATTTGTTATGCTTGTACACTGATAGAGCAGCTCTAGAACACAGCACAATCCTTTCTACCAAAAAACCAAGCCTGCATTCCAGCACATATCAGCAAAGAGTGTGCTCTTAYAAGAGGGAAGAATGAACCAGATAGGATTTTGCAAGCTCACGCACACRACTCGTTATTTTATTCTGGGAGTTGACAAGACTACTGCTGCTTTAAGAAAAGATGGTCTCCAAATGGTTTATGAAGTGATAGATCATATATAAATAGGTTGTTTGCTCTCAGTACAGATGCCATCATTACTAACTACTTTCAGGCTCTTTGAGAGCTAAATAATTTCGTAATGCATCATTGAACATTTAGTTGCTTCGATAGCAGATGGTTTCAGGGGTCCATCTGCTCACAGCAATGTTTTCAACAAGCCCCCTTCACCTTCACCAAAAGGTTCAGAAACATTAGAATATTCATTCCTCACCACAGGTGCCTTTCCCAGAGCCTCCCCATACACAGGCATAGTGGGTCACTCACTTGGTTACAGACAGACAGAGGTGGTTACTGAAATATGTGACTTAATTTATTTGTGTGTAGATTACTTCTGTCAGCAAATGGGGACAGCAACAATATTGGGAAATACGAAGCATCAGGTTACCTGGGACACAGCATTTGTTTGTCAGGAGTAGGTTTTTAATAGGCTTGCATCTAAATATAAGGACTTGAATAAATTTTAATAGTATTAATAATTTTAACTGTGCACACACAATTAACTGTAATTGTAACAGAATGTTCAGAGTTATGAATGCTATTAAAATATATTCAACTCTTTACATTTAGTGCACTCACAGTTAAAAAAATCAGTGCACAGCATAAATATCAAGRTACCAGCTGCTGAAAAGAGAAATCTGATGTAGTGTAATACAAATATGTCAAGTATGTATTGCCTTGTAGTGCTTACAAGTGTCATAGCAAGAGACTAAGTTATAGTAATCTTTTTTGTAAATTGCCTGTCTTGTATTAACTCTTATACATGAAATGCAGTGAAGAAACTCAAGATTGATCTGCTAGCTCTTTGTTGCAAACAAAGAAAAAAATTACAGGGCTCACWGACTTATTTTGGAAGAGGAAATAAACATATTTGATCTGTTGATTAATAGGAGATGCATTTCTCTAACAACCGTTTTTACAGTGGTTTTCTCAAGCCAGACARGAGGGCTCTCTTAGAAGGAGAGCACTTCACACAGGGTGATCTGCTGAACACCACTGGGACACAGGAATTAGAAGAGCCTTTGTATCTRAATTACTGTCTCTGTAATTCCCAGGAGAGCTATCTAGAGTTGCTCGATTTTATCCTCTCCAAAGGCATATATTCCTACATAGGTTTCCAATTTCRTAATGTGCTTAGAAATAGAAATGAATCCTGAATCACCTGAAAATAGTTTGAGCATTGAGCATCCTCCTAAGAGGAGCTAAAAGATGGGGTTTATGCAAGTGGCAGAGTTTATTAATTATTAATTATTAATGTAAGTAAGAAATAACATTTCACAGCTACGTGGTGTACACTGGGATAGGGAATGGTTCCACTTCTGTACTGATATCAGGTTACTTTTTTGTGTGTGTGTATGTGTGTGTGTGTGTGTGTGTGTGTGTGTCTGTAAATTGGGTTGCAAATATACAGTAACCACTCAGTTCCCTGCCTCAAAAACATGTAGCATGTTAGATATAAGAAGAACCTAGCACAGCAGTGTGTTCCACTTCATCGGTGGCTTGAACCTGTTTTGATATCTGCTCAGGAGTTCATTTAGCTGTATAAATCTAAAGAAATTCTCATTTCAAAGCAATATGGTAAGTCTGACATACCAAAGCAGATAGTAAGGGTTAAATTACTGTTGGTGTGTCTGCCCCCTGTAGTTCCAAAGCTTCTGAAAATGTACATTGCTATGTTATCTCTGACCATTGAAGAGCTGTTTCATGATTTAATTTTGGCCCATGGCATAAACTCCTAATCCTGGGTATGTATGTTGGTGGGAGTGGCTACAAGCAAAGCACCTGAGCTAACAACTTCAGTTGTCATTTAGCCTCACTAATTTCATTCTGTGATGGAGAGTTGAACAGACACTCCCATCAGTACTTAAGACAACCACTGCCTTCTGAGCATTAGCAGCAGACCGGCCGTAGAAAAATCTAAACACAGGCAAGTCAGCTGAGTTTCCTTGGTTGAACACAGACCCAAAGTTCACTCCTCTGAAAGATTAACTCTGAATTTTGCAAGTAGTAGGATCATCTTGATGGCCTCATGCATGTCAGCCTCATGCATGTCAGCCCCCAGAGAGGTCTTTCCTCCACTTTTAAGTCAGTGAACTGGTATAAGGCCTCTTTAAGTTTATAGTCA
Organism: Alauda arvensis; assembly: GCA_902810485.1. NCBI lineage: Eukaryota > Metazoa > Chordata > Aves > Passeriformes > Alaudidae > Alauda > Alauda arvensis. Next base: position 5,394,100 of record CADDXX010000005.1, on the reverse strand, counting down.
GTGGGTTCCAGATAAATCYAGGATGGGTTCCTCCTTCTTTCTCACCAAAACTTGCTTATTTACAYGGAAAACTTTCATATTTACCAGACAGAAAACACAAGGGCTCAGTCTGGAGGTCAGAGAGTTCAGTCAAGGGGATGGGCTTCTGCAGCAACCTGGAGAAAATAAGTGAATTGTTGTTTCTTTTTAATCACATGACCAGTGAGCCACACATCATCACTATCTTTCCATGTTTGTCAGTGGTCCATGTGGTTCTTTTATTCATCTAAACTCCTTCCATCCCTGCTGCAAAAACTCTGCTGAGTGAGCTCTTCAAACAACAGGTATTTATTTTGCCTATCCAGAATTAGGATACAGAGTTGAACAAAATTGGATTTGAGGGGAATTGCTTATTTTGGTAAGCTGGACAATAAAGCTTTATTCTCCCTATAACCAGCTTTCTGACAAAAGGATTTGTATTACACGCATGCAGATAAATCAGTATTGAAATACCAGTTGAACCCCAACTGCATTTTGAGAGATAAATGCTTTTTTTCTGCATAAATATACAGTTGGGTTTTTTTTATTATTTTTAGCATGCACAATAAATCACAGCTGCAAACAGCACTTTTAATAAAATATCTGTCATGTAAAATTATTTTATGAAAGGAGAAGTTTTATTGTACTGTTGTTAGGACTTAACATGTCAATAAATTTACTTTTCCTTAACTATAGCTAATAGACTGCATGTGCCAGAGTAGGTGTCACACCCTAAAAACTGGAATTTGTGGATAGATAGTGGTAAAAGTTCCAAACACTGAAAAAGCATTCAAATTGAAAAATTATTATTTTAAAAATATAAAAGATCCTTCCGTAGTACTTACTAACAAAGGTGCTGTACACAGTACATGCATATACATCCACAAAATAATAAAAGCAAACATTAATGTGTTCAAAAAGAAGATCGATGAGAAAGTCAGTTTTATTCTCAGAAGTAAGGGATTGGATTTATACTGTGGCTGTCATTCCCATCTATACTGTCTACTTTGTTTTGTTATAGCATCACATTATTGCTTTAGATGGCTGTGTAAGGTTGTGATGCTGCAATCTTTCTCCAGTGAGTAGCATCACTGACATTTTATGGGACTGCTCATTTCATGAGACTGCTCTTTTTTGCAGCTGCAGAACCTCAGGCTTGATAGCAGATGATTATTTTTTGTCAGTTATCACATGCTCATCACAACAGGATTTCATGCTACTTTGGACAAAAACCTGACAGTTACCAAATAATTAGCTCTAACTTCTCTGTGCCCATTAAAAGTGAGAGGATCATATTTCCCCRTTACACCCTTAAAAAGATCATGTCAAAAATCTGTTTCAAAAGTGCTCACAGTGCTTTTCCAAAACCATGGGGAGTTGTCAGCTCTCTCAATTGTTTGTTCTGGTGCACTGTCCAAGCAAACTCAAAGTCTGAGAAAAGCTAAGTCTACAGACAGGTTGTTACACCTTCTTCTCTTATCTGCATCTTACTCAGCAACTACTCAAAATTCAAATTTCATTCTCTGTTCTGGAGTCCTTGAGCTGCCTGACATGCATGATATCTAAATTATGTGGTCCTCACAAAAAACAGTGTAACTCATGTGGACTTTTTGACACTCTYTCCCCCTCTGCAATATCTTCCAGGATTAAGCCTCTCTCAGACCCTGACTCATCAATGTAAAACACCACTAGTCTTATCCTATGGATACCTTCTAACGGTAGCCAGGAACACCAAGAAAAGCAGGAGAAAAAGGGATTAAAGACCAACAGTGTGATAAAGTTGGTCTAAATATCACAGAAAACAARAGRCAGAAAGTTTAGTCTAAATATTGAMGTGGTGGAATTTTAATAGGTWTTTCAAAACCATTCTGGAGAAAGTGCTTTTAAGTTTGGTATTGTGATGGCAAAAGAATGGATTTGATGGTTTAATGTTAGAGTTCTTGAGTATCTCTTCACTTCTGTGTATTGAAGTTACTGATTTATAATTCCATCACATGTGATTGAGTTGCTGCTGGATGGGTGACYCGATGCACCTTGCTAAAGGAAGGAGCTTAGAAACTTGCAGTRTGAGTATGGAAGGGCTCTAAAAGAGAACAGGTATCAGCATTTGAACCTGGCATTTCCCTAGAATTAGGAATCATTTACACTGAGGATCAGGTCAGATCATACTGGTTAGTATGATCTTAGTAGGCTTTATGAAAAACTTCTATGCAATGTAGGAAGAAATAGTACCAAGTATAGCCACATTACTGCATTTTCTGATATTTACCAGTAATTTTCTGCTGGGCTGGAATTTTATAATCCCATTGAAACAATCTGGCTGCTTTTAAATCAGGAGAGAATAAATTGGAGTTTTTCCTCTCTCCAGGAGAAGGACTGATGGCCAAAGCATTGATGTGATTCCAGATCCTGTTCTGCAAGCCCAACTGCACTAAGTACTCCTAAATTTTTATTTTATCTTGCAGGGCTGGGCTGAGAGGAACATGGAAACCACAATTAAAGCCAAAATCAACTAAGTTTTCTCAATTTTGACCGAAAACTGACTTAGCCTGTAGTTTGGAAGACAACACAATTCCTAATCACCCCCATGTTTATATGGTGTCAGGTTTATATGGTTATATGAGGACAGCTAGGTAATACCCATTCAAAACATGGGACAGCAAGTGTTATATTTCTCATTCTCTTTTAAATGCATTTCTCATTTTAAAGCTGGAACAAACCAATTGCAATTTATAATACTATCATTAAAGGAAAAATTTTCTGGTGTTTTATAAAGACACTGTGGCTATGGAACAGCTGACCCATGATTTTAAAGTGTATAAATTATAATGAATAAATCTAAGACAATTTAAGYATTTCTTTAAACATGAGGGTCCATTCTGGTATCCATGTGTATTTTCTAGCCACAGCTAGCTGAGCTTTTTTGTTGTCCTACTACCAGTCATAGTCATCATTTCCCTGGTTTAGACTTTCATAAACACTTTTTTTAGTGAACATTAAAATATCTCGCATTACTAAATTACTCTGATTAGTGCATTTTCTTATGGGAGTTCTTTTAGATATATCACTAAAATTTAAACCAGAAATAAAATTGGGTAAGAGTATGATATAAAAAATAGTATAAAGCAACTGAAATCATCAAATCTGAGCAGGTAAAAGACAAAGAGTGCTGGAGAATGGAAGGGAAATGCAGTTTATTTATATAAACAATGCACATACATACCTTCTCATATTCACACATATCCATACTTTTTTGAATAATTAAGCACCAAATTAACAATTTTCATTATAGAAACCTTACCATGAGGCTCTCTCCTATGCTTCAAATGCAGAGCAAGATCTCTGTAATCACTTTTCAAACTTTACGCCTGCTGTACTCGTTTCCTTTTAGTGGATGTCCAATAGGCCTTGACTGATAGCTTTTCCCTTCTGTTGCCTTCCTAACAATTCTGATATTATTTCACAAGGAATTTGAGTCATTTCCTTTCCTCACTGCTATGCCTCTCCTGCAATCCTGCTTGTGTATCTAGCAGAGCACAGGATTCTTCCTCTCTTTCTGGCCCCTGGGCTTTTCTTTAAAAGAAAAAGCTAACAAACATGCCAAGTTGCATAAAAAAGTGGGATGTCAGTGCTCTGGTGAAATAATGACATTCCATGTCTGCAACCCCAATTTTTGAGGCAGTGTACAAGTTGGAAAACCACCAGTGGCAAGAGCAGTTGCCATTTTGAATTTCACTCTGACTCACCCAGTAAAGCTGTGGAAGAGACTATCAAGCTTTTAATTTCTGTTTACAAATGCAGGTAGACAGTGGTCTCTGTTGGAATGATACAAAGTATGCCAAATCAAATACTATGTTAAGTTTGGGGCTGCACATCTTTTATCTATATAATGAAGGCTCTAAGCCCACCAGATATTTTCTTTTAAAAATGTTATAAATAAAACCAGGAAAGATAGCAAATGACTGGAGCAAAAATTTAGCCTTTTATCAGTTTATAAGGTTTTGTATTAGAAGTGTTTAATTAAGCATGTGTTTTGTGAAATAGATTCTTGATGATGCAGCATTTAAATTCACTCTCCAGTTTATCAATATGCAGATGATTCTTTTACTAAGAAACAGTAAATAATTAAAGTACATAACAGAAAACTAAGCTTCTAAGCTTGTCCTTTACTTGAAGTACAAAGATTTTTCTTATATTGTTGTATACCTACAACTTCAGATAGTAGGTATTTATTTTGTTTCATAAGACTGGGAATGATAATATCAAATTTTAAACTAATTTATCTTTATGCTTTTATTCATGTGTGGGACAAACCAGTTGTACATATTTATTTACATAAATAATATTTATCTAAATAAATAAGATAAATAAACAAGTCCATTGTGACACATTAATCTGCTTTGGCACATTAATATCTTCAGCTTCTGTTCCTGAATTTGAAAATTAAAATGAAAATACTGAATCTAAAGTGACTTCTAAATGTAGTTACAAATCTGTATACAATTCTAAAAATAGAATGTTAATGTTTAAATGAAGGTGCAATTATGAGTCTGTAGATACAGAATTAGAGGGTAATACCATTATTCACTGGTAGGTCACTTATGATTAAAAGATACCAAAACAGTTCATAAAAAGAATTCATACAAATAGAGTAAGTKTTATCATTCTTACAGAAAATCGATGGTGGCAATAACTTCAAATTGTGTTCCTTTTGGTTTGTTTAGGTACTGAAATCTGTTCTCATTGACCGTGGAGTTTAATTTACGTGGTGGAATGTATATCAACATTTAAAACCAAACAAGCAAGCAAGCAAAATCTAAAATCAACAATAGATAATTATTTTAAATAGATTAATTTTTAATTTCAACTTATAATTAGATTATGGCAGACTTACTTATTCAGGTCTCCCCTGCAATAAGTGAGTCTATATAATTGTTTTCATCTAAAGATTTGGCCGTCTCATATGAAGCCTATTTTCTGGATAAAACTGGTGAGATCTTTGCACAGAACTAGGCACAGGGTGTGGGGATTTGGTTTGGTTTTTCTTTTTTTAGCAATATTAGCAAGCTTTTCTGAATAATCATAAAGAAAATGTGTGACTTCTAAAACGCAACATTACAATGCAGTATATGAGAGTATTCACTCTTCCTGTTGTTATGAAAGTTAATATTCTGAGAAATACTTGCCCTTCCTCTGATGCCCTTAAAACTTTTGTGCACATAAAATAGCTCTAGAGAGGAAAATATTATAGTGTGCAAAAAATGCACCTTGCAGAACAGTGCAGTACACTTAAGTCCAGATGAAGACTTTGGACTGACCAGTAACTTACCCCATATCCAGCTAATTATTAATAAGGACTATTATTTCTGAAATCCTAAATGTGTCTTCCAGAGGTGTACACATTAATTTGATTTTTCATCTTTTCAACATAAACTTGCTTGCAGACAGTTTATAGACTGCATTTTCGTCTGGTTCAGAACACAACTAGTAAAGTTTACAATTTTCCAGAAGAAACAAGGACTTTATTTGTTTCTTTCCTTCTTACCTGGGAAAGCCTTCTCACCTTTGAGAAAGAAAACCGTGCACTGGAAGCGTTACAGCAACCCTGTAAGCTCCATCTTTAATTGATGCAGCTTTCCTTGTTTACATTCCTGATTATTTTCATCCTCTGGAGTTAAAATGATTCCTTCTGCTGGCCACATGAGAGCAAGCTCAGTGCTATATTTTAAGGAAGTGTACTCAATTTCACCTATAAACCCCTAAAATAAGATCATGTTATTCTARGGGAGGGGAAGATGGAAGAAGGTGGTTGTTCAACGATTTAAACAAGTGCCCTGTGCTCATTTTGGAAAAAGACAGGGGCTCCCTGCACCCATTTCTGCTCCAATTTAATGAAGTTGTTAAAGTAGCAAGACTGACAGGTTAATTATCCTTTATAAAAGGGGGACAAATTGAACTGTGTCTTTCCATCATTTTTTGATATATCAAGAAGCTCCTGAGGTGCTCAGGTGCCACTCTGGTGAATAGAACAACTAATCCACTCTGCTATTCTTTGCTGACCCTGGTCCCCCCATCGGGGCCTTGCAGTATATTGCAGTTGCTTTTTGTTTCACATTCAACAGATTCCACTTTATTATAAATTCAGAAGGATTTTTTTCCTCCATATGTTGGCTGACAGCTTCCCTGAAATAACTGATGGCTAAATTTAAACTCTGATGAAAATTAACCCGAGTGTTAAATGCAAACAGGAGCTGCTTGGAAAGAAAAGAGTTATCATGGTAAATGCCAAACAGTGGAAAATGTGTGTAAATTAATGGAGTCTCACTGGTGACAAGCTGTCAGGCAGTTTGATGGCTCTTGCTAGTGCTTCAATCCCACTGAAGTTGGCCAGAGGGCAACATGGACAAGTCCTGCTTTTCAAAAAGACCGCGGGATGCTTGACAGTAACGCTAACTAGATCATCTAAAGTTCATGGTCAAATAAGAGATTTTTTTTCCTTTTTGCAAAGCTTTGCACTAAACAGAGTTCCTGCACAGCTGGGCTATGAATGAGATATCAAATCACAGTTTCTGTATGGCAGTCAAAACAGAAGGAAGATTTTTTAGAGACCAGAGTTGTGGTGAAAGGAATTCAGAGAAATTTAATTTCAAATATATATTTGTATTGTTTTGTTGCTGTGTCTGCCGAACACAGAGCAATGCTTGAGGGGGTTCTGGATGAAATCTTGTATTTCTAGATGTATTTTATATGGTTTTTAAAATTTATATTAATTTTAGTTTTTTATTGACTATTTAAACTGAATCATCCTCCATTTCTAAAGAAAGATTTGATATATATGGTAAGATACACCTGATCTCCTATTCTTTATTCTTCTCTGCTATTTTTTTTTCAGCATTTGTAAGCTGTACTTTTGGGAAATTAATTAGTGGTCTGCTGCTTTCAGAAGAATGGTCTTGTTATTTACTTCTATGGAAGTAATCCTTAATCYTTACAGCATCTAAATAATCTCTTATAGTATGTTCTGGCAAAATTTTAACATGAMATAAAGTAAYTTAGTGGAAAAKAAACTGAAACCACAGTAATGTATCTGAACCTTYACTAAGCTCTATAGAAGGAGTCTGTCTCTGGCTGTGCTTTTGTCAAAAATRGGAAAGCACAATCTTGCTTAAAGGAGTAGTTTTAATATTCTAAAATTAATATTTTGAAGATGCAGTCTTAKTCCACTTAGCAAAGCCATTACTTAAACCATCTGTATATTCAGCATAAAGTGTAAAATACAATAAAAAGTCACTCTAGTAGATAATTCATAATTGTCACTGTTTACATGAGATTGAAATAGCAATATGCCTTATGGAAATACCTGTCCATATTGGTCAGGATAATTTCTCCTAGGCTCATGCTCAAAAGCACCATTCTTGAAATCTTAGCAAATGCCACACAATGTACACAGGAGTTATATTTGAATAATACCTTGGAGAGAACAAAGGACAAAGTGCAGATCTACTCTCCATGATCCATCTAACTCATGTGACCTCACCACTTCACCTYCTGTGACTGATGTCACCCATCCATTCTCTCTTTTTCAGCATTTCAATGCCGTTATCAGTTCAAAGAGCACCAGGTTCTCAAAGTTCTTTCCCCTCTGCAGACCACTGGCTTCTCTGTGAAAATGATCTCTGGCAGAGGAGACAAAATTATGTCCAGAGTCAGTAACCTCTTTCCTCTGTAGGAAAGCATTTCTGTCTTGACTCTTGATGTACTATGACTCTGGACAGGTGGATGAATTCAGTGTGTGCGCCTTGATACACAAAGTTTGCATTTAACACTGGGAATTCTTAGTTGGTTTAGGTGACACCTAACTAATTTAACTTGTAAATTAAGATGCTTGCCTTTCATAGTATTTTCCTTTCCTYGAGCCCCGTGTCTGAGGAAGGGGATAACTGGTCTCTCATTAGAACCAGGCATTACAACATGGATTAATGATTAGCACACAAGTGGTTCAATCAAATTCTGTGGGGTTTCTCATATAGCTAAAGGTAGTTCACTCTTTGCTAGATGGTGTGTGTATTGCAGTGCACAGTTAGAGAAGAAGGAAACTGTTCAAATGGTTTGAATTCTCTGCTCTCTTCACTGGTTACTTGTACAGGTAGATGAGGAGTACACAGGAGCCTTGTGTAGGTAAGTCAATACCACACTGCATAAGCCATTGCTCTGTATCACATCCTCCTTACAAAGCAGCTCAAAAGAAATAATTAAAATAGAAATATGCAATCTCTGCCTTCAATAAAAATATAGATGTCACAAAACTCAGAACATAGTATTGGTTACTTTTTAGATTTCTCTCATGTGCCTGCAGTASATACACTCTGGCCTAAATGGGGAAGATTTTCTTCTTTTTAGCTGGAAGCAATACCAGAACTTATTCTTCTGGCTCTATTTAATAGCTACGTATTAAAAGACCTTTTTCTTTGTTTTTCATAAATATCCTGTGACAGATAACTGTGTGGTGAGGCTTTACACTTTCATCATTCACTTTCAAAGTTTAAATTATTATATAGAATGTGACACCCTGGCCACGTTCATAACTGTGAGCACTTTAACTAGAAACCTTTTTTTCTGTGACCTATACAATTTAATCTGTGGACTTCATCAATTTCAAGAAGTCTTTTGATTGCACACTGCTATATCAGAGCCTAGAGTAATACTGATTTCATTTAAGAGAATGGGCTTTTTATTTCTCCTTCACTGACTAGGGGAYTTAATCTGCAAAGTTTCCCACTGTATAAAGGCCAGAACTTAGAGTTGAAACCTCACAGCGCACATGAGGCTACAACACACAGTGCTTACTCTCCTGCTGTGCTTTCACCACTCTTCATATACCACTGGGAAGGCTGGCAACAGCCTTACCCACCTTTGAATTCCCAACAGTCTAACAAAGAGGGGAGTCATACGTGGTGCATTAAATCCATTTCTTCCAGTTTCTGCCCAAGGGGCTGTGGCCATGGATGTAGAGTGTATTTCCTTTCTTGTGCATCCCCAAGTGCAAAKAGGAATAAACACTGCCATTTGTGCGTTTCTGCTGCATATAGGGTTTGCAGACTCTTCTCTGAAGGTGGGGCTTATTGACAAAATAAATTATGTTTAGAAATTTTTATGCTATCCTGATATTAGAAGGTTTGGGTGATATTTAAGTCCATGAATTTGCAGAAGCATTCTTGCCAACTGGAGCTGAGCCCAGGATCAAGAGTGATCGCTGCTGCAAAGAAACAGCAGAAGATACACAATCAGYCTATTCCTTTTTCTAATTTTATGGGATGTGCTCCTGTCCAAAACAATGAGGTTGCTGGACTTCTACCTTTGGGGCTTTGGCTACACATAGTGTCAAAGAAACTGAACCTTGGATTTGCTTGAAGGAGGAGAACTGCCCTTCCAGAGCTTGTAGTTTCTACTGAAGCTCCAAGAAGACATAACAATATCTGTGAAATCAGAAGGTAAAATGATGTGTAGTGCTGGAGAAACTGGAGGAGCCAGCTCAGGGCTRGGTGAAGATTTCAAGYGAGCCAAGMAAGCTGACTTTGCAGCCAGAGTGGGATTCAAGTGAGTCAGGGCTCAGGCAGAAATWGTTCTCCTAGAAGGGACTAAAGCATGGGGTCCAGCAGCAGTAATGTGAAGCTGCTGCCACTGCAGGTGTGCCTCTTCAGGGTGTTAAACTGGCAGCAGGTGAATATAAATAAGGTGCACAGACGGTGTGTGGAGGAAAAGGGGAAATTAATGAACAGTCTAACTGCTGAGCTTGGGAACACAGAATGAAAACATGTTGAACTTGACATGTCTGCGCTGCTGTTTTTGTAAATGCTGATGGCTAAACAAAGTGTCTCTGTGACCAAAAAAAAAAAAAAAAACCTCAAAAGAACCTTCTATGTATCTTAGGAATGTTAACAGATAATATTTTTGCTCAATCAATAAAATCCTGGTTGATTATCAAGTGTTACTTTGACCCTATTCCTGAACAAGGGCATTTAAAGAGAAAATATTTTGTAGCTATAGATTCTTTTGTTGGAAAAAAAAATTCACTACTCCTTAGGGAGCTGTAATCTTCAGTGTCCAATATTATGCTACATCTTGCAAGGCAGGGCTGTGCACAGTCACAGCAAGTCTGTTAAGCTTTCTCCYGAACAAGAAGCAGTGGAAATCTGACAGCATGGTCCTGTGTGGGTGTTATTTGCACAGCTGGAAGTGYAGAGCAGATCAGATTAAAAAACTTTTAGTCCTCAGCTAATGTCTCTTGCACAGGGCTTTGCTGTGTTATGCCCCAGCCTCACTGGGAGCTGGCAGAGAGAYTGCTAATGCAGCTCCTTTCTGCTTGGAGCTGACATCCCCCTGTGTCTACAAGTACATCTCCCGCAGTATTCACCATTCTGTTGATGCTCCTGTCCAAAACTACTTCCAGTCTGGCAAGATTTAAACACRTCAGTAACTATGAAATAAATAAGTCCTGCCAGATACATTCCTTAGACTGTTCACTGGTCAGTCTTCCTCTTTTTTTAGTGACTGTGAAATTGAAATTCGTAATTGCTCCTGGAAAGAGGACTCAAAGATGACCCTTATCTTTGAGATGCAAAATCCCACTGCTTTTCTYAGGCAGACTTTCAGTTGTTTAATGTTAAGAACTTGGTAATAGGATGGTGGAGGGTGACCCACCCAGAAGATGAGGCTAATTCTGRTATTTTCCACACCTTCCTTCTATCAACAAGCAGATGCATGAGCAAAATGTCTTATTTCTCTGAGTTCACCTTTTGGTGTTGATTTTTACATTAGCATAGCCTCATATGAGCTGGTTTTACTTAAGAGCTGTGAATCCATTAATCCATGAACACATGGATTAAAACAGTCTTCTACCAATTCTTGCATCTCAGCCTCAACATAGGAAGGAGAGACAAAACATGAATAAAGACAAAGTAGAATGGAAATACATCTTGATAAATTAAGCATTTTTAACCCATAGGAATGCTTATGGTATACATACATCCAAAATCTATTCATTGTGTTTCTGTTCTTGATGCAAATGAGAAATATATAGACAGTGAAATATGRGTAYGTAAGGAAAGATAGGAGWTCAGACTGATCAGATGTGGGAATCAGCTTTCCAGCTATCAGATGATGGATAATTTGTGGAGAAATTCTGGAAATGAGCATAAGTGATGAATCTGACACAACAGAGAGAATAATGTTGCATAATCAGGATATGAAGTGAGCAGATACCATCCAAGAGTTATCTTTATATAGATTGATATGAAAATCTATATCATGGAGATGTTATGCAATAAATATCTCCAAAGCTTAGACAGTCTTCCATCTATGCTGTGTAGAAGATAATGCCAAAAATATGCATGACAACAACTGATAACAGCAAATCGGAGAAAGCAAGGAAGTCTGAGTGGGAAATTATATGTCAAAAAGCAGAACAAAGTTTGTTYTTTTCTGTCTTAGTGGGCCAATGGCCTTTGCGACAAACCACTGGCAAATATGAAAAGCATACAGAAAGTTTCTGCGGTGACAGAATCAACCTAAATTTCTGCRAAAGTTAGGCAAGGATAAAGAGAACTCCCAAGGCCTACACCAAGGGAGGTGAGAATACACTTGGAAATGGGAGATGTTAAGGCAGGGAAACACAGCAGCTGTACAGCTGATCCTTCATCATGGATGCYGTAGTGTGAGAGGAAGAAAGATGGCAGGAAAAGGGAGAAAGGGCTGTCAGTCAGAATCAGCGAGAGGGGAGGAACTGAATGGAACAACTGGTGGCAGCAGACTTCGATGGGAACTGAGGAGAGAAAGGTTTACTGCAGCCTTGTATGAAAAAAGAAAGGACACAGTGGAAAAGTTGGAGAGGAATAGAACACAATTTTACTTTCATGGGACACAACATCTATGAAGAAAACAGTGCAGGCAGAGTCCTGTGGAGGAGCCCTTGTGCCTTTCAGCATTGTTGACCAACAGGAAGGAAAGCTGGAAAGGTATCGGATAACCTTGTGTGGAAAGAGACAGAAGAAGAAACTTGGAGCAGTGGAGGGGACACATAACCCACAGGAATATTCTCATGGGAGAGATGGACCAGTAATACAAATCAGGRGGGTAGAAGTTGGCTGGCTTTTTATGGATGTCAGTGAGGGGTGGGGAACAGGGAGAGAAGAAGGGGATTGCTCTACAGAAACAGCCCTCAACAGCCCTTTGCACCCTGTATAGAATGGGATCTAAAACCTGTGTTTGCCTGGATATCTTTGAACTGATGGYCCCAAGATTTACAGTAACAGTTTGACTTCAGATCTGTAAAGTACTGGGAACCAAGTCTCTTGAATCCTGTTATTAGGTGTGTTGGCAGACACCAATTATTAGGTCTGTGAGGAGAGCATCAGACATCTTCTCTGAAGTCTATGAATCTGCTTCAGTGATAATATTGACCCTCTGCTTACTCACCTAATGAATCAGTGACTCACTTTTATAACCACTCGGTGTTTTATTACAATTTCTAGCCAGATCTGAGTAATTATTAAAGAGAGAACTCTGTTACAGATGTGGAGGGGGTTTGTAGYTGGGGAGGTTTATGACAGGATGCATGTGATGTCTGCAGAATTAAKTTGTTAAAATGTTTCAGAGGACAGGGCTATATATGTTTAAGAAATTAGTTTTCTTGCCTTTTCTAGCTCTTTCGTAATGCTTGAAAATGCTGCTCATTCAACTTAACTTCTTCAAATCTTATTTTTTTTTCTTTTGTTTGAAAGATCTAYCTAYACCACCCAGAGAGARAAAGAGAGAGGAAGAGATCTGCTCCCTGGAAAGCACTTACCTCTCCAATTAATATATTAAAAAATTCTGCACTTGCTCTTTGCCTGCAGGTATGTCAAATGAAAGAAGATTTCAAACCTCTCCAGAAACAACTTCATTAAAAATAAGAATAATAATAATAAAATAGCAATATAAAAACTYCTGCCAACTGAGATGCCCCTGGTGTCATTACCTTTTTAGGTGTCTGGGAACATTTCTGTGGAATGTGTTGATACAAGCTGGGCTGAACTACTGAGTAACACTGGGCACTCTGTGCTGAGCTGCATTACTCTTGCAGGCCTCTTGTATAGGTGCTTTACCAGATAATGTTCTGACAGATTTTTACAGGCATGGTTTTGTTTTCCCTTCCTTCTTCCATGAATAATTGGAGGAATTTATTTAAAATCTCTCCTTCTTGTGTACTGGGAAYATATTTTTTTTCTCTAAGTCTTTGCCTAATCTTGAAAAGGGATTTGGAAAACAATCTCTGAACCTGCTGGGTTTGGAGTTACAGTGTTTTCAGGAGGAGACAGCCGTCAATCGGCCAGGGTTTGGAGCAGACTGAGGTCCTTGCTGGTTTAAAGCAGACCTTAAAATATCCTGAATCCAAGGCCCCTGTGCAACACCTGACCAAGGACCACCTTTCATATCCCCRCCGAATTAAAAACAGCTCTGCAAGGCAGCGAGGCTGTGAGATGCCGAGCTGTCCTGTGAGGCTGCCTCAGCCCACAGGTAACTGACACTGCCTCTTCCTCCGCACGGCTCTGGCCCCTCTCGCTTCTCCATCTTCCTACCTTCCCTGCCATCTGTTCCCGCTGCTCCCGCAGCCTCCCCGCTCTCCTCCCGCCAGGGCCTGTCTGAGCAGACGGGTATGAGAGCCTCTGATGAGGTAGGCCTCAGGCCCCTCCATCACTCCTCGCCACGAGGAAAGCACCAGCTGTCTGGCTTCATTTGCATTTTCTCTCCAAAATAATGAAATTAGCCATGAGTATCCTGAGGTGATGCGAGACGCAAATTTAGGCTGGATGTGTCAGCGTGTGCTGGGAAGGGAGAGGGAAGGTCACGGAGGATGCTCGCTGCATTGAAATGGAGGGCAAGGCATCTCCCGCCGGCTGCCAGGGCCCCGCCACCCAGCAAGAGGCCTGACGGGCGTATGGCTCTCCTGGGCCCCTCAGCCCACAGTGCCACCAGCTCACCGGGCCGAGACATCCGGCCTGTGTCCCTGCAGACACCTGAGGAGGCCACGAGTGTGGTTCAGCTGCCCAGGGCCAGCTGGGGGTGCAGCCGGGCGCTGCTGCAGCGTGCAGGAGCTGTGCGATGGCGGCACCGGGCCTGGCCACCCATMGCGCCTTCGCCACAGCCCTGCTGTTCCTGGCTATCTCAGTGTTTGCTCAGTCGGGGCTCCTCGCAGGTGCTGCTCAGCAATCCTCATCTCTGCCTCGCATTCCTAATCGTGTTTCAGAGTATTTGCTGAGGTGTTTCCTGCAGTACTACGAACACAACTGAACAGGCTGGAGTTCTGGCCTCACAAGCTTTTATTCTTCTGAGGGTAGTCACTGCTTCTTCTGTTTTTACTGCTCATTCAGGTAAACAATTATTTACTGCATATATGTTCATACAGAGTACACTTATTTCTAAAGCTGGCTTTYCACACTCCACTATTTCTTTGTCTTAATTATTYTCCAGTGATAAAGGGTCTTGAGATCTTGAAGACAGCTCTTTAAGACAAATCTAGAATACCATTACCTAGATGAAGAGTAAAACTATTTAGAAAAAAGGGGCATTTTGAAAAAAAAAATTAAAACATTTTTTAAAATAGTTTAAAAATATTTAAAAGATATTTACTTTATTCATGCACGTATTTTCTCAGGTAAGATTATTAATTAGCTTGTGTATGTAAACAACTTCTTTTTGTTTGCAAACGAAAATATTCCACAATATTCTGAGAGAATATTGYRGAATATTCTTGGAAAGYAGAATTTTTTTCTAAAAAATTAGTGTTGTCACARCTGGGCTCTATAACAGACTTACACCAAAACTAATCAGTGCACTCTGATTTTGCTCTCAAATGTCACATTAAACTCTTCATGAAAACAAAAGATCAGCTATGCAAAAAAAAAAAAGTCTCASCTGCCAGAACAGATTTGGTCACTCATGACATCTTCAGGCTAGGTGATTGGTGAGCAGCCTGGGAAGCCACACTTCCTCTTGTTCATATGGAAAGATGAAGCATTTCCTCACAGATTTTTTTGTCTTCTGTTTCATATACGTAGCAACAGTCTAGGTTTTCTACCCAAGGCTGGTTTGCAGGTCCTGGGGTTTTGAGCTGAGGGCCACCAAAACAAGACAGAGCATTCTCCACATGGTCTAATGTGTGCTGGGGTGCACACATTAGGTAATAATTTCATGAGCAACTGCCTGTGCTTTGTTGACAAACAGATTTTATAGCCACAGACTACAGATTTTATAGCAGCCACATGTTATGTGCTATCAGGTTGCATGCTCCCATTGTCCAAGAGATAGTGGGAAGGTCTGGACATACAATGGACCAGCTTGAAAAAGAGGGTAAATTTGAGGAACTGGCAGGTTTGAGACATTTTTACTGGTTCTTGAGGATGAAGGTGCTTTTTTCACTTTGTTCATATCTAAATCTTACTTGTACTCTGTARGCAATGGAGATTTGTATTAGAGGGGGAGAAGATACTCAATTACAATTGATCAGATTAAGATTTTCTTTCATATGTTTAGAATTTAAATATAAAAATGTATTATGTAGTTTGAGTATAGTTTCACTTGCTTTGCACTAAATACCAGGTTTTGGTGATATCTTCAGCTTAACTAATTCCTCATTTCATCTTCAAGCATCTTGTTCTATGTTATCTGTTCTGTCCTATCACTTTCCTCCACCCATGCTTAAAGAGTAAACAAAGGCAGAATGAACCAAGATGATCTTGTATAGATTTTGTTGTCTTCCCCTTACTCTGAAGTCAAAACAGATGTTGTAAAACTGGAACAAGATATTTTCAAGTTCATGGGAATTTCCAGTGGTTCGAGCAAAGCAGGTTTTGCTTTTGAGATACACCATAACTCTTGGCAAGAGTTCATCTACAGTGGTTCTCAGATAGACTCAATTTTCTTTTTCAATTTATTCATCAGACCAAATACTTTATGGGGCTGGTAAACAGACTATTATGTCAGTCTTGTCCAAATCCAAGTAGTTACCTTCCTTGATTTCTTACTTTATTGCAGGCTAGTTCTCACCTCTTCTTTCTATCACAAKTTATTTTACCAAACACAGCAGTGGCTCAGATCCCTTCAGTGCTTACTCACTGTTTAGAATGATGCACCTTGCCTGACAGCTTTTCATGTCAGTCAAAAGTCTGGGTCAGTCACTTATCAATTGACCCTGTGTTAAAGGCAGGCCCTCATTTCAGCACCCGTCAATAGCAGCTTTTGATGCATTTTCAGCAGAGGCTGTTTCAGTGGAGCTCTCTGTAAGTCAGCATGTATGGACCTTAAGGAAAGGGAAACATTGATARAACTCTGAAAGTAGTTTGGTGTCTGGTTTGTTGGTATTTAATGCATGGATCTTTTTTTTTGTCTTTGTCTGGAGGACAATTCTCATTGCACCAATATCATTAGGAGATGTGCTGATCGTGAGAAATGCAGCGAGTCCTACCAACATACACAGCCAAAGCCCTTGCTAATTTCACATCCCTTTTCTAGTACAAATGAACATAAATAAAAGGCTGGTCTCTTGTACTTTGCTAATGTGGAAGAAGAACCTTTTGATTATTAGCTGCAGTTACCATGAGCTCCCAACCTGGGATGGTGTCTACGCTTCTCCTTCTGAGGTGTTAATCACAAATCTGCCAATCTTGTCCCACTTACAAGACAAGGAAAGAAATGTGAACATGTAAAAATTCACAGAGGGGCCCRGGAAAATTTCCCTGACACACTCCTGCTGTGACACCACAGCAATTGAAGAAGGCCTGTCATTTGGTTGTCAACCTTTGACCTCAGCCAGACATATTTTGAAATGATGTGAAAAGAATTGCTGTGCTGTACGGCTGGCTCCTTACAGCTTTGCATGTCTGTCCTTGATGTCAGTCAAAAGTAGTTAACTGGCACCCATGGAGTCTAAAAAAAAAGCTCCTTTAAAATATCAGTAATGACTTCTGTTAGCAAGACTAGCTCTTGTCAAGTAATGACTTTATGACATAAGGTATTGTTTATCTAGGCATCGTTCTCTTACTTGCATTTTAATGAGCCTAATTAATAATAAGTTAGAAGTCCTCAGCTATTTCTTCACAGCTGGACCATATGCACTAATTACACTGAGTGTGCAAACTTAGGCTAATCCCTTCGTCAAAAGAAATATTTTAATTTAAAAAACCTCAATGTACTTTTTTTTTCACCTGATTGCTATACATGTAATCTTTTCATTCTGGCAAATTTGCACAGAATAAAAGTAAACCTGGGAGTGGAGGAATTCTATAATTTATAATTTTTCTAGTGGTAGACTTCATACTTAAAATAATTGGGAAAGATMATTCAAGAGCAGAGGGGTGTCAGGTTTATTTCGGATGTGCGTTAGGTTCCATAAAAGTAAGGGATAATAATTTTTAAGTTGAAGGATAATCACCAGTTTCTATGAAGAGATGCTTCCTGAACAGCAGTATAAAGGATAAATATACTTTRGTGCAAACAATTTGGGAGTGTTTCTATTTTCAAAGTGCAACAGAATACATAATACCAGTCATTACAATTCCCCAAAAGTGATGAGACACAATTAGTTCCAGTCTAATAATAATTATGTAGTCCATATTAGATCAAGCATTACTGTTTGAAAATAGGCAGGRTGATTTTGCCAAAAACGTGTACATTTGCAAACTAATGAAATACAATTTTAAAAATAATAATGATTACAAGGTTTTTTCTTATATGGAAACTTCCTTGACTGATAAATTGGTGTTTGATTTTTTTTTTCAACCAAAGAAAGATCATACTTTTACAAACTTTGGACAAGAAATACGACTATACAGCTGTCCATCAGGGCACATAAGGAGCTAGAATCAGGAATTGTAGTTAACTTCAGACTGATTCAATCATTATGTGAGATCATAAAGTAYCCTGATATCAAAATAGCTGTGGTATTAGGGATCCAGTTACTAAGAAAGGGCTATTTAATAAAAATTCAGTATTAAAATCCTGTTGGCAAATATGAAAATGGCTARTCATCAGATGTCTATGTTTTCCAGCTCCATACCAGTTCAAAGTCACATTTGTCTGTCTCCACAGGGAAGCAGAAATCAAAGAACCACCTTGGATGGCAACACTGTCCCTCCCTTTTAACCTTTTTTTTTTCCCCCCCAGTTCCAGGCTGTTGTTCAAATGGAGTTGGCCTGCTGACTGAAGAAAAATGCTGATGGCTCTTCTGCCTCTTGTGTGTTTTGCCTGCAAGTCTTCTTCTTGAACTGAGTAGTGGCAGGTTTTCCTCAGCAGCTTCCATAGCTGTGTGTGTAGATATGTGAGCATGTGCCTTGGGATCATGTCCTTAGTATTAGATTCTGCTGATGGAACCAACAGCTCTTAACCCAAAGAAAACATTTCCTTATTTGCCAAAGGAATAAAATGCTCCTGCATGTGATTACACATGAAGCCACCACAGAGGTGAAAAATCACCCCTTACAGTGTCATCCCTCCTCCTTTGTATCTTCAGCTCTTACCAYTGGGCCAGGCCCAAAACAGTTTCAGTTCTTTCAATCAGCTCCCCAATAACTGCAACCTCAGCATCCAGCTGAGTCCTTTCTTAGCAGCTGCTCTGTCTGCCTGAGCCCAGAAGTTTGTTCTTAAAAGGTTACACTGCTATGCATGGCTGGCAGCACCATTGGCTCAGGTATCTACAGGTTTCCTATATTTATGGGCATACAGTTTTCAGTGGCAGAACTCAAA
Organism: Alauda arvensis; assembly: GCA_902810485.1. NCBI lineage: Eukaryota > Metazoa > Chordata > Aves > Passeriformes > Alaudidae > Alauda > Alauda arvensis. Next base: position 5,375,305 of record CADDXX010000005.1, on the reverse strand, counting down.
TGAGTAAATTGGAATGAGCAAATGTTTCTAGCAGAAAGGAAAAAACTGTGGTCATAAAGTAAACTTACTATATGTACACATTGAAAAGATTTTTCCTAAAGTTTGGTTATACAGAAATCCTACATTGGCAAGACTTTTTTTCCCACCAAATATGACATGCAGTTACCTCTGCCTGGATGCACATAAAGAATATGAGGCCTTTCAGGAAAGGAAAAATTGACCCRATGTCATGAAATTTGGTTTGCCAGACAGAGACCCAGTTTGAGCCTGGAAACTCACTGATGTGGAACTAAAAGCAGTTATTTGTGGAATTTCTGCCCCCATGGGCTGGTCGGGGCCACATTTGTATAATTCATATATTGTTCAGAGGTCTATGAAGGCATTTCAGTTTTTGAGGGTTTGTTGATATTTATACAGGCACAAAAACTATGTAAATTTGGATTTTTTTTTTCTTTCATCTTTTTGTTCTGTTCCTCCCCCTACATAGTGGGGCTATCACTGCAGTGTCAGGACAGTGCAATGAAGTGATGTAAGCAGGTGACCATAGGCTGACAGCCATTCCTCAACACCAATCCTGACATTGCYCTTGCCACCATGGTCTATTCTATTGTATGAAGGTTCATTTTAGCTATTACAGAGAATTTCAGCAATTCCAGCATATCTCTTGGGAGGATCTTTGGTCATGTAACATATTTTTCCAATAAGAATTTTTTCCTGATGTACCCAGTCTAAATTTTCCATTCCTTATTTTCATTCCAGTAGTCCTTGCACTTTACTGTACTTTACTCCTTCTGGTTTATCTACCCTACAGACCATTGCAAACTGTTAGCTCATCCTGCCTTACTTACTGTTTAGCCAAGCTTTCATTTCATATCTTCAGACTTTTCAACCTTTGCTTCAGTGAAGTCCTAGAAACCTTTCAAATATTGACTTTGCAAATACAATAGTTCTTTCATAATGAGTTACTCCACACATAGCAGTTTGCATGGAAATTTAGTAATGATGCTTTATCTTCTATTTAGAAAAACAGTCACAGTCAAAGAATATTTTTTACCAAACTATAACAAGCTATTTTGTGGTTTGGAACAGAGCAAGACTTTCCAGGAATTCAATGAAATTAGTTTGAAGTTTTTATTCTGTGTTGTTCTCTTAGAAATCTGAATGCTATTGCTTGCTTGTCTAATTTGTAGTATTTCCTGGTTCTTATCAGACAAACAGGGTTAGTACACCAGACAAGCTCCCCTCTTACAGTTACAGTTAAGCCCTTACTGTCTAGTCCTTTGAGTCCATCTCTCCATACACAGAAAGCCTCTGCCGGCTCTATGCAGCACCTTCCTCCATGAATAGACCTCACTGCCCTAAAAGGCAATGTGCTGCTGCTATAGACATTTTTCAGAAAAGGCAGTTCTCCCTTCCTGTTTGGTATTGGCCTATGTTCACCTTCTTTCTTGTGGAGATGCACWTGTTTGGAGTATCTACAGTACATCTAAGAGACATCCTTGGTGTCAGGATGAGCTCTGGAGCCAGATGCTGTCAGCTGTGCTTAACTCAAKGAAATCAAGTGCTGGACAGAGAGAAGAAGGCAGAAACTCTAAGCTGAAGCTGAAGTTCAGGTGAAGTTCCTTTCCAAAGAAACCTACCATGTTCAGGGCCTGACCCAGAGCTTCTGGAAATCAGCCTGCATTGCGTTCCTTTTGGATGCTGTTATTATCTGTGGCAGCACAGGAACTCCAGTCCCGAACCAAGGCACAGGCAGAAAGGGACTAACTGTACCTAAATTACCTTCTCTGTACTTAATTTATGCTGATGCTAAAGTTTGTTCTCTCAGGACCTTCCAAATATAGACATGAACCCCCGTTTCCCTTGGAAAGCTGAGAATGTCTCCCCTCCAGAAGGTTAGTGCTCCAGTTTATAACCTTGATATATTGTCTGATCCTAACCTTGTTATTTAATTAAGTCTGGGCTCTGGAGCGGTGCAATTCCGAGGTGCTAATGCTGTGTGCAGTGAAGATGAGGACATTGCTCTGCTTTTTTCAAGGGAAAGTAGCAGAGTAGGGATGAGTGTTTGAACACAATGCTAATTATCAGCCACAGGAATTACTTTTCATGTTATAAAGCCTTTTATTCTTCTTCGCTTCCCATAAAAAAAGATTCAGCTAATTTAGGTACCTACACAATTATTTTTAGCAGTGATTAATGGATTAATCTAACCATATGGAATTAGCGTATTAGTCTCAATATTGCATCAGATGTCAGATTATTTTTCTGTTTTAGGGGTTGGAGAGTCCATAAAACTGTTCTGGGGAGTATGGAAGGGGGTTTTTCCCTTTTTTATGTTTTTTGTTGTCATAATTTTTTTTAGGTTTTGGATTTTCTTTTTTAGTAAAGAGTRCTATTTTTGGTTCATGCTGCAAGCCTTACCTCTCCTCTCCGTCCCATCATGCAGATWTTTCCAGGGACAGTAAGATCCCTGTTAAGAGCTACAGGAAGGCCTTTTCATGCATTTGTCAAATCTTTTTTGCCATTTATTGCCCTTTAAAATGACATGAAAAAGGTTGCTGACATAACCTAACCATTTTTGCTGAAAAAGGTTGCTGACAACCACCTAACCTAACCAGCATTTACTGTGGTTAGATAAACCTGCTTTACTTATAGTGGCTAGTTGTTTTGTGGTTTTTTTAAGGGAGCTATTTGATGTTGATCAGATCTTTTAAATGATAGAAGTGGTCCCAGTGGAGATGGATTAGTAAGCAGAGAGTAGATGAGGCAGTGAAAAGCACAAACTGCAATTTACCACATGGTCTGTGCAATTTATCACACAAACGTCTCTGACACATACATGGTACGTGTGTATCCTACCAGTTTGATTGTGTTGTGCTTATCTACTTGCATAAGATGTTAGCCAGGCTTCTCCCAGTCYTGGAAAAAAGACTAAGTTGCACTGGAATTTTGCTGCTATTGGTCTACAAAGCACGGTGTAATAATATTTAAAGCAGAAATTCTTTGTGCTGAGGAYCACCACAAAATTTATATTAAGAAAATTACTGAAAGTAAGGCTCACCTTCAGGTTAGATACAAATGCACAAGAGAGAGGAATACAACCTTAAGAACCTGACATAGGTTAATTTAATCAAAAAATACTCTGTGTATGTCTAGAGAACCTAAAGGCAGCRCTGCATAGAGGTATCTATGCTAGCTAATGCATAGAGATGTATTTTTCGTGGTCTGCAGATAACTGCATGGATATTAATRAGATTCAGTCTTTTGTGCTAGAGGCAACATTTCTCCTAGATCATTTTATTTGTTCCATATTGTTATCTAGTGCTGCATCAAACGGGTTTAGTTTGCTGGAGTTTCTTCAAAAATTACATCTTGAAAACAGTGCAGGCATCATGCTGTGCACACCTGATAATGTTCTGCACCATCAGGAATTCCTACCACACTTTCGTCCTATTATGAAAACACTGAACCAGAATCAATTCTTTCATAGCAAGAGCCAATTGTTTAAAAAATARCATATATATGGGGGTTTTTTTCTGCCTGGACTATAGATTCCATACAGCTCCTTCAACAATGAGAATATTACCAGTAAATTGTGAATAGTGTCTGCTTCTTGCTTATATTTTAAATAAAAAATAAATTCTATACATGTTAAGACAACAGTGTTTACATGTGGAAAAACAKGAGAATAAGATACATGTTTAAAGAWAAATATTTAGTGATGATAAACTTAGAAAAGGATCCATAGTATTTTGCTACTTGTAAACATTKCCCTATTAGGGATTGAATAATCCTCATATTCAATGTTGCAAACCGTGGGAAAGTTGGATTTTAAAATAAATTTCAGAATGCAAATGAGTTTTGCGTTGTGGAATGTTCCAAAATTATGTATGCTAGTCACCATAACCAGACTCAAYTCAAAGTTACTGCACAAGCCAAAAGACAGATTCCTTTATAAAAGTACTTTTAATTAATGGTGGTACAGCTTGAGCTGGGTGCTTCTCTAGAAGGATCCTGAAAAAATTAGCYCCTGGGCAATTCTACCTTAACAATCCAAGTTCCATGCCTCTCATGCAAATATTTGGATGAATGGTAATATTAAGATCTGGTTATAGATTTATTTCCTGTTTTGTTACTAAGCCATTCTGGCTGGTTCTGTAGTTACCTATTCAGCTGCAGCATGGTTGCTGATGAACTGGTACTTAAGAAACCTACTAGAGTTGCCAGAGGAAGCTCGTGACATGCTGTAAGTTTAATTATGTTCAATTCATTAACACAATTAGAGCTGTGAACAAATCTATTGACACAGCCAGAATCACTTAGAAACAGCTAGTAAGTCATAGATTACAGGGACTTGTTCTCCATCCCTACATGTCGAGCATGATTCCCTGGCAAAATACATCAGTCAGTCATTTGGGAACATAGATTTGATRCCAGGGGTTTCCTCTTTTCCCTGGATTAGATTAGTCATGTTTCAGCAGAAAGGCCTAATAATGAAAAACTACCTGAAARCAAAGTCTTTAATGTGCACTGACATCATGTAGTTGTGAATGATTTTTTTGCTGGATGTACCTAATCATCTGTTTGTTTGTGCATAAGGGGGAGATGCATTTCAGGTACAGAACTTGACCAAAATCAGAATTYATATATATTTTGGAGGAGCCACTCAGAGAGCTTTAGTTTTCTTCTGACCATGCATTTATTACAAATTAAGTCAGTGAAGTGACTGATAGAGGATTCAAGGAGAAATGTATAGGAGAGGTCTAAGGAGAAAAAAAAAAAAAGCTTCCTGAAATTTCTGTTCTGTATATTTTCCGCAGTACCAATCCACTCCCAAAACTCCCAAAAATTTCTGYAAGGTCAGAATACTCTTTGTGAAAGTGTTTTGATGCCATTTACACTTCAGCTACTTCCCAGCAACCYGACTGCACTTGGGCAGGATTGCTTATAAATCCCCTGGTTGTTTTCCCAGGCCCACTGTGATAAGTGAATCAAGCAGATGGAAGGAACTTACATGRAGTATTTTTGGGCTGTCTTCCCCAGTCTGTAACTTCATTTCTCTGTTTTTTCTCCACCTCACAGGTTAGGAAATTTAAGGAAGTGAGCTAAAGTGGAAAKTGTATCTTCTCACTTTTGACTGTGAGAAGTTTGTGTGAAGGTGCCTCCTAATCACACGTTTGGGAAATACGTTCAGGTCAAGTCTGTGTAGTGCCAAGTTATTCCTAAAGATTGTTGAATGATGCTAGTTTTGTAACTTACAGATGATGACAGAGTCATGTGCTTATTGGTCTTTTTATTTTATTGTATTTTATTTTCTTTAATACAGTTTTAAGAGCTCTTTCACTTGAGCTCCAGGGCCTGGAATAGTCCGAGATAAAACAGTAAGTTTCACACAGGTTTGCTTTTATCAGGCAGCTAGGAACAGCCAAAAATTCATTGCCACTGGGAAATCTACTTGCAGAGGTGTGTAGTGAGGCATTGTAGGTGTAAAAATCMTATAAACCTTTTGTAGGCACTTACAATATGCTAATTGCAGATATATATATAATAATATAGTAGAACTGTCTGATCTACCTTAATTGCACTATTAAAAAACATATATACTGTACATACACCATTCCACCAGTAATCCATAGAGCATCTGAGGGCTTTTAATAGCTATCATAAAAATAACAATAAAATATGTAAAGGATAAGCTACCATGAAAATTGCAGAGGAAAATGATCACCTGTGTATTTTGAGATGAAGTATCTTACATGTATGTTATGGTGTTACTTACATTCACTGAACAGGATGTATTCAAGGGTTAGGTAACCTAATGGGTTAATGCACAGACTTTCACATCAGAAGACTGAAGCCAAATTTGATTTTGGCTGTGAGTGATTTGGGTTTTGGTAGGTTCCACTTCTTAATGAAACTTTCAAGCAGCACGACTATGATGGAGTTTGGTATAATTCATCAGAATTAATCTTTTCTGCACAGGAAGAATCCAGGGTAAGTAGATCTGAGGCTAAAGAGGTGGCAATGGAAAAGCTGAACTTCAATCTGACCAATTACACCTTTAATGTTATTAACCAAATAAAAAATAATTCACTGAGTTGCTGCTCAACTCAATGAGCATTATTCCAGGGCCAGTAATGGCTTSGTGATAACAGGCAGCCATTTTTTAGCATTAACTGAGAGACTGGAGAATGTGATTATCTGTAATTACACATCTCACTGTGCAACTCCAGGAAGAGGTCCCAAGCCAACCCTAGGCTAGTTAGACCCAGCAGTTTTAGGTACATATACTCTAGTGTAAGTTCATGTGTCCAATCTGGGAAGCAAAGTCTTACTTTCTCCACACTCTGTTTGACACTGGACTGCACTGTGCTTTGTTGGACACAGCTGCCTGATTTGTTCATCTTCAGGAATTTCTTCTACAGCACTGAAATGCACCAGTGTAAATCAGTGGTGACTCCAGAAATTGATTTACCTGTYTTCTTTAGAGACCAGAAAGTTAAAAATGCTTCACATTTGTAAACGAACCAAAGCTTTCAATCTGTAATTATRCTTTTCATCATCTTAACTCTAATATTTTTCTTCCCATCAGCTTTGTGCTTCTGTCAGTGCATAACAGCAGAATGACACTGTGGATCTCCCATTGCCTTAGCTGTGTGTCCCTCTCATGATCAGGGATACAGCTCTGCCCCTGGCTGCCCAAATTCAGGCTAACCAGCCTCTTGCCTACAGCACAAGGACTGTGGCCGCTTGGAGTTTGCGTCAGCAGAGTGACTGAGCCCAACTTGTATGCACAGAAGCTGATTGATGAAGCATGATGCATCCCTTAATTAAGCAGAAGCTACTAATAAAAATGAACTTACTGGATGATTTGTGTGATTCTTGCAAGGCAGCCATATGTGCTGCACACTGGTAGTGGGAAAGGGTGGTATGCAGCTGATGCTGGGAAACTACAAAAGAGGAAACTTGTTAAGGGAGGCAGTTTGGGTGCTGTCACTACTCAGGGCAGTCCATAATTAATGCCCTCCTCGCTTATCCTTGTTTCTGTGATAAGTTGTCCTTTCCTCTCTCTCTGCACCCTCTCAGTGTTAGTCCTTGCCATCGCTGCTACTCCCACAACTGCATCTATTTTTACTTCTTCTTTAGCTGTGACTGCAGCATTTGGGAGGGATAAAATTCCTTGAATCTGCACATCTGTTCCCCTTTCYGTGAGCCATAAGCATGTGTGTGTTTGTCTCAGCAAACCTTCACAACAGTCGGGGTCCAGATGCCTTTTCCTGTGCTTCTCYACAATACTTCACTACAGCATTTTCCAAGGGAGCTGGAATGGGAGCACACTTGATGCGCAACATCGGGAGAAGGCTCCTGGAAGTCCTTCTCTGTGCCATTGGCCACCTGCAGTTGCTTTTCCTAAATATGCTGTTCACCTCTAAGATCCAAAGTGGTTTCAGTRAGATGGTACAACCTTGTAGGGTTGTATTGCCAACTAATCAACTAAGTAACAGCCTAGAGGTCAGGATTTTGTAAAAACATGGCAACACTTTCTTGGTTGCTGTCCATGATCCACAAGAATTCCTGCTGCACACCAGAGATACAAGCACAGAATTTAAAGGGAGAARTGAAGTGTGACGCTCGTATCCTCAAGCTCCCCACTCCATATGTCTGAGAATTAAAATATTCCTTCCAGATGTGCGTTCCTTTAACAGGCTGAAGAAAACTGACTCTTTCACCTCATTTGCTTGGGGAACATGATAACATCTTCATACGAATAAATACTCTTTTTTTGCAATTGTCTGCAGTAAAAAAATGTAGGGAAATCCCKTCTTCAATATAGTCAATCAAGTTTTATTAAGAGTCAGCTGGAAATGAGTGGCAAGACCTGTGTAGGAAAAGAATGTGAATTTAGCACAAAGCARGAAATGCTGTCCTTAACATATGTGATAACAGGCTTTCATTCTGCAGGGCACAGCAAAGAGTGCAGCTGCAATGTTCAGTTTCCAATGCCATGTTTGAGAAAGATGTGGTCCTAATAAAGGGAAACCAAATGGTCAGAAGTCTAAATGGCAGCAAAATTAAAGAACTGGGGTTCTTTTGTTAAAAAAAAAATAAAAATAGCAGGAATACACGGGAGCCATCTTTCCATTTGTGAAAGGCACCTGATTAAAAAAAAAAAAAAAGAGGAATAAACTTTACTCCATGTCCTTGGTCTATAGAACAAAAAAATAGCAAGATTAGACTGGAGCAGTGTTGATTCAGAGTTAAGCATTAGAAAAAACTTTCAAACAACAAGGATAGTTAAACACCAGAATAGATTGCCTAGGGATGTTTTGGAATCCCTGTGATTGGAGGTTTATAAGAACAGGTTAGACAAACATCTGTCAGGAATGATTTAGGTATAGTTGATCTTGCCTTGGGGTAGGGGGATGAACTAGACGACCTCTAAAGGTTCCTTTCAGCCCTCTTATGGATGCTATAAAAAATAAAGGAAATTATTTCATGTGGAATTGAGTTTGGCACCTTTTAGTAAATCTCATTGTTTCTGCTTTTCTGTTGTTCACTTTGCAGCTCAGCCATRCTAAAGACTCCAGGTTCCAACAAGTATCTTAAAAGGCTGTTTGGTGCCAAATAGTGCTTTGGTTCTTTTACACTGCTACATTTAATTAGGGTTTCTAATTAATCTTCTCTGTGTATTACACTATATCCAGCCATCAATGTTAATAAAATCTTTGCTTAGTTTAAAGATTCTCTGAAAGTTTTCATTTGGAAAGTRAGACCATCTGGCCTCTCTACCTCACTAGGATTAGATTCTGGTTAAGACATAYCCCATCTGTTTCTGAGATTCATGTACTATTACACAGCAATGGGTGTTGGGGTGAGGCTAAGGGGAGATTTCATAGCAAAATAACTAAGATACAGTCAGATCTGTCTAGAGAATCTCTCCGGTATTYTTGATGCAAAAAATAAGCAAACTTCCTTTTCAAAATGTTCTCAACATCTCTTCAGAGAAGGGTTATTTATTGCTTTCCATTGTGTGAGGTGAGCCCTCCACTGAGGCTATACTTCAATTCTGAACATTTGTAGCACAAAATATTGAAATGGTAAAGCCTGTTTGGTAATCACTGGGGGTTCCAGRAAAGATTCCTCAGCCTACCCTGGTGTCACTGAGGAGTCCCTGACATACTGGGAGCTGTGGAACTGTGCTCCTGGCCAATGGTACAGCAGTGCAGAACAAGCCCATATATTTAAACACAGTTTGTAAACTGGGATGAGCCTGACCCCACCTCCYTCTTCATTCCTTCAGATCTTCTTAGCACCTGCATATAGCATCTGGCATTTTTAAATAGTCAAGTCAAATGCCTTGGTTTGCTAAACTAATCCTATATCTGATTTGGTATTGAACTATGGACTTTATATTGACACGTAACAGGAAAATCACTTTTCCAGATCTTCTTTATTCAAATTTGTTTGCCACAATCTAGAGCCTATATTGTCAGAAAAAAGCCGTATCCTGTTGGATTCTTGTTCTTCTTGACTGAAACCCACTGAGAGAAGAGTTTTYCAAAATAAAACCACTTCATTAAAAATGGCTGTGAATATGTGGAATTTCTTCCTCTTTTTTAGCATGTCCTGGTTTTCTTCATGTGYAGTTTCCTGAAAAACACAGCCAAACAAGCAAACAAAAACTAAACAAGAAGCAGAAGAGTTTTGAAAGGGAAGAGTATGGCAATTTAGCTCCTGGATGCAAAGAACCATTAGCTGTGGCTTAGCTTCCTTAGCACAGCCATTTAGAACCTCAGTAGATAACAGTGACTTTCATTGATACTGGCAGATTTATGGGGCCATCATTAAAAAAGAGCAAAGTGGCCTTGATCAATGTTTTCAATGGATGAGGTGCATACTTGCTTTCCATCAATATCAGGCATGCATCACTACTTTTCCTGCCTGTTTTTTTTTTGAGAAAAGATATAAATTGTGGCCAAGGGAAGACTAGATCTTTTCTTGAGGCTTCCTGCTATAGTTTTTCAATGGAACAGAGAGAGATCCACACAAAAATTTGCTCTGCTCTGCACATAACTCTTTTCTGATAGGTTCCACTTCAGGTCCCCAAGTACAGATTCAGATTATTTGGGCATCAATAGCTGTATTTTATATTTTGAAAAAAATCAACATGGTTATTACCTTTGATGCATAAAAACAGAGAAAGTATCTGTCTTAGAATTCATCACTGACTAATGAAGCAAGCTTCATTATCGGAGTGGGCATCACTGGGATCTCAAGGGTGAATAAAGTATTTTCAGCTTCTGATTACAGYTGACATAGGAATAACTATTCCCTTCCTATAATGTTGGGTTTTAGCTGCACTCATTTTAAAGGCAGTTCTGTCAAAAATTGCAAAGTGTTAAGAATACTCAATTTTGCAATCACTTTCAGCCACCCATAATGGAGAGCCATAAAACACACACCTGCTCTCTCTGAGGTCGGAGGAGTGGTTCATAGCAAGGGGTGGCAAACAGTGTCTGAATAGCCCAGWAAACCAAGGCAACCACTGGATTGGGCCCACAGGCAGGACCCTGGCCAGGGTTAGCCCATCACTCYGACATCCCTTCTCAGCTGGATTTTAAATTTCTCTTGTAAAGCCATTTTTTTCTACTTACAAAATTTAGAGTAGAATAAAAGCAAATTCTGAGCAAAATACTTTTGCCACCTTTAACTACTTTCTCTTGTTAGAGAATATTACTCAGTTGTTTCTAAGAATGTTCATTTAAAAATTCTGCATAGCAAGTGCCAAGACTGATCCCTCTAGTCCTTGCTTCTAACTCCTAGATAGCAATAAAATACTTAATATTTGAATTGATTYGCTAATTCTATGTGACAATCTGAGTAACAGATGTATCAGCTAAATGTGTTCTTGCTGTGAAGAGACAGTTTATCAACATATTTTGAGAAAACAGCATGGCCAGACTCCTTTTATCAGTRTAAAAACTGGGGCAGCCTACTAGTTCTCAAGCTCAGCAGAAGGTTAGTAGTGACTTGTTCAAGGTGAATATTCTCTCCATCTATCTTTATGTACACATAATGAGGAGAAAATCTGAGTCTTCCAAATTTCAGCTGTTCATATGAACTCTTCAGATTTATAATAGAATCTGAGATTCCCCAGAAGAAAGAATTCTCAAGAATCATTGGCACAGACATTGTTATTTTCTTCCCAAGTGGAAACGTACAATTATATAAAAAAGTAAATTATTATTTCTGCCTAGCTGCTGGACTTTGAGAAAAACTTATGAATAACAAAACTGTATCAAACATTCACAARACTGAAACACAAGCTTCACTTTGTCCCAATTTCTTAAATTATCAGAACAATTTTTTTCACCCATTAATACAATCAGCTTTGTAAATAAATACTTGTACTTTCTTTGCCAATTCTGTATTTGCTCTCAAAACAAAAACTACAGTGTAAGAAACACATTTTTCCAGCTTGAATGCCCTCAACAAGAACAGCTGTGAAAATCTTTTGCATCTGCTGACCTTTACAAGTTTGTCTATATCAGTCAGATTTCTGCAGATCAGAAGCAAAGACAAGTGAGAGGTGAGCAGGTACTGTCAAAATCTTTTGATACTTGGAGCTGTCATTATTGAAGAACAACAAAACAAGTGAAAGAAAATTATAGGGGCCAAAATAAAGATACTTAAAAGAGACAGATTTTATCTTTGTCATTTGTGGGGATCTCAAGATGGTATAAGGGGAGATATTTTCAAAAACTTTAATGCTGTCTGAATTAAAGCTAATTGTTAAGATTCAAACCTTCAGGTATGGCTGCCTTTGCTCAGAGCTTCTAAAACCTCCCACAAAAGGCCTATGCTTGCACAATGTGTTTATTTGCATTTTTAGATAATAAATAGGAAGATAAGTAAACCTGCCAGAAATATTTTCAGCCAGTGGGGATACTCTCCCTGTTCAGATGTGCTCAACTACCAGGCTGCTACTGMACATCAAATGAACTTCCACATGCTATCCCTAAAAAAGCAATGAATTTTTAAATTCATGCATGTGGAACTGTTGCAGCACTGCTAGTTCCCCAGTTGGCCACAGATTCATAACTTTTTCTTTATCATGACAGAGATGTGAATATGTTAAATTTTGATGCAGCAAAAGCACCTTGTCCCTTTTGGTACAATTATATTGGAGAAGGAATCATGCCGTTTCCACTGTAAAAATAAAATGTTGAACAAGAATRCACACAATTGGAAATCTTTCAAACATCTCAAAGATAATTATTAGACATTATTATGAGGAAATTTCACCTCAATACATAGGAGCTGTGAGAAATTAAATGAGCATATTGATAGTTTTATGAGAAATTAAATACACCATCACTGTTACAACATTTCTAGAACGTGCTGGTGGTTAAACAGAAATAAAAACTTCAGAGCAACAGGAGCAAGTATTCTTATCATTTAACAGGAATCATAACTTGTTATTGTAAATGATCAGATCTCACCATTTGATGGTGCATTTGTATAGAGTCATCAAAAACCCTTCCCGACTCTTGGTGTTCAGCAACAGCTGTGAGGTATATGACCATGAACAGGAATGAATGAGAGCTAAATCATGTGTTAATCATTGCCAGAAGTAGGTCAGACATAAGCTCTCTCTCGGTTCTAGCAGACACAGCTGTCTGTCACGGTCATCCTCCTCAACTGTCATCAGACTGCAAGGGATGAACTAACAAGTTGCATGAGCAGTTGTACCAGGCAGTGGAAAGTGGTCTCAGTCAGAATTCCTGCCTTCTCATGGGCAGCATGACTTTCCAGTGAATTCCTTAGAGCAGAGATCTGGCTTGGAGTTGCTGTGCATAGATTAAGAACTATTGCCTTTACTGCCTTGCACCAAGCACTTGGTGACCCATACCATTGCCCCTTTCTCCTCCATTTTCCCGTCTAAACCCTGGATACAGTGCTCCCAATATTTCCAATAAATGTCACTAGCTGGTCTACATKAGAAAGATAGTTTCTGTGTCTCTTCTAGTCACTACTTTCTTTGCTCCTTTGCAACAGCTCTCAAATTTCTCCTCTCTTTTCCCTTTGAATTACTTTCCTTTTTCTTTTAATACCAGAAACAGGAGCAACAAGAGGCTCTATTCTGAATTAGACACCTGAATGTTTGTGAAACTGTCTATCCCTACAACAGACCTCTGCAAAAATGTCATGTGGCAGAGAGCTGCACAAGTGTGTATGGATATAAATATATACATACACATATATGTAACACTATGCTACATATACATGTATATATATTTAACACAATATTACATATATGTAACACTAAACCCAACCATAACCCTAGCCCTAACTCCCAATATCTCCCAGGTGCTCTCAGCATGCTCATTCTCAATCATCCCAGTTTCCCCAGCATGTTCCAGTTGCCCCCAGTGTTATCTCTTTCACTCCCAGTATATCCCAGTTGCCTCCAGCACACACCTGCCATTCCCAGTTGCTCCCAGTAGCCCCCAGTATGGTCCCAGCATTACAAACAAGTTTTGAGTTCAATTAAAGAAACACCAGCAAAGGGGATCAGTAAAAACYTGATTGAATATTAAGCAACAGCACGACGGAGTTCATTGGCAAAGGTTTGCTCTGCTACTTATGAGGTGGTTTAGGCCCTCAGAGAGAAAAAAAGCAACAAAGAAAATYGAGTCAATCAGAACAGAAATAAACTGAAAACTCTGTATGAGTGCATGGGTGTGTGTTTAGATTCTATGGGAGGGACAAAAGGACTAAAAAGAATAGGATCTAAAGGCTTAAAAGTACTTAAGTACTTAAAGTGTACTTAAGTACACTCGAAAGTACTTAAAATTGACTCATAATTTAAATTTAACAGTTTAGCAAAGGAACAACACTTAACAGCATTTAACYTAATTTGTAAATTAACTTACTTACAGGCCTAACTTACTTAGATGACTAAGTAGTTGAAAAATGAAACTAATMATTTGAACTAAATAGGCTGTCGGATTATTCTGAATTTTAGAAAATATATGTTGATATATTCTGAATGGGATTAAGATATAAACTTARTCAGACTAAGAGTTCCATAATGGTTATGTGTATGGCACTGTCAAAGGTTTTTTCAGGAGACTAGAGAAAGTCAGAAAGCCCCTTCTGTTTCAAATAAATGTCCAGGTTTTGTTTAAGAGCCACACAGACTGTCTCAGAATACTCCATTTGCTCTGCTGTCTAGAGCAAAAGATTGATGGCAAACCAATTCTCCTATCGTCTGCAGATGGCAACACTTGATGGTGGAGGAGATACAGGATCTTAAGAGGGAGACAAATATTGCAAACACAAAAATTTTAAAGATTTGGACTTTTTACTCCCAATTGATCTTTAACTAATTTCCATAGAACATTTTTTTTATGCCATTATTAGCATAGAGTAGAAGTAGCCTATGATGCAGGGGAAATGGATCCAGTGGGAGGACAAAAGCAAAGTTCAAACAAATAAAGAAAACCATGGGGGTGGATGATTCTTACCAGGTACACAGGAATCTCGCCTGTCTGACATGGATTTGAAAAACAGGACAAATGAAGCCAGYAAATGCCTTCTGAACTAAAGAGAGACCCATGTCAGAAACTGTTTGGTCAGTGCCAAAACATAGATGACTACAAGACATGAGTGAGATTATTATTGCTGCAAAAACACTAAGTATGAGAAGGCYATTTTGGTGAAAATACCAATGAGAAAAACCAAGAACAATCCTACTCAAGCACGAGAAACTATATTAAGGGCACAGTCAAAGGAAATATAGCATCTGTTTTACTTGTGTGTCAGTGATCACAGCTTGCTTTTCTTTCTTTCTTTCTTTCTTTCTTTCTTTCTTTCTTTCTTTCTTTCTTTCTTTCTTTCTTTCTTTCTTTCTTTCTTTCTTTCTTTCTTTCTTT
>CADDXX010000005.1:5267119-5359751 GCA_902810485.1 Alauda arvensis | reverse complement strand
TTGCATTTGAGGATGTGACCATGTCGCATGTACAATAGCACCAGTAAATGGATTTTCTTAAACTAAATGTTATATACAKGGAATCTCAACATTTTTCTTGAAGTGGCTGAGTGATTTATCTCAACAGATTTCTGCACTTGGGATTTTCTTTACTCAAAGATGCTCAAAGGAAGCAGTTTARTGCAAACTCTCAATATGTCACATTTGGCAGTGATTGCTTAATGCAGCAGTGAACAAATGAATTGCTCCACTGCATCCTCTGATCATGAATATGAATCGGAGTACTATAAACTGAACTCAATGTACTGATAAGTGACTGCATCTGATTGTGCCAGCAGCCAGATGATTTTCTCATTAATGAGCTGAACTATTAAAAGATGGAAGAATATGAAGCCAAGCCAGCATTGCCTGAGCCTCTTTGCTGACATTTTCCCAGGCCTWCCAGAAAGCTTTGTCAACCAGTGAAAGAAAACTAATCCCAAATTCTTCTATGAATGAAGACAAATAAAAGCTTCAAGGCTCAAATTCTGTTTCAGATGACATGGAYGTGACTCCTTTGCAGTTGTAGCATTTCTGTTTCAGTGTGGGGAGACTCAAATTTTGATAATTAGGAATTGTGCTCCTCCTTTGGTTTTCAGTCTCTGCTGTTCTGTGTACAGRAGTGTGTGGCTGCCTTGAAAAGACAAAGAACCTCATTCAACTAAGCAGAACTTCTAAATTCATTAAACAAAGAGCCATGGATTTATGGCAGGCATGTGGTTAACAATCCTTTGCAATAACAATAAGCTGTTAGAAACATTTTTAATTTGTGTATTTTCAGAGTGTTACTCAATGCCAAGAACTGGTGTGTAAAAATCCRTTATTTTTTGCAAGCATCACTATGTTGCTTTGCAGTGTAAATACAGCCCAATCCCAGCTGGAAGCATCCGCAGTACAAGTCCAGAATGAGGCATGGGGATCAGTTACAGAGCCCATAATGGTTCTAGATCTCTGCTCCTATAGAAATGTGATATGTGGCTAAATTAAAAAAAAAATAAAAATAAACTCCAAACCTGTTTCTTGAAAGCTCCAGTGCCAGACCAGAAAAGTGAAGAGCAAATCTGCAGACGCCACCACTACTATGGCAAATCTGCCTCTAGAGGGCATTGCAAGCTAAATGTTTTCCCTGACTGGTGTTGAGAACATCTTGGATCAGCCCAGAAGGAAGTTCTTAAATTACCTAAATTAAGAGATTTTGCTGTATTTACAATATCAGTTATGTAGCTGTCACAAAAACTATTGGGCAGCAGTACTGAAGGATCTTTAATACGCAGAGCAATAGCAGATAGTTTGGGTAGCAGCAGATGTTACCAGAGATTTTCTAATAYACCTGAAGCTTCTCAGGATGAGACAGGTTGTGAGCCAATTTTTKCACATAGCTGTTCCCTTTAAATGACTTTGCCTGCATCTTTCTACGTGTGCTGCCATCTCCACARGTGGTTGGATCCAAAGATCATCGGTCATTAGCAAGGAGGTGCAAAGAGGCTTTGAATGCTTAGCACCTGGCATGCAGGCCAGTGCATCTGATACAAACCAAATAATGTTATTATCATTTGATTCTCTCAAGATATATGAGCTATACAAATTGCTCAGATATAAGTGCCATCAAAGTATTATGTCCCAGGCTTTTTGTATGTAAGACAAAAATATCTAAGGGACACATGATGAGATGCTCTGGTAGGACAGGCTCTTCCCAGCATGGGCTGTTTTCTAAGGGCTTTTTAAAGCCTACTACAGACATGCAGTAGGAAAAATCCAAACAGTATTCTTTTTTCCTGCTCTGTAGATGTGAACTAAATCAGTTCAAATTACAAAAACTACTTTTCTGCTRATGAAAAGCAAGGAACATTCTTGCCTTGTTCCATGCAGGCTGAAGAACATATTTTGTTACAGCAGAGAACAGCAATCAGGCCCTTTGCTAGAGTTTGGTTATGGATGCTTTGCAATTCACATTTGTTCAACTACAATTAACTGAAATACATTCAGTATATCCTTCTTTTTCTGTAGACTGATACTTGTCTATTTCCCAACCAACACAATGATGCTTTTTGATTTTCAGGTTCTGCTGTGAGAATTTTGCTAAATGTCATAGCCAACTACATTTCTAAAAGGCTACAAGTCCTGCAGACTCTTCAAGGTCCAGGAGTCCCACACAAATTTTCAGAGTGCTCAGCTCATTTCTTGGTGCCTCATTTCCTGGTGTCATTCTGTAARTTAAGATTTTTGTACTGTGAGAATAGATTTTAATATCTCCTATAAGACAGAAATGTCTTTTCTGAAGTACACAGCATGGTATGAAACAATGATTTTATTATTAAGGAAACCCAGAGTATATAAAATGGGTATAAAAATACAATAGTTAAATATACTAGAAAAATAAATTTGATAATTAAAACAAGGTAAGCTATATCAAGAAGAAASTTATACAGGAGTACAGTAAAACCACTTACAATACAATCAGTATTTATACTGACAGTTGGTTACACAATTATATAATTGAAATTCTTCCTGTCTTGTTCATTATATAACTGCAATAAATGGAAATATCAAAATTTTGGCTTTAACTGGCTTTAGTTAAAASTGTAAATTTGCCACATGCAAACATTTTGATTTAAGCAAGACAGCAAAACAAAATGGTCCCACCAGAATAATTATCAAATGGTTTGTGTAAATGTAGATGGATAAGTGCTGAGTGTATTTAATGAGAAATAAAAGGATTCTAGGATTATACTGTGGCCACTCAAAATAGTTTCAATGCCATATGTCCATGAATGACATAAATTCTGTTTGAACTCCAGATAAAAAAAAATTGGATTCCCTGTGAAATATAATTTRCAAAAGATGCCCAAAATCCAAACCTTACAGGTAATATGTTTGCTACTTTATTAGTTTTGGGGTTGTTTATTCATCTAATAAAGTAAACAGACCTGGTTTTGTGTAAGAATATTTCTTGTTATCTGCTTAGAAACAGAAAAGTTTGGGGTTTTTTTGTAAGAGGAGGAAAGGTGCGTGTGTATCAAACAATTCCAGTTGGAAGTGTTGGGTTTAACCTCCCTCTGTGCTCTGGCCCCTCAGCCAAGAGCACTACCACCCTGCAGCACAGGCTGCCTGGGAGGCTTTGCTTTGTCCTGGGGTCAGAGATACTGAAAAGAAGAAAGAGAAAGAAAGATTAATCTGATAAAGGCATTGCCATTTCTAATCGGTCTGATGGGAAACTGTGGTATGAAGTTAAAGAGGCAACACAGGGTGAATTACTGTGATGAACTACCTGAAAGCTGAAGCAATCAAATAGATAGCTCTCACATATAAAAAGTACTGTGCCATCTTTATTCATCAACAGTTTTGCACAAGTGTCTCATGTTCAATCCCTTCCAGGAACAACTAAAGCACTCTGATACATTGGATCAGATTAAATCTTATCTGGGAAACTCAGCCACTGAGGTGACTGCTTCCCACTTCCCAGACTTAATTTCTCATAACAGAAATAAACTTTTTAAAGCTTGAAAATAACAAACTCCAAAAAGTAATACCAGTGCAGCCCAGGGCCTGCTCTTGTAACCTGCTGGAGTGGAATTGGAAGGGATTTTACTCTGGTGTGTGGTAGCAGTAAAACTTTTTCACATAGCCTGCCAGGTGAAACAGGCTTTTTATTCCTTTCCTATAGAAGGGAAAKTTGTGACTCCTAGTTTATAGAATCAGAGAATGGCTAGGGTTTCAAAGGACCTTAAAGATCATCCAGATCCAACATCCATGCACTCAGCAGGCACAGCTTCCACCAGACCAGGTTCAGAAAGTATTCATACAAASAGATATCAAGGTTTTCTTCACATTTATAGGGGCCAGAAGGATCACATTTTAAAAATGTAATAAAAGTAATAGTAATATTAGTAATAAAAAATAGTAATGAAAAAGCCTGCCACTGCATAACAGATAAACTGATATATTTGATTCAAATACAGTCAAATGATATGAAAAGCAAATATGGTATCATAGAAAATGCAGCATAAATTCCTGTAAAGATTCTCKCACATGATTTTAAGAACCAGCTTATAAATCAATCTTTAGATAGGCTGAGATCTTCCCATGATGCTGAATTTTTTGAGCTTTTTGAAGTGGATGGGCTCTGAGGATACTGAATATTTTGCAGGACAGKTTGCTAATGAATAGAGGAAACAAGCATCAGTTTTGTGACATCAAACATCTTCTTCTGACCAAGCATGACACGATTTTGTACTYACAGCATAGACTAATGCACAGATACTGATAAAGAAAATTAACTGGAAATAGAAAAATTGACCKAGTAATAAGGAATATATGTTTTCAGAACTTTATTTTTTTCAAAATGGAAGTTTTCTCACCCACAGAAATGCTAACAGGATTTTAAATAGTATCTTATCTTCTAGGTAAATGCCTATCCTGCACTTTTGAAGTCATGGATCAGTCAAGGATACCTTAGACTGAAAATGATGAACAATGGTGATGAACCAGATAAATTTACAGTTGTGAGGGGGAAAAAAGAGATATAAATTTTACTCTTTTTTTTCCTTTTTTAGTGTTAACACCACTCACAAACATGTAATAATAAATGTGATTCTGAGTATTTTACTTGATGGCTCTGGTTTTATATCCTGAATTATTTACACCAAATAAAATACAGCATTCCAGAAATAACTTCCTTAAGATATTACTTAAAAAAGTTGGAAGCCATAGTGCCTAAAGTCCAAGCAAAATCAATAAAAATTACTTCAGACACAGTATACATCCAAAAAAGAATATTTTATGGGAMATTCAGTCAACATTCTACTGTGCATTTGCTAAAATACATTTATTGACTACTTTTTATCTGTCTTATGGTTTTTAGTTTCCAGGACGATTACACTATTTGCCCAGTGCTGGAGTAAGTTTTTCCAAACTTTTCAAAGAGAGCAATCGATGGAAACAGTGTTTCAAAGTCCTAAAGAAAAGAGAGACAAAAAAATTATGTTAGGCTTAAATGGGTTTGCCTTTTTTTCTTTTTAAGGTTTTTTAGAGTTCTAAATATTGTCTTTAGTTACATTGTATTATATAAGATAGAATGCAAATCATGCAAAATAGTGAATATTAAGTATACATCTTTACATTATATGAATATTACCTTGAAGAGAAACAAAATAATGGATTTATTTAAAAGCAAATATGTGCTTCAAACTCTCTGCAACTATAAGAACCACAGAAATTTCCTGCTCTAGGAACTACATTTTATAGTCTTTGGCACATCATGGTATACAGAAGTTTATTCTCCTCCCTGGCAAGCAGAGAGGTTAAAGAAAGCATAATAGCCTTGTTGTATTTTAAATTTTTTACCCTGGTTAACATTGAAATATAGGTATTACAACAGCACCATAAAAATTGTTAAAAATATTAATATATATTAAATAAATGCTAATAGCAACAAATTGACTAAGAGAAGCAGGGTGATTCCTGAGCAAATTTTTTTCCCCAGGTAAAGTTCTTGCTTATTACAATAATTTTTTTAAATGCAAATGCTTAAAGATCTAAATTGAATACAGGAAACACAAGCGAAGCTGTGCCTTAAGAGTACAATGCCAATTCAGCCAACAAAGAAAGKAAAACCAAGTATTCTAAACCATATTTTGGTTTGTCTACTTACTAATAAATATTCATGGTAAATTATTAACAAGTCCATGGTATTTAAGATCAAGGTTTTAAAGCCTTCTTAATAAAATTATTGTCTTTGAACCTGAAGTACTGAGGATAGTATAACAATAGAAAATACTTGGTTTGCATTAAAATGGTTTTTACTTTTAGAGAGTAACATGCCACAGAAGAACTCTCAGCTTTCTAGGATCTGATTATTCATTTTTAATAAGTTGGTCTGAATACTTTCTACTGTTTTCTATTGCCAACAAATAACTCTGTGAAAGTGGATGAAATTGAAACATCTTCAYGGAATGTCTGAGGCCATGGGTGAATGAAAGCAAAACATTTTATCTTTTCCACACATTTCCCGATTTGAAAGGCTTAATTTTCTCTTTAAAAGAGAATAAAAACTTTYTTGTTTAATGACATGAAATAGAATTTTAATTCCCTGGACAATTTGGATTTAGCTACTTCACAGACCACAGTTCAGCTTTATGTCTATCAACAGAGCACCTCTGAATTCTAGTAAGCTTCATGCAAACACTGACTGGGCCTACCTGCATTTTATCTGCATTGCACATTGCCAAACTGAGACTATATCATTTCTCATATCATATCATCATCTCATACTTTAATTTGATTACTATGATTCCTCCAAAATTCTGGTACATAAATCTTAAAATTGCAAGGTAGACATACAACCAAAATTAAATAATTAATATGTGGCGTGAAAGTGAGTACTATCCCAWTCCTAAATGATTCACAAGATTTACTTTTTAATGTTTCTCTATGCCTTGTACTGGCCAATTTCTTATTCAACACAAAGAGCCCATTTGCATACTTTCATATTAAATTTTTAGAATGGCACAATATTCTAATTGTCAGTATCTGTTCAGCATCATAGCACCTTCTTACCATAGGAAAAGTTGCCCATATAATCATTCTAATAAATATTAGAGTATCTGCAATACAACTGCAAATGGTTTCCTTCTAAAGTGAAGCTAGTTATATTAATTCAGTAAATTAACCAGACTAATTCTGTTCATGGGAATAGAAAAATCAACAAACCAGCTCTAGTTGCTGAGAAAGAAAGCAGATAATCCAGCAATAATTTAGGCTTATGCAGTAATTCAGAGCMGAACATGGTATCCATTATTTTAAAACAGAAAGGGTCTTATTAATTAACAYGCAGGACAGTTATGTACAGCTTAACAACTGTGAACAGTTAAATAAGTGGCAAACTTTGGGAAGCAATTGAAACCTGTGCACCCCCATATCAGGATAACATCAGGAATGGGAAGGCTGAGCATTGCAGAGATCTTCATTTGCTGGAGCAGACAGCTTTTGCTATTAGGATTCCTGGCCAAACAAAAACAATTGGCTGCCAAAATTAGCTCCTTGGGACAATTTAGGAGCCTTTGAAGTGAACAGTGTTTTTGAGCTGGAACTAAGCCCAGGTCCAGCTTCAAACTCAAATCAAAATGACAAAGAGGAGATTTTTTGTGCCACACGCCCCCTCAGTGTAAGATTACTTTGGTTTGGCAGCTGCACTGTTTATCTTGTTATTTAAAACTATTCCACTAGATACACACAACTGAGCATTTAAACAACTGGCTCTGATAATGACGACAGCAGTTATGTTTGACCACGTTTAGGAAACATTACAGAGTCTGATGGATAAACAAAAGCATGCTGGGTTTAGAGTTACAATAATTAAAGAAGTTTAGAATGTATACTAAGTAAAATCATATAAGTAAAAATTGCATAATGTGTATATAAAATATAAATATATTTTTGGGAAACAGATCTTGTTTCTATTTTTTCTATATTTGAAGATAAAGATTTTAATCAGATTTCAACAGAGCRATAAAGCAAGTACTGAAAACATCACCTGGCCTTGCAAGATCTACCTCAAGCATAAAGGGAAAGGAATTGGRAGCTAGGCTTTCAAATGCATCTAATGTGATAGAGAAATGACCACTCAAAACATGCATGGAAGCACAGTGATGCACTGTTCATTGATTCTGATAGGGACCACCTTGAATTTAAGCTGCTTGCTACATAGCATAGAAGTTWTGAAGTTATGTAAATAATCCTTTTGATTAGGTTGTGAGTGGAGAAAAACAGGCTTCTTCAAAATTATTTTCACCCTCAGTGCCTCTCTGTTGGTAGCTAGAATGAATAGACCTACAAGTACGAATTCCCACATGTTGGTGAGCTTGATTCAATAGTTTTGAAGCCTCGGGACCACAGGCACATGAAGCTGAGCTTTATGGAGTTTTTCCACAATGCATTCTTAAATCATGCCACATAATTCTCAGCATCAGAGACCTGTAATTCTCAGTGCTGAGACATACTTTGAAATTCTCAAATAAAGTTAATACAACACTTCCTTTTAAACTTGTCCAGCTTTGACTCTAGTAAATTGTAAGTGACTCGAGTTCAACTGGCAGAGCTTAAGAGGACCTGCAGACCCTTTCAGTACATTCGACTACTTGAGCTTGTGAGCTCATCAGTTAGAAACAATGGAGTCAAAAAAGGTGGCTTAAAGCCACCAAAGATTTGTCTCAATCAGCACTCTGATGTCATAGATTAGACTTGCCAAATGGTTACACAGTCTATATTTGGAATGTTATTAAAGCAAATTCCAAAGACATTTTTCATCTGACTATGCAGACTTACATAAATACAGATCACGTACAAATGCTGGCAAATGAACAAGACCTTGTAGACCTTCATATTGGTTTGGAGGCCTTTGGAAATGACTTCTGTGACATTCTAGAAACAAATTTGTACTAACAGCRTTTTTTTCCAAGCAATTTTGAGATTACTGTACAATATCCTGTAAATATAAGAATGCAATTCGAAATGAAATAGGAATTACAATTGAATATCTTCTTGGAAATTTAATGAAGTAGAAAGTCAGCTGCCTCAGAACAAAAAAAGGACAGACAAACAGCAGTAGCATATCTATTCTCAGATTTTAAGGCCAGAAAGSACTGTTATTACCATTCTCAGTCCTSCATACAMACCTCAGGKTAATTTCATATATTAAATATCTCAAGTCMATAATAATTATGAAACTCTTAAGTATGTGATGAACTTGGAACAATAAGCATAARATAAACTCACATTATCTGCTTTACAGGATAGAATAGTCCTTCCTTCCCCAGTAATGACAAAACTTGGGTTTGCTGAATAATTASAGATTTGGTTGCAAGAACTGAGAGTGAATCTGTGTCAGGTTGTATGAATATAGATTCTCTTCATGGCTTAGTAGAAGCAACAYGTGCAGAAGTTTCAAATATAAATTGTATAATGAAAAGTATTCTCTGAAATGTAAGGCATTCCATCAACAGCAGATATTCAGAGAAGTGAGTCCTCTTCTGAATCAATCAAAAAATACTAAAGACAGYGTATAAATGCATTATGTCAGCCATGACACCATGCACTGTGTAAACCAATCCATRAAAAGTTTGCATCTCAGAAAAACTCTTTKKWAGTGCTGGAATTGTATCTATTGCTCCTACAGAGATATTAGACCTCTTCTGTTCTTCTCTTTATAGAACAACTATTCTGAATGTAACTTCTGTAAGAAATTAATGGCAGAAGGAATAACTGAAAAAGGAGTACACCTGGTGGAATCATAATTCTATTTTCATGTTACTGAGTAGTAAAACCAGAATACAATACTTTGAAACCAGTATCCACAGATACACACCAAGACCTTAGAAAATGCAGTGGGAAATTCTGCACAAATGTCCCTACAGCAGGTATGTTCTTAGTGTAGGGTAAGCCACTGAGCAATCTTGCTTTCCCATAAAGGCAGGAGACATTCCATGTGCACAGCTCCTTTGGAAATCAGGCAGTACTGCCAAGTGTCTCTGCACAGCTCTAGTCCACAACCACACCTGTTTAACACTAAGTGRTCATATTTAAGTGTTTCCTGTGATCCTAATGCTTGTAATAGTAAAATTAAAGTTTTAAATTAATCTGTCATAGTAAGGCTCCTGACCTGTTAATAGTCAGAGAGGTCTCTAACAAAGAAGCAAACCAGAAACAGCAAGCTGTTAGACAAGTAAAATGTTGATCCAGCTAACTTTTATTCTCAACAAATTTATCAATACTGGTTAACAATACTTCCAACTAGTACAGGGCCTTCTGACATGACAAAATGAGTGTAACAACCCATTCTGTCAATACAACACAAATGTCATTTCAAGTGCTCAAAACCTACTAAGCTACCCTAAAAAAGATTGATTTATCTGCTCCAGTGTTTCTTTGGGGCAAACTTTTCTCACAACTGAAACCARTTAGCAGGCCTGGCACTTGTAGTGCAAAATGTAGGTCAGCATCAAGTAATAAAAAAGTATTGACTTTCCTCTGTCTGTAAGCAGCATGAAAGGGGTGCCATGGCCTTGTCGTATATGAAAAGAGCTCCATTAATTTCACTTATTTCAACCAGGGCTGTCAAATACTAATGCTTCTATTGCACTTTTCACACAAAGTACATTGACACCAATCCTGGCCCCAGTGTAACAAGTTTACAATATTTCAGTCAGTGAAAGGGGTACTATAATTTGTAATTCCCTGTTGTACATTTAGTCTCTTTAAGCAGCACTGCTCATAAGACTAACTAAGAGATATGAGCTGGGACATTAATAACGCCTTCACACTTCTTCCCATGGGCAACAGAACCTATTTCTTGGGCAYAGCTTCAACAGCTAATTAGCCATAAAGTTCAGGACACAGTTGTTTGGCATAACTCTGTTTTTGTGGCTGGTGGGCACAGACTGCCAATTTTACTTTCTGCCATGGACAAAAAAACCAAAATCCAGGAAGAGGTCTTCCATGACTTAAGGCTATAAAATTGAAAAGCTAATGTGTTAAACAATTGGGTCAACCAGCCCCTTCAAATAAGAGATAATAACAAAAGCCTGGATCATGCCTTAGGGACTGGATCTCATTGTGTCAGCACARAGGTATTGACTCCCAGGGAAAAGCATGCCTAATCAGAGTTCCCTGCCCCACAGCTGCCAAGTGGCCACTGCTGTGAGGAATGGGGTGGAATTGCACATTTCCCTAGTCACCTTACTAACACTATGCAGAGGCGGAGAAGGAGGAGCCAACATCTACCTCCTCCTTCAACTGTCTACTACTGCTACCAATCTGAAAAGCTCTACAGTTTGTTCTTTCTGTTAGGAGCAATAAAGTTTTCATGGAAGCACAGGATGTTTTATCTCCATTTTGTGGATAGACACAGCAGAGGTCAAACTGACTCAAAATGTTATGATCCTGTTTCCCTCTATTCTCTGCAATTTGCCTTCCAAACTGACTTTTTTCAAGGGAAGTTTATGGTTCTTGTTGACAAGCTTGAGGGCTCTGAGTGTGATGTCTAACTCATTCCCTAATTGCCTCCTGCAAATGCAAACATCACCACCAACAATAAAACTCTTTGATTTAAAAAGACTGGGTGACTGTGGTATAAAGCAATTTTCTACTTGCTTTAATGACTTTGTAAGTCTTACCCTTTGAATCAACTTGCTATTAGATCTTAAAATAAAATGATACTGTATAGCCATCATAAAAGGCAACTTTATAACCTTCTGTGTTACGCTTACATCAGGCAAGTTTTTTTCTATTTGTTAGGTTTTTTTGTCTTTTATTAACATTCTGATAATGTGTTGTAAAAAAGAATCAGGAAATTATGTTCCCAGTAGGAAATTTAACAACATTATTTTAATATCCCATCTTCTACAAAGAAAGAGAAAACATTAATTGGTCCTTAATTTATGTAACAAATATTTCATTAATTTTACACTTAATTTTTCATGGATATTTATAACTATTACTGACTCTTATATGTTTTATCTCTTATGAATTAAAAACAAGGAAGCCAAACTCAAACAGTGCTTGCTAGAAATTATGAAAGACTTCTAATGATGGCTCATGGGTTTGAAAAACCACGACTTGATAATCACACGGGTTTAGATACTTTCTGTGTGATGTGTCAAATATGAGCAGCATAGCCATGTGTGCTCCCTGGGACAGCCTAACATTATTATTCCATTCCTCTCTTTCTAGAGTATTGGGAGAAAGAAATGTTCCTCTACTTACCTGTGCTCACTGAAGTTTCCTTTCATAGCACAGCAGCTAAATTGTGCTAATTTGTGCTTTGGAATTARTTGGAGCAAACAGACAAAAATCAAGCTCTAAAACTTCCTGTCCTCATCTGTGCAAGGTGGGAGAGGTTGTGTTCTAGGCTTTAAAAGAACCTAATTTAGCTCCTGCATGCTTAGAAGCATTTTGGACAARGGAACAAAAGCATATCCCCTTTCATAGCTGCACAAATTAAGCTATGACATGACAGAAAATAACGGTGCTCTTTAGAATGCAATTGTTTGAGCCAATGTACAGGGAAAGCACAACTATTCCTAAATGAGTAAGATATTCTGTAATGGCCATATTAATGAAGGATTACAAATATGTCAGCCCTTAGTGTCYTTTCTCACAGGCAAAGGCAAATTATCTCTGGGCTTTGATGAAAGTTTTGTGTACGGAAGGACAAAGGAAAAAAGGGAAAATATTTGGTTCAGTAAATTACCTTTTCCTGAAAGTATTGCCTCTGCAAAATTAACCTGGGATCTGAAACCAGGCTGTCCTTTTTGTCATGTGTAATATAACCAACAATGAAGATTTGTAGTCCAAATTTGCATTTGTTACATTTACTTAGTACCCTGCAGTCATGGTGGTTGCCCAAGGGGAAGGAAGGGTGGAATTCCCAGCTGTACTCTCTGCGTTCAGTTATTCCATTTATTAATGATCTGCAAGCCAAGGCACTGTCTAGTCCTTCCTCTCAAACATGGACTAGCTTTACAATGCTTTAGAAAGAAATACATTCTCCCTTATAACTAACTCTTCAGTTAATTAATTTCTTTATGTGTATAGAGCTAATCTATAGAGGAAGAATAACTCACCTTGATGTAGACACTTTGCAGGTACTTTTAGACCTGTTCAGAGTCAGTATCAATATTACAAGTAGAGTTTGCCACACAAAGTTGCAGTGCATGCTGTACCATACTTTAGGCAATGTTAYGAAACCACATCACCCAAATTCTATTCTGAATGTCTGTATATGAACCAAAATTGCCAAAGATAATACACTATTTGTTTCAATTATGTAGCCTTTTTTTAAACAAGTAAATTAAATTAAGAAAACAATGYGAATTTCTCTGCAAGCTATTTCATACTTGGATACCCTTGAACTTTACTGAATCTGGGCTAAAAAACAAATGTGCAATTGAAATAGTTCAGTAAGTATTCAGAATCCCAAGAGGTGTTTATTTGCTGTTGTTCATGTAAATATCTACCTCTTGCAGTGTATTTTAACAATGTATTTTTGAARAGGGGAGTACAAGTTCATTTTAATSTATTTAAGATGYATAAATAACATTGTCAAGAATGAAAACACTAATGAGAAATATATRACCCTTTAAAGAAGTTATTAAACTTGAGGTGGAGCCTAACACTACATTCCTGTGTACAAAAAACCCACAGACATAAAAAGCATCTGATGAAAAAAAGTAAAGGACATATTTTTATGACAGCACTTGTATTTTTAGACCAGCTTCTTGTCCTGTCCATCACACACACTCTACTAGCAACAGGACTGGCATGAGAAACTACTGCAYTTAGGAATAAACATCTTGACCTAGGCCATTTGTAAGCTGCCCCCTTCATTGTCTAATCTGTTCAACTACCACATTCTCTTTCCAGCTGACAATAAGCCAGCAGCAAGTGCTCACTGCCAAGACAAACTAAGAACCACTTTTAACCTGCTAGACTAAAGCCAGAAAATGTTTAACCTGCCAAGACCAAGTTGCAACCCTCTAACTCGCCAAAATCATGCCACCAGGAGTTAAGGAGGAAAAATTCTGAGTTTAAATCCTCAAGTGAAAATATGTTTTATCTTTTTTGGCTTCTGATATGCAGCAAAACCAGTACTCCAGGTAAATTTCATCGGGTTTCGCATGGTTCTGGATGACACTTTCTAACACAATTGTTTTCTCTGATGAAATTACTAGATATGCAGATCAAAGGAGAACAGTGCATGATGCTGTCTGGCTGAGCCTTAACAAGGCTTTCAATACAATCTCCCAGAGAATCCTTTTAACCAAACTGATAAATTATAGTCTAGATGTGCAGACTAATAGATGTAATAGCTGTCTGGATTCTCAGGTTCAAAGGGCAGCAACGAATGGCTTCTCCTCAACTGAAACCTGGTTACCAATGTATTTCCTCAGGTGCTGTCTTGGGCCCCATCTTAATATTTTCTTSAGTGACCTGGAGGTGGAGATGGAATGCACTCTCCTCAGGTTCCTGGATTACACCAAAGTAATGTGTACCATGGAGACAGTTGAGGGCTGCCACTCAGAGTGATGCAGACAAGTTGGAGGAATGGCCTGACAGAACCTTACAAAACAAAGGATGGGTTTTGTTTTGCACCTGGCACAGACTCACCCCAGAGCAAAGCAGGCTGGAGGCTGACAGGCTGGGTAGCAGTTCTGCAGAAGAGGACCTGCCCTTGTGGGCAACTGGATAAACATGAGTCAGCAATGTGTCCTAGCACTGACGAAAGCTAAAGGGAAAACCAGCTTTTCTCTTCCAGAAATACTAGCTACATTCAGGAGAGACAGAAATGGTCAAACAGGAATATTTCATCATTCTGCAGGCAGCTTACTTTGCAGATCAGCTAACACTAGAGAAACTACTCACCTCCCATCCAGTGTTTACAAATGCTCTCTTTGAACAATAAAATGGGAACAAAATATTTTACATTAATACCTATTGTTATTTCTTCTGTCTGTCTACTCACACATGATAACATATCTTTTTTACATGTCATGTGTTCAGTGGCACTTTTTCTTCTGTGTAAATCCACCACGTCTTTGATACAGTTCAGGAATGGCATCAGCTACAGTGATTACTCACTCAGGTGCCACAGATTTGTTTTSGTGTTGGCACTAAGTTATTTCTGACAAATTTACTGATTAGAATCTTTGGGGAGAAGAACAGCTGGTATTTGTAGCCAAACATTGTTACAGATTCAACAYCATTCAGAAAAATGATATAGATTACACTTATTAGCACAAATTTTAAAAATAGATTGTTGAGCAATTCAGAAACTAAAAGCATGCYGCATTGCTTCTGATATGAATACATGTTATGTATATACTAAATGMAACAACTTGTGCAGTGATATTCTATGGCAGTGTATAAACAAAAGTTTATTTCATTTTTCACCTGGATAACTTCTGAACTAAATTCAACACTCCACTGTCCATKTTGAGGAAAGAATTTAGCCTGAGACTTTAACATTGATGCCTTTAACGTCTATACWGAACTTTCAATGTATAGCTGAGTATGATTATATCTTATAAATGAAAAGGAACTGGGAATTTTTACAACATTTTATATGCTAATTTATTCATTGGCAGTGTTGTAGCAATATAACTTATACTGTAAAGTTTCCCATACTTCTCTGAGGACTTCAGATTTGAACTTAAGTGTGGAAGTTCYTTAAATAGCAACACATTTTGGTCTCCCTTTTGCCAAAGGTTTGGGCACCTGCAAAAACTACAAATCATGCCAAACTCTCTGAGTGATATATGGAGGACAATCCACCAGGAAATAAGCTAAGACGAAGTMATTCATTTCATTTAGGTCTTTCAGTGGGATTTGAACCATCCAGCCCACAAACCATGTCTCATGAGATTGCAGTGTACATCCAGCCCACAGTAATAATGATTCATATACATATATGTGTATATGCTTTATTGCTACCTTTAGCTGGATTAAAAGCCATATATCAAATTTTATATTTCTGCTTCTTTTATTAGCTTTCTAGCACTTGATCAGCTGATAGAGGCAATAATGAAATGTTTTTTTATAAACTGGAGTTTGTAAGTCCTATTCTGAGAAAGTAATATTTCAAAAAATAGCCTAAGCTTTGGGGAAAAAACCAATTACAGAAACAGCATTAAAAATGCCAAGCACTGGGCAGAAGCAATTCTGGATCAGTTTAAAAAAGTGATTGATGAAACCCTAATCTGAGCTGAAGGAACAGTTTCACGACAAGCTGTGACCATTCCACACACTTCATTAGCTGCCATAATTAGCCTGGTGTTTCAATTTGTTAGAACTGGTGGGGACAATTTTAGTCAGAATGCAAACATCAAAAAACAGGGTGCCTCAGACTTCAGAAGAGGCTGATGAGAAGCTTTTCTAGTCTCTGTTAACTAAAAGATTAATTACAGCTGATGGGAGGCTGTACTCTGATTGTCACTCTGTCTATGTGCATTACTTTTAGCATTAAAAGAAAGACATGGTTGACACTACACTGCTCAATCACGCAGCTTTGCATTAGTGCACAAACTCTGTTAACATGCAATGTTTTTATTGTTTCTTTTTTTCCATTTCCCTCCCCGCCCCCCACCCCCCCCCCAAGTCTGAGGCTCTCATACCTAACAAGTTATTCTTTAAAAGACCAGGGTGTTTGGTAATGATAAGCACTTATCATATATGCTGCCATTCCTTCACATGACTACAGGTGAGATATCCTACATGTCTCAAAGCTACAAGCTGGGAATATTACTAGTTCCTGCTATCCTAGTCAAAATGTAAATTCCTTCGCAAATAGTCTCATTATGAGAAACAAAACCAGTAAGTTGTGAAATGGTACTGTGGGCTTCAGTCTCTGTACCCTACTCCTCTACGTCGTGTGGTTACCTCTATACATTAACTTACCAAAGCTTGTAAGGTTATTTATATGGAAGTGATGTTTGAATCTGAAGAGCAAAGATTAGTACTGAATAATTCCATAACTTTCATTCTAGAACACTAACACATGGCAAATCCTCTATTCACCTATTCAAGGAATGTAGGTTACTCTAAAATCCATTTTTCTGCCCTGCAGTCCCAGTGCTCCAAGACTAATATACATTTGCTCTCTGGAGAGAGCAYCAAAACAAACAAAAAACCTGCAAACTTACAGCCTTTCTTTCAACTCACACTCATACCTGGCAATAATATCTTGGAACATCTACAGGTGTTACTAGCATTTAAATTATAAAACTATGCAGTCATAACAAGTCAGTGTAACAAAATCTCTAATTCAGACATCATTTCAAGATGAAACAGTGTGTAGTCCTAAGTGAACCTCTTGCAAAAAAGTCATCAAAACATCTTAGACCTGATCTTAGACCTCAATTTACCAGCAATGTACATTTAAAGATGAGATTTTAAAAGTCTATTTYTTCTGAGAAAATAGGTAAGACCATTTTTTCCTAGAACATTCTCTCTGAATGGCATGTATTTACATATTGATTACATTCATTATGGGCCAGATCCTYACCTGATGCCAATTAGCCCAGTTCCATGCATATCTCTCAGTTATGCTAGGGCTGAGGACCAGCTCTCAAACCTCCAGTTTTTAACAGTTATATGGCCCATGTAATTCTCAGAGGATTGTGAAAAGCTTTCAGTTACTTTAATATCAGCTCTTATTTAACAAGCACAAACAATGTGTCGGTGAGTATTATCAAATAATAAGAAGCTTGCYCTTGCAGATAAGTTACATCAAGAATTTTAAGTGACCTCAAAATACAGCCTTTTAAATTCAATATTGTGGCAAACTGAATTAAGTTGAAATTCATTTGATTTAATTTGATATACATATAAAAAATCTACTTATTTTCAAGAATACTATACAGTCTATCCAAAACTGATATGAAAAGGCAAGGCCACGGATTTCCCAGTTTAGTGTATGGATTTTGAATTTCAACAAAGTCATATCCAAATAGTCAATGTTTAAACCAATATAAAAAATAAGGTATAACTCCAGTATCTGCTGTTTCTAGATTAACTGATTTTTTTGCAATTTAAAGCTCKGCCACAARTTACTGTAATGTACAGTAAGCAAGTATTGAAGGAATTGGGAAAAATACTCTATTTCTAAACTGTTTCTGATTAAATAAGAGGCTTTAAAATGTTTAAGTGATGTGTAAAATAGGAATTATTTAGAAAGCTTAAACAGAAATACGTCTCACTCATAGAAACACTGGTTAAAGTTAACTTTTACTAAAAAGTGAGGCTTTCTTTTATACCACTAAGGTGCAAGTTACMTTATTAAATGAGGAAGGTAGGCAAAGCAAGACATTTATCATCCAACAGACAAATGACAGAGGATTGCTAGTTAGACAGTGTAATAAGTGCCATCTAATTTTCTCTTTTGAATCAATTTATTCTTCAAAGGCTTGGATCATCATCAAGGGACTGCATTTTCCCGCTGAGAAATTACAGAACTGAAAATCAGGTTTTATAAAATATTCAACTAGTTGCCCCACAGACCTTTACAAATAAACATTAGAAAGGCTTTTATTAGACTAGTGGTGACAGTATCTCTTCTTAAGCAAATAATTGAATGGTTTGACTCTTCTCAGATGCTACTTTGTAGCATTACTTCAAAATCAGACCCTGTGACTCATCAGTAACCACTAGAAAGTTTTTTCAGCTTTTCCAGTTATCCACAGATTCTTTTCTGTATTTAGTTGAACATTAGCCGAGGGTACATTTTGCAYGTTTTCATCTTTATCACAGTGTTTGCCATCTTTCTATGACCAAGAAAATAATTTGAAAGCTCAATAATMGTTAGTTATAATCAATGATTTTATATCAAGCATAGCATTTTTCAAAAGCAACCCAAGAGTGGTGATCTTAAGGATTTTCTCAGAGGAAACAATCTACAGCTGAGGAGCCTTTCCAGTGGGAGCACTGAAAGTKATCTTCATAACAAAATGCAATTCCGTAAATAAAACACAGTCCTAAGTAACCTGGAAAGATCATTATGTAAACTGTCAGAAGTTGGAATTCTCATTTGCTTTCCCAGAAAATAAAATGGGTGCATCTTATAATAAGACATATTTCATTCTAGTCCTGTGAATGAGAGGTAATGTCTAGTGTTCCCATTTTTTAACATGGCACACTCCTGCTTGCTTTAATATCTTTCCTTCTGAAAAGTAGTTTATGACATTTACCAAAAAAAAAAAAAAAAAAAAAAAAAAAAAAAAAAAAAAAAAAAGAGAAAAAGATCCAAAGTAGAAGTGGCAAAACTGACTTTAAGATACGTTTTGTTACCCATTTTCAGAGACCACCTGCTTATTAAGTTGTTCTGTGATAATAAATTGGGCAACACAACTCTTTTTCTGTACTATCTAATCAGGTAGCCAAACACCTGCACTGCAAGGAGCTCACAGCTCTGAATAGTAATGCTGTTGAGGGAATCAGCTGATGTGGAGGCAGGGAATCACTCAGGTTGATTTTCTTGTGAAGATACAGCAGCATTCTGACTCCAAGTGGCTCTTCTGAGAGTAGAAAATATGTTACACTGTAGAGCAGACAGACTTTTTATGAATAGTACAGTATATATTGTTGTCAGACCAGATYCGTGGATTTAAATGAGTTGGTTTGGTGCAGGACTCAAAACAGCAAAAAGAGTGAGAGAAAGTAGTGTTTTGTTGGAAGCAGATAGTTAATAACTCAACCTAAGGGTCCACTTGGAGCATGTGAATAGATACATCAAATCATGCCAGCAGTAACAACCAGACAGGAGTCATGTCATGGGCTGGGGATCACTGGAGTGCATCCCACTTTGGCAACAACTCTTACTATCCCTGACATGGCTCATGAGGAAACCAGGATTGGAACAAGCAAACTTGTTCAGTCCATCTAATAATTCTTTTCTGGCTGACACATTATGTAAGATCTTTATTGCCTAGGAAAACATACTGAGGTAGGATTGGGGAACTAGGAAGCTGATATTCCAAATATGAACTAGCACTTCTCATGTACATTAGTAAATTCTGTCACAAAGCACACTAGTAAATATGACAGTTCAAATGCACTTTCATTAGCCAGTATCACACTGTACTAGAAAATGCTCTTGGATAATCTTTTTCCCTAATTAAAATGAAAACAAGCAAATTCCTTCAATAAAAATGAAGTCATAGTCTGAGCAAGAAAGAATTTAAATCTTCACACAGATCTCAAGTCAAATCACTGGAAGGTTAGAAAAATGGAGTTAAGGTGGAATTTAAGTAAATTTCAGTATAGTCAGGGATGGCAAAGCACAAAGAGCTTGACAAAAATTCTGCTTCATAATGACATCATCCACTAGACATGGCTGTTTTATGTGTTGGCCCTATAAGAGATAAAACTAATTTTTCCAATAGAAAAAATCTCTTCCCCCTTCTACAAGATTTTTTTCTGTTTTCTCTATTAACCCAGATTGAAAATCTGTCAGTTCTTGGACAAAGAGCCAAATTTATGCCTAGTGTAAAGCAATGAAACTATACTTTTCATTATATTTATGTTGTGACATTCTTTATATAAATTCTGGTACGGAATATATACTCATACTTGTTTTTATCTGTTATGTATGTCATGATTTAATTAAATACTTCTGCAACTTCATGCAATCACAGTTGAAGGCAATCACTGTTCAACAARATTGACTGAAGCTGTTGATTGTGCCTTTATCTACACTGGCTGAATCTGAGCCTGTAATTTTCTGCCTCTGGTGACAAAGATGGAAGTGACATAATTTATATATGGAACAAATATTGCCTGCTCTAATGGCTACACAGTACAGTGTGAAAATGCCAGCAGTGTTGACCACAGACCTGCTTCCATTGCTCCACCAAAAGTGGAATTGCATTGGTGATGAATTACAAGGGCTATTTTTCCTAGCCCAGGTAAGGCCATCATAATCAGAATTATTTGAAGCTGGTATTTGAATAACATTGGCAGTACTCTGTAAGTGATTTCCACTAGACAACTAATTATTTAATTGTTTCCATTATTAATGGAATGAAACTATTTGAAACAAACAGCTAGAATTACTGTTTTGCAGGTAGCTCACAAACACCAATTCATACATGTAGAAATCTTACTAAAATTATATCAAGCTGGCCTGTTGAACTCGAAAGGCATATTTTATCCCAAYCAATGCATAAAAGTAAAATTATCTATAACTGAGGCATGTTTCTCTGCTGTACAGTTCAGCTGTAATGATCCCCACACACTGCACTTGCACATCAATTATGATAATCATAATCACGGTCGTTAAGCTGAATGTTCATTATTATCAGGATGCTGGTGACAGCAGATTCAATCATCGGGTGCAATGGGCAGGCAGTCACAGTCCCACCCAAGTTTCTGCAGACAGCGTTGTGCCACATTAAATCTACGATGTGTTCCACATCCCACTCCATTCCAAAAGCTGTAGACGGTAAAGGTCAACTTTATGTTCTGTGCAATATGCTTAGGTTCTCTAAATTAATTCTCTGCAGTCCTGGATATTTTTATGCTTTGTAGATAATAAAATCCTGTTTAGGGCCAAAATGCCTSTGCAAATAATGAAACTGTGATTCAGTTGTACTGTAATTCACCTATAATAAGGCATCAGAGGGAAGAATCTATCAAAATGGAATGTCTTAAACTATCACTTCCTGAATTTTACAAATAAGAAAACATTAAATGCTGTCATTAAAGTCAGTTTTCTAAAATGTATATGCAAACTAATTCCAATACCGATTAAAGACTGTGCGCTATCATTTCTGCCTCAGCAAATATGAACATACGTGAGTGTTTTGACAGCTGAAAGACTATAGTTACAGTATTTGATCCCTTGACTGYCCATCTACATTGGAACCTATCATTGTAGATTAAATTCGTAGTGACTAGTAAGTTTTTAATATTAAAAGTTTTCACATTAATTCTATCAAAGGCATTCCAATGTATTTAGATAGATAAAGTAAAATCTAAAATATGTAAGCAATTTTATGTTTTATACTGATTTACTGAGTGAACTAACTAGATTCAGTTTCATTAAAGATATAGTATTTCCATTCCCTGTTTATTTATAATGAAGAATTAGGACAGAACACTTTTTCCTTAACTCAAGCTTCTTTGAAATGCAAATGGAGTGAGATAAAAATTTTCAGATTATAACTAGATGAAATAAAGAAGTACCAACTTTTCCTCACATAGATACAGTAATTATTATGTTTAGAGGAAGTCTATGCTAATACCCTTTCATTTTCCAGAAGAAATATAACAAGGTAATATTTTTCATTGTTGTTCATTTTGCTTCTAAAGCAATTATATAATTTACATACTAATCTTTTGTGACTTGAATTAAATTGCATAGTAATAAACACATGAAAACCTCAGAAAAATACAACTAGGACATGCTCGTACACACACACACACAAATAAAWTTTTTGTATTTAATATTTTTAAAAGCCAGCTAATATCTGCTAACATCAAATAATACCTCAGCAGCTCAGATGGGTCACTGATCCACTGACTACTGACTTGACTCCTTGGAAGAACTTACACAGTCTTGCCAGCAACAATACAAGAAATTTGTTTAGCATAAGACTATCAGAAACTGAATAGAGATCATGGCAGTGTTATCAGCTATTCGGGTTGTAGTAGAGATTGCATCCACAAATATAACCTTGTGGTAAACTTGAAGGAGGATTKTGTTCAGCAGATAAAATATTAAGCAAAAATCCATTTTGTTTCTAGTATTTTTTTACATGTCTTTTAGTCTTGTGATTCATTAGAACAGATAATTTTGTTCATAGCACTGACACATTCAAAGTTTTCATRGAGTTTAGAAATACGAAAGTGACACAGTTCTATCAAATTTAACAGTTAGGAAAGTATGACCTCACACCTGCCTATAGGCCTTTTTCCATTAAATTGCCATGAGGAGCTTGAGGCTTTGTGGTTCTTTTTGTTTTTTTCCTGATAATAATGACCCATTAAAGCAGTAGGTAAGTCATAAATAGCCCTTTTCTCCTCTTTTCTCTCTGCTGGGGTAAGTGGCTACTAATGGAAGCTTCATATTGATTTAGAATTGGGGTTGGAAGGCTCTGTGTCATGTTGGGTTAATGTATATAGCTATTCACCTCCAGAGTTTTAGGCTGATATCTCTCCAAGATCACRAGTAAAGTGAGTTTTGTTAGCTAAGCCCATAGTTTATATATGTGTGATATGATACCCGGTATAAATATCTTTAGCTTTTTGGTACCATCATCTGAGCCTGAGCGAGAATTGCTAAGAACTGGAAAATCAAGTCTTTACAGGACAAGACAAGTACCAGAAGTAAGACATTTAGGTCCTCTTTTACATATTGTGCTTATGCT
Organism: Alauda arvensis; assembly: GCA_902810485.1. Lineage (NCBI taxonomy): Eukaryota > Metazoa > Chordata > Aves > Passeriformes > Alaudidae > Alauda > Alauda arvensis. The sequence goes on along the minus strand of CADDXX010000005.1, from coordinate 5,336,799 downwards.
GTGGGACTTCAGCCAGTCGTTTCTTCCACTCCTTGCTTTTGAAAGACAAATTYAGATCTTTTTGTTTAATCTTTGATGTTTTATTTGCAAGGAGGTATAAYTAATGCATATTGAAATACCAAAATTTTACTCTGAGCTCATTTTTAAACCTTAAAGTTTTGAGGAAAAATATTTTTTAAATGTTACTTCTCAAACTAAGATTCCGTGGAACTTGCTGTATATTTACAARGGTTAAACTGCTTTCAAGGAAATATTTTATCATATCTTACAAAACCCCAGAGTTTAGGTGGGAAGAGACTTCCTGAGACCACCCTCTACAGCATCCCTGCTCAGCTACAGCAGGTTGCCTAGACYATGGATTTATCCAAGCACAAAGATTCTCCAACTTCTTTGGGCAACCCGCGCCAGTACTCTGTCACCCKCATAGAAAAAGGAACAGAAGAAAAAAAGAAAAATTGTTTTCTTGTGTTCAGACAGAGTTTTATGCACTTCACTTGTGTTGATTGACTCTTGTCCTGTCACTGGACACTCTGGAGTCTGAGAGAAGTTTGGGTCCTGTTCTTTCTTTGCTCTTATCAGGTGCGTGTGCACTTCAATAAGACCTCCCATGTGCCCTCTCTTTTCCAGAGTGAAATGTTCCAGCTGTCTCAGCCTCTCATCCTACGAAAGATGCTCAAGTCCCCTAACTACATTGGTAGGGAGCGCGGCACAGAGCCAAAGTCCATTATTTTTTTGTACTCAGAAGTTTTAAATTGACTGATTAAGATACCTAATACAAATAGAAGTAATGCAAACATTACACAAACTCATGTTCTGAGAAAATTACCTCTTGCAGCACTACCAAACCAGACATTTATGAGATGCTCCTGACAAAGCAGGCAATTTATGAGGTCTTCTTAAAATTAAAAAAAAAAANAGCTATTCGCTAGTTTTAAGATTTTTCCAAAGAATGTAAGCAGTAAAATATTGTGCTGTTTTAATCAGGTTTTGCTATAATATACAATTTCTCTTAAATCAGAAAAAAGGAACACAAACAGAATGAAACTTAGCAAAATGCACATAAACTGAATCTTTACTTAATCAGGGTCTTAATCCCAATCTTGTAGGACCAAGAGGTGTTGAATTTCCTCAAACTGAATTTACCAGTCAAGAAAATCTCTCATCTTATGACACCTCTAACTATTTGATTTTACAACATGCCAGAAAGAATACCATTGGATTGCATGATCTCTGGATCGTACTGAAATTCACTTAGTTCTAATAAAATAACAGTCTAAAAAAGTAAATAAACTCTTGATTTTTGCAGTGACTTACCTTGTTTGCCATCCACTTCTTAGGATATACTTCTCTGAAATACTTAGTTCCATAAGCTTCTCGGCTATATTTGCCCGACTTACAAAGTGATGGCTCATACTTCTCATAATTTTTATGATATGAAGAAAATGGCAGAAATCTGAAATTCAATAATATTTTAAAATCAGTTATGCTCTTCTCTAGATGTGACAGGATTGATGTAAATCAATGCTGCAAGAGATGGCATGGACACATGTTCCTGATATTTTTCAGTACTTTCTTAATGTTCCCCCTCAGTATTACGAGAGGATTAYTGCAATTTCTCCTACAGCTTCTTTCAGATTATATTTGGAGCAAAAAGATTTTGAATTTCAATGGGATAAAGTGAAGACTCTATGCACAAGGATCTAACATGGTTCACTTGCATTAGTAGACTATTGTTTTGTCTGTATCTGCRCTAACAACTGGTGGGATGTGCAGGATGATCAGGGTTCCCTTTGCTGGAATGGATGTCCCTAACTGTCATAGACAAGCACAGRTTTTTTGGGTAGGTTCCACAGCAAACTGCATGAAGGAAGGTACAAAACTCTTGCGTACAGAAGATCTGCAAGACATCCTTCAAACACATCTTGGTTCCATCTATTTCAGTTTGCAGGAGAGTCATGAGAGCAAACAAGTACATTTAATTATAAAGTAARACACTGGGAATTAAGTTTATCATTGCTGGTATTCTGAAAAAATCAATATGTGTTATTAATTCTTGAGGTTCAGGAAAAATATTACTCAGTAAAATTAGAAAGATATGCTTCAGAAGTCTAAAATACCTCTTTTAAATGCSATGACAAGAAGTGCAGTTAATTAGAAGCCTTCCTTAGCTGAAAGCTTTTCAGAATACAGAGWCCCTGTGAGAGTTAGGCAAACAAAATTTTGATAAAAATAAGGATTAAAATACCCTTCTTTGTCTCTCAGCCGATACAGATGCAAAAGATTATTTATTTTTATTAACTGATTTATCAACAACTACTTGAGTGGGTTTTTWAAATTATTTTCTTTCCTTCCACCTCATAAAAGAAATGGTTTTAGAATCTTTCCAGTTATATCAACTTCTATCACATGCCACAAACGTCATGCAAAGTTAGTGAAAGGAAAACCCTGAGTTAGCAGACTTTTAAATAATAAAAAGCTATAGAAGCATGTGTATACCCATGGGAAAGGACACACTCACATAAGACAGATTAGGGTACTTGCAATGCTAATTTGCACATGGGATGGACATCACACACACACAAAAATTAATGTGGCCCCAGTGTCCCAGAGAATACATCGAAGGTGCTGTGAGCCGGCTGCTCCACTTGCAGTTTTTATCACTTCTCAATTGCATTTTAATAGTACATTTTTCTTTTGTTCAGACATGAAAGAAAATTGGCTTTCTCAGGGGATTGGATAGCTGAGAAGACAAGGTTTGCAGTTTTGGGATTTGCCCATATATGCACAGAATTAAGTTGAGCCATAGCATTCATAATTTAATATGAATACCATGCCTGTAGAATTTATACACAAAGYGATTAAAAAAATCTGATGAAAGTAGAAGTAAATTATTATAGATTTCCTTAAAAATTTTTCTACATAGAGGTTATGATTTTACTGTGGATSAGTTAATCTTTGTCTTTTTGGCAAACAAATTCTCAGAGTAATGTAGGTTCTAGTATGATTCAAAAAACCCCCCTAATTTAACACTTTGAGACAAAACTAGCAGTATGTTCTCTTAAATGAAAGAACAAAAAATATAACAGGGCATAATGGTATCAAGTAGAAGCTTTTTCTTCTGTTTACAGTTCTGCTCTCAGAGTCAGGGGGCAGATCCTTAAAGTGATGATGCTCTAGCAACAAGAAAGGATCACATGCTTGTAAATTCAGTGTCTGCTTAAAGTAGGTGAAAATTTTCATTATGTGACCAAGCAGTTAAAAGAATTACAATTTTTCATATTAAGTAGGTTAACCTAATTAATGGGAGTAATGCAAAAGTCATTATACCCCTCCAGCCAATAACAATAACACTGCAAAACACTTCAGKTATGGTATTATGTTCTGTAGCTCTTTATACACACCAAATACAGCTTTTCCTAAAATTAATAACAGTTTGTGCTCTAAAAGTGACAGAAGAGAGTGATGGAAGAAGAAAATTAAATTCAGACAATGGTAGGATACCATTATCAACTCTACAAGTTTCGATTTCAATAGTTTAGATTTGAAAACATTCAGTCATTATTCTGACATCTAGGTTCAGCTTTTCCTTGTGATTTAATTGTAAATTCAGAAATTCTTAAAGGTTTTCAGTAAATATGACAGAGACAGAAGTACCAATCAAAGAAGAATTAAATTCTGTATTGAATTTTTATTGTGCTATAAGACCAAGTCATTGGTCTTATAGCACAATAAAACTTCAATACAGCTTTTATTTTGTCTTTTGGGAAGCTGAGACTTCCCAAAAGATGATTTCCCGGAAGGTGAACATTCCCTAAATAAATGTATTGAAAAATGGAAAATTTTTTAATATCAGACTGAATGAGAGATATRCCAAAGAATACATTCAAAATGGGGAAAGGGTAGGAACCAAAAACGGTAAAATACAAATGGCTTTTTATTACTCATACATAACCTAAGAAGGACCAGGACCAAGGCTGGCTGTGTCACTGGTGATGAAGGCCAGCCACACTGCTGCCAGGACCCTGCTATATTGAACCTAATTAGCCTGACAAGACCTAGAAGCCTTCGCATWGTAACCAAACCAGGACCTGACAGCTGCTAGAGGTATTTGAATTTCAAAGACACCATARATATTTGTTGCTAACGAAAATAAAAATTGTTTTATCTCTCATCCTATCCTGGACCTCCCCTCTACTATTAAGTTCATCTTTCTGATCCTTTTTCCCCTCACATGTTTTCACTCCCCCTCCATGATTTTTGTTCCTGCATTCCTCACCTACCATTTCTTCCCTTTAGTCTGTCTCTTTACTGTAATCTCACTCAGTATTTTGACAGTTTAGATGCTGAAGGTTTTACAATTGGGTCAACAGAGATGACAGAAGCAGCAGCAAAACAGGTTTCTGGTGTCTATGGCAGTGTCAGAGGAGCACAGCAGCACAAGCAGGAAGAARAATTTCCCAGGTCCATCACTGACTGCTGGGCAGCAGTGTCCCAATGCTATGTGGTACTTATCAATAGGTCACAGGACACAGGCAGTGACCTTTTATTGAAATTTAAATGACAACGAAAAACCAGAGTGGTCCTTCAGCATGTTCYCCAAACCTGCCCATGAAGCAAAATCCCAGCAGTCTATCAGAGCAAGCAGGTAATCCTGATCCCAGAAATGYTTCAAAATATACCCAGGCTTCTGGGAAAGAACTGTCAGACCTGCTGCTGGACTGCCACACATGCTGGACTGCCAGGACACAGTAAGCAATAGAAAACCCCAAGTACTGCTCATGTGGTTTTTCAAACTTTCATATTTGTATGTACTGTTCATTTTTGTAATTTAGTAGGAAAAATGCCAGCAAAATATTAACTCTATGACATTGTTAAATTTTTATCTAAAGTGTTTTCATAGAATAGYAATTCAATTCCCTGTTGTCTTGATTTAATTCAAATAAGACAATTTTATCTCACTTTGAAGAACTCCATGAACAATTAGCTCCAAACAAGCCATGCTTCTCTATCAGGAATCTGTGAATATTTTATCTTCTTTTTTTTCTTTAATAAAACATGACATTAATTTTAAGTTTTCAAACTTGGATTATACCTGAAGTAATTTTTTCATCAAATACAATCTTTTCACTCAGGGAACAAAGAAAGAAGGATAATGATTTTCCATAGCAAAACATCTGCAAAAGGGCAGACATTATTTAGTTTACAATGCCTGTATATTAAAATCAAAGTGTTAGCTACAAGAATAAAGATAGAATATTTTATTTAACATATCTAGTGACATTAGTGCACTGTTTTTTGCCATGAGAAGCCTRCTTGGGTGCATTAGTACAAATATTGTTTCTGGTAATATACTAAATATATGCATTATTGAAAAAGCATCACTTTGATTGTATCAGTAAATCTAAAAATCCTCTGGCCATTTTTATTTAACCCCTGTCTTCAATAATGCAAAGTGGCAAATAAAAGCACAGCCTAGTTCCTGTAGGAAGTAAAAGAGATCTTTTCTGTAGCAAATTCCAGAACTTCTTAATTATACACAGACTTATTATCTGCATCCCCAGTGTTACAAAGTACCAGAACTTCATTAGAAAAATTAAGATGGAAAAATGAAGGCACTACTTTGTAAATTTCCAGTGGAAATTAGCTGGAAGAAGCAGAGGAATACTGGATCAAAAGAGGGTAATCATGCTTAACTGTGCCCTAGAGCACCCGCATGTATAATACGATTTGCACAGTAACTACCTCTCCTATTACTGCGTGTTTGGAGTATTCTGTGTTAATGGGGTTAGCTAATTTAGTATTTTAACTTAAAAAGACTCTGCTGATTAATAAATGTTGCACACTGTGCTAGTAATTAAAATAAATGGAAGAGTTACAAATAGAAGTTGAATTGTTAAGAAAACATTATCTGAAAATATATGATAATCCCTGTTTATCATAATACAATAACAGTCCGGAAAATATGCAAATTGCTGAAGTTGCAAAGCATATGACAAACTAAGTAWTATTTGAAAAAAGTTTTCAGATGTGTTGCATTTGTAAGACATACAATTATAGTAGCCATTTTCACTGCAGCTAAGTCAGAAATATGATTAAAAATTTTATAACTCTAGAAATCAAAGTATTTTCTCAAAATTCTAAATCTTAAAATKACTTGCATTTTTAATTTTCTTAGCATTAATACCAGGTAGTTCATAGCATTGATGCTCTCCAAATACAGAGATTTTTTAGGTAACTAATTTCTCTACAAGTATATGTGTTCTGCCCAGCACAGGGCAGCACAACAGCCCCTCAGCTCTTGTAAAGAAAAGCACAGTCTTGCTGAAAATGAGCCCATGAGGAGCTGGGTGCTGCTGTATTCACAGAGCACAGGAGAGGCAGGATGTGCAAACATTGCTTCACATGACTGAACCAGTGTGGCCAGGACCAGGCTGTGCATCTGCAGCACAGCACTGAGCACAGACACAGCCAAAACCTGAGATGATGTTTCTGATGTCACACAAGAAGACTACAATAAATTAGAAAACCTAAGCCTTACACTATCGCTATCACCACACTGCATCTCATTTGGATGTTTGTTGACTCCATAAAGATATTTAATAGTATACTTTGAAGTATGAGGCATATTATATGAGACAGATTTCATCAAAGTTAATGAAAATAATGTACATTTTTGTTCTCAGGGAAATGAGGCCAGCATGCRGCTGCACACAACTGAGGAAAGAACTTTTTATGCTTCATCTAAATCTGCTGGATCCTGCATTTGGTGTCTCAAACTAGACACTATATTAAGTGGCCATCCCAAAGGAATGCAATTGTCATTTCTATCCAAGTGGAGGGAGAAATCACTTCATTTGTATGAAAAATAGCACAATAAGATAGTAACAGCTTCAATTACATGAGAAAAAGGAATCATTCGTATTGGGCTGGATTGCCCGGTTGCTTTTCCATTACAGAATAGGAAATTCCAGCATTTGTTTCAAATAAGCACAGTATATTCTCTTTTGGTTTCATTTGTAGTGCTTCTGCCTGCCTCAAACTCTCTCACAGCTTTTCCAAATTTTTTCTGCATTTTATCAAAAGAACTTTCTCTGAGCTTGCAACACTCCTATCATCCTGTACACAACCACTTTAAAGAACCCTGAAAATTAGAGCTGTGACAGAATTCTAAATGTTGCTGAAAATTTCAGGTACATGCCAACAATCTTCTTATCTTAAGGGACCCCACACTACTCACTCTGGAAATACACATATCAAGGATTCAGTCTGTCATTTCATGCARACACAAGCTTTTTCAACAAATGCCACATACTTCTGCTGCTCATTCTCTCCTCATTTTCTAAAACAGAAGAATAATCAGCATAGGAAGCACTACCAGGAAGAAATAAAGTCCCAAAGTACTCAATTACAAAGCAAGAAACAGAAATTTGTCAATTCATAATAGACACTGCTGAGAAAAAAACAACTGTAGAATCTGAGTAACCCTTTGCTGGCTCCTCCCTGGAGACCAGCATCCCACACAGCAGCTGCAGCATTACTAGTGAGCATTAGTCCTGGTGATGACCTGCAGCTCTGTCATCACCTTTTCAAGGTTACAGATGTGACCCTTGCATGGTTGGTTGAATAAGAAGCACAAATGGAATGATCACAGCCTGAAAATGTATAATACACTTTGCATTTAGTGTGCATGAAGCTGAGAATCATTGATTGTTGCGACATTGCTTCTGTGCATTAAGGATGGCATTAAATGCTTCCTTACCCATAAAGTAAATAAAGACCCCACATCAAATAATGTCTACCAAAGTTGGAGGCTCCAAGTTTAAACTGTTCAAGACCAAATTTTCAYGATTCCCTGACTGAAGAGTCAGTGAAACATTTATTGCAAGGTCTGACCTTCTGAAAGTGTTGACACAGTAATGTCTGGGGTAAACTTCATAAAATAAAGACTGGGCAATGTAGTCATGCCTATAAATGAAGAATATCATCTATCCCCTGTTGGAATGCATCAATCACAACTAATTCAGTGAAGAAAACACTTTAAATGAGAAGTAGAGTATTAATTACTACCTAGTGATGGGGGTTCTTTTAAGTTTCACCAGCAGAAACTAGATATAAAAATGAAAAGAAAACAAAGCACAAATTAAAGMTGAGATGTGAAAATTAGGCTGTTTCCTCCTCCTCACACAAATACATGAAAGAATACAGAGAGAAATAGAAAAGGGGAGTATATTTATACTTGAAACTGAACTCAGTTATGATTTTGATATAAAAGGAATAAAAAGTGCTATCTCTCACTTAAAAAAAAAAGCATAGTCTAAATAAAATATTTTTTTAAATTTCAAAACTGTTTAGTAATAGAATTTTCATTCAAATATACCATTAATATTAAATTGGGGGAAATGGTCCAACAGTAAAACCAAAGAAGCTAAAACATGTAAACACAATAGATTCTGGCACTCTTAAGTCCCAGTCCTGAAGCTGACACATAGCAATATGGAGCTGATAAAAAAGCAGGAAACAGATCAAAGATAGCAAAACAACATGTGCCAGCGATCACAGGCTGTTCATGAGGAAAAGTGATTCCCTCATGCTCTGAATTCTGGTACTGAAGGGCCAAAGGACTGCCAAGAGCAGTGAATTCAAGGAAAAGGTTGGCAAAGCATAATTCTTTTTCTAGATAACTACAAAGCCAGAGARGGTGACTTATCCAGTTTTTATTATGATTGGACAAAACACTGTTTAACAGSCCACAGTGCTTAGAATAAAAAAATCAAAAAGAAAGGAAATATTTTGGCAATAGCCTTAAATCTTTTGGGACAGAAGCCTTAATCTTTCGGGATGGATTATGCCTGTATTTGAGATTTTATGGAAAAGAACTGGTCTGTTTGACACTATTACAKCTGCTATGGCTTAGGAAATCAAACTGCTCCAAAGTTTATTCCAGCTTTTATATCATGTTCTAGCATGCAACATATGCTCCCTCCCCTTCTAAGTGAGCTGTGGTACTCTTCCAGGAGAGAAAACAAGTCTCACTGGCGCACAAAACCATTTTTCCCTCCCATAACCAGTAAGCTCCCAGAACATGAAGACTGAAACAGTATTTTTTTCCTTGGCAAGGTACATGTGGCWTGACAGAATTTTCATTTGTTTTCTTATTTCCCATTAAAGCCATCTGTTGCATCAGATATTATTATTACTACAAGTATTTCTACAGATTCATAGATAGAGATGGTACATGTCACACAATTACAAGACAGAGTCTCTGCCCTGAGCAGGTTATAATCTAAGGACACAGAATTTAGAAGTACATACATAAAATGTTTTCTAGTAAGCTGTCASGTTTGACATTTCATTTTGTCAGGCATGAAAGCCTTCTGAAAGCAATGGAATAAAAAAAACATTCTCACAACAACATAAGAAAAAMCAAAGAACTCACTCATTATCATGTATGGAGCTTCTCCATTCCTCCCTTGGTGTKGCCTCTTTGGCCTTGGCAGGGGGTGAATTCATTGATTCTCTCACTCGCAGGGTTGGTTCCAAAGGCTTGTAGCGCTGGGACAACACCACAGCRGGATCACGGAAAGGCCCCTGAAAGATACAGGATAATACAAGTATTTCATTTGGGGGTTACAGTTATTTTCTTTCCCTCTTTTATTCATGGCATATCGCTGATGAAACATGACACAGGATGTTTGGGWAGTGCAGCAARACTCTTCTTCCAAAATAATTAAAGYAGCTCATTTTGGTAGGGACTTACACAAAGTTTGATATCATACACTAAAGCTTCAAAGAGAGTGAGAAATGTGCACTCCAAATGTATTTAATTACTAATAATTAAATAATTATTATTAGCATTATTATATTAGTATATTATTAGTAGTAGTAATTTATTTAATTACTAATAAATACTTAGTATTTTAAACAAATGCATTGTTAGAACTGATTAGGAAAACTTTGCTGTTACTTAGAAAAAAATTGGTGAAAAAAAACCAAGCTTTAACTACATCTACATTCTGCTTAAGCAGAAAATGTAGTATTTTACTTTGCATAGGGCAAACTTTAAAGAACACGCTCTTTTCAATGTAACTATAAACCTACCTGGAAGGGAACTTAATGCATGGCTTAAGATACAATTCTTCTAATAGAATTCAAATGCATGACTTCAGTACTACAGGTGTACAGTCCATTTCTGAAAAGTCTAATTTCACATTAACTTTGTAATTCTTAAAAAATACACATATATGTCTTTTTTTTCCCAGAGTGTATTGTTTAATAACTGACTGTATTAATATCTACCATTTAACAACATGCATAAATAGCAGCAGGAAGTCCTCTCCCATGCTGCTGAACTGACATATCCTATGTATCTCACTTCTAGAATTAGCCCTTATGAATTTACCTGGATTATCCTTAGTGCTTTGTGCCATTCAGGAGAGTTTAATGACAAACCCAGACCTAGAAGTATTACCCATTAATTTTATTATTTGTCATTGTTGATCTTGCAATGAACTAGGGAAACCTTTTGAAGCTATGAACAAAGAATCGTAATCAGAGCCTTTATTCTTAAAGATATCCTTCTTTAAATAGGTTATCACTAACAAGTCACAGCTGGAGYTACTGCAAGCACTGAGTGAAGACTGTGGGGCTAATAAAAAGAAATGATTCACGCCTCATTTATGTTCACTTATGTTTTACATTAATAGAAACCAATAATAGGAACCAGTTACCATAAAAGTCATGGACCGTAAATAACACAAATGGCAAATAAGTATCATCTAGTACTTTTCACAGCTGGACAGGAGGATTGCTATATTTGAAAGTAGTTAATGGATTTTTATTGGAACTTTACTTTTTAAAGGCACAGCACCAAGATTTGGAGATCTTTTTRGAGGTCCCAGTAAGCAAATCAGCATAGTATTTACACTTCTTGCAATTATTATTGCTTCTGTTTTCTAAGTCTATGTAAGAAATAGGTTTATTTWAAAAGAACACAAAAGTCTTTAAAAAACAGAAGGAAAAGTGTTATTCAATATTAGAACAGGTCATTAAAACTATTCAACAACATTCTAGTGATACATAAACTGGTGATCAAGCTATGAAAAAGTTTAAAATTTATAATAAAAAATTAATCTTCTTTTACAAGATGTTTGCATTAAGTTGATATACGGAGGAAGGAATAAAGAAAAGTACTATTACCAAACAATAACAAGACAAATGCATTTGCTCTTAAAAGTAGTTTTTCAGAATATTGTATTATTTCTTCACTGAAAAATATTGACTCATATTCCTCCAGGATAAGGGCCAAGTCAGATAGCCAAGCAAGGGGTTTTCCTCACCTTCAATTTGTGAGACCTAACTAGGAGTTAGTTACATAAAAAGCCCCCATCCTATAGTTCAAATAAAATTACAATTTCTAATAAGAGAGAGAAAATTATGTAACTAAGCAAAGATCCCTCAAAACTAGCCTGTGTTGTCACTAATGAAAGCAGGATATCTATAATAATAAATAATTAATAAAAATAATTCTAAACATTCCCTGAAGATTTTTCCATTCCTCTGAATAATGTATTTGAAGAAATTTATTTAGTAATAAGGACCTCAGGAATGTATCTTAAATTAAGACCTCCAAAAAAAATCCACGTGTCTATTTCCATTTTACAAGACAAAGACTTGTTGAAACTGCAGTAGAATGGTGCTTAAAAATGTTTTCAAATAGAAAATTCCTGCAAGAATTTCAGGCATCCTGCTTCAAAATGGAAATCTTTCTAGAGAGGTCAGGCTAGGAAAGGAAGGGAAGGAGTCAAACAACAGTTTTTACCCTGAAGGAAACTCACACAGCTCCAAGCTCTCTGTTTGGAATTTATACTGAGTAGCATAAATCTTCTTGATACCAACTGGTTTGCCAAATTAGCAATTTGCAAGTTATTTAGCAAGTTACTAGATCARCATTCTTACTACTTCATCATACCATCAGAAACTCATGATAAAAAATACAGGCTGCATGAAATGATGCATTCCTCACTGTCCCCATTCCACAACAGATAACAGCATGCAAAAAATCTAAATGGCAATGTGCATTCTGTTATTAATGCCTTTTAATGAAAAAATGACTAATGTTAGCATCATCCGTGTTTCTATCAAACCATAATTCTAGTTAACTTAATAATAAAAGTGATAGATCTAATTGATGTAGGAGCATCATTACTTTCTTTTAAATACTCTATCTTCCACACACAGAGCTTAACTATTAAACACCAAAAACCCATTTCCCTAAGAGAAAACTGAAAGATAATTTGTGGGKTTTTTTTAACATATATAATTGACATCCTCATACAAAATATCCAAAYCTATGGGCAATAAAAATTTTAGATACCTGAAAGAAAGTAACAAGTGGCTCAGTGAGCCAGACATGTCGGAAAAGGAAGCTTGGTGCCAATAAGTGTTACCACCAAGAACTAGGACACAAGTATGTCTAGTAATTAAATTTCTTATTGTCACACCAGACAACTTGCAGGATGAAGTGTTCTAATGGGTTTTCATTTCCAGCTGTTTCATCAGCTCAAACCAGTGTCCTTTTCTTAGACATACAACCCTAAATTGTCAAAGTGTTGCGCAGGGATTTAGCCGTGTGACTCCCATTAACATCAATAAGAGTCGGGCAGCTAAATCCACGCGCTGTGCTTTGAAAATTTACCCCACAGTGTAGATCCCAGGGTGCTGAAAGGATTAAAGTATTATATAGTAAATTCCCTCTTTGAGGTGCAGAAAATAAACAGAACTCTTCTGGTTTGTTCTAAAAGGCTATCTGTGCATGACTGCTGTGAGTGTGTCTGAACTTAGAAAGGTCTATAAAATATTCCAAACCCAAGCAGAAGCTTGTAAGATACTTTGTATACAGTAAAGCAGTTTTGCAAGAGCAGCTTAACAATGGAAGAGCTGTTATTTCCCTATATTATTTCAAAGCCTGGTTCCTGTACCATGTCCACAAGGCAAAATCTTTCCTCTTTCCTGAGAGACAATGCAACCAGTTACATCCTGCTCAAGGATTGTCATAGCCCCCTTGGTCCCAGAAGGTAAAGCTATAATGTCATGGTCATATCAACTCCAAGCTCCCTGATCATCCACACTGTTTGTTGGCTCACACTTTGTCTCAACTCCACTGTGWGTCAATGAGGTCATTCTATGAGGAAGCTCAAGCAGTCAAGGTAGAGAGAACACAAGGAGGGAAGGAAGGACAAAGGTGAAGAACAGCCCTGAAGTTGATTCTTACTGTTATAAGCAGTGGATTCACCTCTGCTTCTCCAGAGGTGGACTCACAGGCCTGCACCATAGAATCATAAAGGCTGGAAAAGACCTCTAAGATCATTGAGTCCAATCTTTGACCAAACACCACCTTGTCAGTTAAACCACAGCATTGCACTCATTTCTTGAACACTTCTGGGGATGGCGACTCCACCAGCCCCTTTGTCAGCCTGTTCTAATGCCTGATCACCCTTTCAGTGAAAAAATTCTTCCTGATGTCCTGCTTGAACCTTCCCTGGCACAGTTTGATGTTATGTTCCCTTGTCCTGTGACTGGTTGCCTGAGAAAAGACACCCAACCCCTAGGCTTACAGCCTCCTTTCAGAGAGTTGTTGAGAGTAATATAGATTCAGAGGAGTAAAACACCATTAAAGATCYATCYATCTATCTATCTATCTATCTATCTATCTATCTATCTATCTATCTATCTACACTGTTTATTGCTCAGGTTGTTACATTTCTGCAGATTGTTGATAGTTTCACTGAAAGTTGCTAAGGACTCATTTGGAAGCATTTTTTTTTCTAAGCAAGGTACAGATAAGGAAATTTAAATATAGAATGGATTACAAAAAGGAAAAGTGTCAGAGGTTCTGAAGATCACTCAAACTGAAACCAGCACAGAAAGTGTATATGTGAGTTAAACAGATGATTCAGTACACTGGGCAAACTGAAAAATTCTTCAGAATAGAGGGCAAGACAGAATATTTCTATTCCAAAAGTAATTGTATTAGGCACCTACTGGCAAAAGCTACGTGCCATTATACTCTCATCACGTGAGGAAAACAAAGGTCTCAAAAGTTTTTCTGCTGTATATATTGGTCACATTCCCAACAGGTTTTGATATTAAGGTGGCAAAAGCTSTTTTGCCATCCTGTGAGACATTAACTTTAATGCATTATCTTACAGATGTCCACTARTTTACAGAAAAGAATAAAAACTACTTGCAAGGTATTGTGACATCAACTGAAGATAAAATTGACACCATGACAGTTAAGAATGGAAGCTGGGTAACTTGGCTGTGATGGAGCACAACATGTAGAAATCTTCGTTACTAAAGCTGACACACACCTAGTGGACACGAGAGCAGAAATTATTCTGAACTGAGAGGATGCCTCAGTCTTCATATGGCAAACAATAGCAAACTGAGGAAAAAGTCATCACAACTGCTTAATTTTTCCTATCACCTTTTATTTATGCTTTTTAAAAAATTATTTAAGATTGGAAATYAAGAATTCTAGCTCTGATGATTCAGAATATTAATACTCAATTATATTAGGTCATACATTTGAAATATCATAAATCACACTTTTCTTCCCAAAGGACAAAAACAACATATAAAGAATCATATTTCCCTGTTCCTAGATAACACCTAGATTTCTTTTTCCTCAAGCCAAATCTGTGTCAAAGACTTTATATCTTCAATGCAAGCACCATATTTATATTAAAAAAAAATTCACAAAAGGGATTTTCAGACCTGGTGATAGAACTCAAGATGTTCTGTGATAATCTACGATACAAGATGTGAGCAAAAGCTTCCTCAGAGTCACTGGGAAATGTTACCTGAGGTTTTTGTCTGTCAGCAGGTAGCAGAGGCAGTGCTGCAACAAAATCTGGAGGCTTTTTACAAGTTGGCCAATCATAGAGCTCATCAGCAAAGGGACTCTTGACTTGCTGCTTTCTGTGGATCAGTGGCTTTGACTTCTGTAGCAGCAGTTCCATTGGATCTGGGGATTTTCTGAATGGCGAATTGTAGATGCCTGGAATCTGAGCAAAAAATGGAATTATCTTTGACTTCAATTCATTTAAATTTCTACAAACACCAGGAACAAATCAGACAGTGGCAGCTGCTGCACTTTTAAAAGTAAAACAGTCATTAGTTAAGGAGAAATGGAAGAGAATTTATGGAATACCAAATAACTGCTTTTTTTCCCAACAAAATATCCACAATAAATTCCTGGATAACTATTACAATGTATTTAGTCTTAATAGCATAAAACATATAAAACCCAAAAATTTAGCACAATGATTTCTAAATTGTGACTAAAACAGAAAGATTCATTCATCACTGAATTTGATATTTCTTTTTTTTTTACATCACTAATTGTGATACTAGTGTGTACTACTATGCCACTAGTGTGGTATAATAGAACAACACAATATAARTCACATTTCAAATTCTGCTTTAGTAATCCACATTCTAAAAATCTGTGAATATCTGGCAAGTCAAAATTATGTGACAGACTATTGTCAAATTGCACCTATATATGTAGGGATTTTATGTATTGTATAAACAATTCCCAAATAGACATATGTGAGTTTACTGAATTAATTACAAACTGTTAAATATGATAATTCCTTTTCCTATTTCACAAAGCCACTAAATTTCCTATAAAATAGATAACATATGATTAAAACACACAAAAATTAATTTAAAGATACTGTGTTGCTTTAAAGATAATTATATTTTCTACCAAGGTGTACTAAAACTTTTAAAGTAGACTTGCTCAGTTAAAATATATTGTCCTTTGCTTTTATCATAATTCCAATTACTAATAAACCTTGAATAAAAGTAATAGGAAAAGAAATTGGTTTCAAGATGTGGGGAAAGTTAAGGAAAAGAGTAAATGTTTAAAATTTTGTATTGCTCCTTTGGAATACTACTGAGGATCCATGAGAAAACTGTGTAAGGCATGTGCTTCTTCATAAAATACTAAACTCTTGGGACTGAAAGGATGGAACTCTCTCCAATGAGCTCTAATGCATTTTTCACTAACATATCCTACTAGGAACTAGGAAGTTCCAGTTTCTTGCATCAAAACAATAAATAAGGTACATATAAAACATAGTGTCTAATAGACAAAAGTATTAAGGGATGTTAGCTTATTCAAAACAGTGTTGGGCTATTCAAAATTTTAAAGGCTACATTCTTCATCTCTAAGATGCATGAGTCTAATGATAATTTATTTTGAYCCACTGTTATTTTTCCCCTCTTAGAGCAAACGCTACAAACTATTTCACTTATGGGCAAAACGTACAGCGGAAAAGAGGACATGAATGGAGGTAAGTGGTGGAAACATATGTATGCCAAACAACCACTGTTGTTCTTTCAGCTCTTCAGGATGCCAAATTAGAATGGCAGGGATCCATGCCTCAAACAGCAGGCAAGCAGAATCACTGGATGTGAAATTCCAGGTCCATCTCTGTGATCTATAAAGTCCAGCTGCAACTTAATATTTTGTTCTGTAGGTCAGGCTCTACATAAATATCACATAAAGTTACAGATTCTCCTCATTCTGTTATTATTTTCATTGTACTTCATCATTGTTATATTGCAATTTTCTTATCAGCCCAGTAGAGTTTTCCTGTGAACACTTGGTGACCTGTAAGTGCTACATAAAGAMAAGTTCCATGTGTTGTCTTGGAATTTATTGCACTCTCCCACAATTATTGAATGCATCATATACTTTTTACACAAGTTGTCTCAAATACAAAATGCCACAGTCAACACAAATTCCCTRAAACAGAATACATTAGATTCACACAAATTAGATCCCTTGCTGGAGATACACAAATCATCTCTGTGCCGTGGTCATTATATCTCTTCACTCATTAGTCCTACCACAGCCTTTGGATCTGCCAACATTATGACAAATTCATTTTTTGCCTTCACTATGTAAATGGCAGTAAATAGAAAAGTAATAGCCTGCAACTACCTTTTTTTACATATTTCACTGAACTGCTCATTGTGTTGTTGCTTCATTTTTCCACCCCTTCCTACACTATCCGTACTCAGCTGTGGAGATTGTGTTCCAGCCATGCCATGAGCATGCAGATGTTTCCAGCTAGGGGGAGAGATACTGCCTTCATGGTATGTCTGTGAAACRCACATTTTATAGAAAGTGGCAATGGCACTGAAAATWTAAATAATATCCAGAAGAGAAACATCTCCATGCTCATCACTGGGAATCAGGGTGATCTGGAAGAAAACACTAAAGCATWATAGCATCTCTCTAAAGTTGGCCRGCATGGATTTGTTGATCAGTAGCGAATCCTGATCAGGGCTGTGTCTTCTCAAAATTTACACCCCTTTTTAAGACTTTTCTTAAAAAAATTTTTTTTTAATGCTGAAGAGCAAATTGAGGAGAAAATASTTAAATTTTTTTAATGAAAAAGAATTATAATATTACATTTTTTTCAATCTACATAACAGAGGTTGGGGGTTGGGTTTTGTTTCTCCAAAGTGTAAAATAAAATATCTGAAAAAATTAAAATGTTCTTCCTCTGAAGAATTAAATGCAAGAATAACTTTAAATCTATATTCTGTCTAAGCACTTCTTTTAGTTACACTGAGAGACAGTGTGTCTCTGTGAGTAAAATGGCTTTCTGAAACTGCATTTTGCTATCTCTATTAAAGTACTGTGTATATTCTATTTTATGCTTCTTTGATTAAATGTTTGGCAGTAACAAAAAACTATAGTTCATAAAGGGTTCAAACACTGTGAAATGCTACTGAATATCTCCAGGAGCACTAACAAAATTGGCTTTTAGCACTTTTAATGAAACCAAAATTAGCCATAATAAATGTGGAAATCCATTGATTCAATGTCTTTGGAATTACTATTGCTGAAAAGGTGTCTTAACAAAGAGTCATCTTTTGTTACTCTTGCTTTACATACTCTCAGGTTAAATGCATACAGATATTATATCAAATATGAAAATGGATTTGTAGTTTAGAGAGGCCAGCTGGACACTTTAAAAGCTTTTGCTTCTTCTAKAGATGAAAGTTTTTGTAAGATCTGGGTCAAAATTGATTACAAAGTACATATTTTGACAATGATTTTTCAAGCAATCYTTATTAATTACTTTACATTTTAATTATATATGTTCAAGTATTCAACAAGACATATAAAAAAGCAATCGACAGAGTCAGTATCTAGACAGATAAAATTAATACTAATTTACTCTAAATTCCCCAAGGTTTGTGGTTATGTTAGGCCTAGGTTAAAAATTGGTAACGTTTGGTAGGAGAGACAAGAGGATGAATTTGATTGTACTTTCCAGTTTAGATCAATCACTGGGAAAATAGCTTCCATTCTTTTTTAAAAATATCTCTGCAAGTTTTAGTCTCGTTTTCGGAATTTCTTGCACTGTGCAATGTGGTGATGAATGCCCCATTTACACTGTCCTCTGCAGGGAGCTGGCAGTCTACAGAAATCTAAGAATTTGGGGGATCAAAGCCTTTGGTACTTAATATTTGCATATCTTCTTGAGATAAATACAATGTATTAAAAGCATTACTCCTTTTTTTTTTTCTACTTTAATAAAATGTTCTCTCAACTGCAAAACCATTGTACTTAATACTGCTTTTTCAATGGTAGAAAGGTGTCTGTCTTGGATATTATCCTATGTTATGATTTCAACATTTTCCCCACCTTTAGTCTGTGAGAAGATATCTAACAGTCCAAAATATTCCCATAGATTACAAAAATGTACCTCAAGTCTGTAGAGAGAATGACATATTTTTCTGTACCTGTGCTCTTCAGCACTCAGAAGGGACTCTGTCAAAGCCAGCTTTCAGGACTTCATTTCCAAAGAACAATTTTCTAAAGTGACAAACACTRTGGGGAAATCTGTGCTAACTGTTAAAAAACTTACAGCTGAGTTATTTGCAGTACTGTCATGCTAACTTCCACCTCAATAAGACCAAAGAAATCTCAGGAGGGGACTCTGCTAATAGCTTCTTACTGACCTCCTTACATCAGGCCCTTCTGGTGAACAGTGGCTCAGTGGTGAATATGGCAAATGAGGTGTGAAAACAGAGATATATATATTTTTAAGACTATAGTTCTGACTTGTCAGGGAAAAGGAAAAAAAAAGAAAAAAWWRRAAAAAAARRAAAAAAAGGTGAGAGAGAGAAATTAGTTATACAATAGATATATTTTCCTCTAGAATTCTCTGACTCAGACCTTCCATCATGGAAACCCAAGCATGACCTGGAATATTAATTGTGTCAGGTCAAGCATACTGGCAAATGTACCATTTGTTACCCAGTCATCCTTAGCAATACATTAATATTTTGAATCATTTTGCATTTCTAACACTCTATCATTTAGTTTCCTCCCAATCATTTCTTATCTTTATAATTAATGGTCAAATATAAAGGAAGAAAAATAATTTAAAAAACAAATATYAATTTAATAAACATTAGCAAGGAAAAGATTTGGGGATTTTATAGTCTGAATTGCTTCCACCACTAGTGCTGGATTTACTCAATGCTAAAGAATATCCTTTTTTGTCTTTTTCTGTGTATCATTTCAGTACAGAGAGAGTTAACTTTCTTTCTGTCTAATATTTTTCCAGAATAGAAGAAGAAAATTACTAAGGATTTGCCTTGAAATCTAAACTAGGAAGAAAGGCAGCAGCAAAAGMAATAGAAAGGAAGGAAGAAAGGAAAGAAAAAAGCGCAGGTCAAAAGGGAAAGACAAGGCTGTGTTGACTAAACTGGACAGCTCCTCGGAAAAGATAGGTGACCCCAAGTGGTATAATAAATCCTGAGCAGTTTARAATGTGCAATTTTTATTAATTAAGTAATTCTCAGTTTTTCCTACTTCCTGGCTGAGCTTTTAAAGTCTATGTAAAAATTGCAAACCACGTATCTCAGATACAGCATGGCTATTGTGCTGCAAATAATAACACATATGCAAAATTAAAATTTGACAAAGTTGAGCTGAAGATAAATTGTAAGCATTAAATCAAGAGAAAGTATATTCTGATATATTTACATATTTTTACTGTAACTTAACTAAGCAATAATAAAGACATGCTCTATTTTAATTACTTTTTCTATGAACTTTGAAAGACGAAATAATCAACATATATCATGAATACAAATGTTTTACTGAACAGTCATTTAATCTTGAAAAAACAGCTTTGAGGGARGAAGCTAGTGCAAGTGGTTGTCACAGTAAAAACCTAAGTGCTACTTTCTCACTCTGGTCTTTCAATGAGGAATTAAATGAGAAAGAAAAGACTTCAACAAAATAGAGACTTAACTTGAAATTCCTTTCTCGCTCCATTGTAATTTGTAAAAAACCCTAAGCAAGCTGAGAGGAGAGGTAAGAGATCTTTAAAAGCCATAAAAGTAAAAGCATGAAGGAGAGCTGTGAATGAAATATTTGCTAGAGATGGGACTGCTGAATCAACACTGACCAGTGCACTTCATCATAATTATCAGGACATACTACTGCCAGGGGATTTATAAAAATCCCACTCAGCAAATAATTGCCCTGCTGTTAGGAGATAGTCGGAGTGTTAACACACTGTCACAGTCCAGCGTTTAGTAAGATATTCAACATTCAATTACTCTTGCTGAGAAGTAAAAGGAAACATGATCATTTCTCAGCTACTGYAGTTATGCTTCCACATGAATTCCAGTGAACAATCTGGTTAATCCCCAGATATAGTTTCTCTAGGAGGGAAAAGAAATACCTTAAAACATAAATGATTCACAAGGAAATAAGTGCTTATATAATGCTACAAACATATCTGTAAAAGAGAAGGAATTTTAAACTTCTAAATAACTAGCTTTTACAGACTTTCAGAATATTTYTTATTTAGCAAAAATAAAAGGACAAGATTTAATATGAGATTTATTTTAGAAAGAACATCTATTAAAAAAATCTGTAAATACTGTTCTAGCAAAAAGTATAAGACTATGTCCATGAACTCAAATTCCAAAAATCAAAATATTTAAGCTAAAATAGAATGTATTCTATGAGCAACAACCTGCAATTTTTTAACTAATGTGAACAGAGTTTTGCATTAATAATTAAGAAATACATTTTAAAGTTTATGCAGATGTTGGAAAAACACCATAGTATGGTTTARCATTCTGGTTTGAGATAAAACTTCTTTGCCATGCCTGACAACAGGGAAAATGTCACCCAGCTTTATAAACATAGGTTCAGTTCTCACTGAGCTAATGCTGCTCCTCAGGCCTGATCCTCTAATCCCTGAAAAATATACTCTCAGGAATTTCATCTAAATAAGAACTGGAGGATCTAGCCTGTTATTGCACCTAAGGTATTTTACCTTTCTTTGAGCTACTGCTTTTATGGAGAGACTGAAGAACTCATAAATGAGTGATGAGTAGTGTATTTTCTTTCAAGTGGGATTAATTACCTGTCTTCTGCTTAATATATATTCTGTTTAAACAGAGTAATAGAAACATTAATTATTGTTATTCTGCCTTCAGGCTGTAAAGCTTGGTTCAGTCCTTTTTATCTGTGAAATGTTTGCTTGATATCAAAATAATAGTGCAATCACAGTTTAAATGCACTTCTATAAGTAAACCAAGCAGCAATTTTATGGACTATACAATGAGGTGTTAAGGAAATATTCAAGACCAGTATCTTGGCCACAGACCATAAAACCAACCTCTAAACATGCAAGGCACTAAGTTCAATTGCAGGAAATAACACTGTAATTGAGTCTCCAAAAAGGTACCATCTGCTTGGGCATTTAGGCACCAAAACAAAAGAGAAACATAATCTTAGTTTACTGCATGGAACACTGTGRCACAATATGCAAAACACAGCAGCCTAGCAAACACAGAGGCATCCCAAAAATGCATCCACCTTTCATTGATTGTCTCTCTTACTGAGGTTTACCCTGTCAAATCTAATCCTAATGTAGGCTCTTGATGACTTGAATAGATCAGGGATAATAACTTGAATGAGTGAGTGATGGCATGGGAAACAATATTCTTATGATGAAGACACAACACAGGGACAGCACATTCAAAGATCTCTTACTGTCTTTTTATCYGACTTCTGATTTCAAAACAAGCAGAAAAATACAACTTAATCGCTTAATGGCTTTATTTTAAAAGTAGGAATGGGAAATTCCATTACTGTTATTATTTTCTCCTTAAGAAGTGCTAGGCTGAATATTGGATAACATACAMATTATAAGAATCTCTGAAAAGAAACCTGTTTCTATAACCACCTTGAGTAAGTAGGAATTGAAGACTTAAGTCTGAAAAGTAATCTCTGAAGGTGAATTTATTCTTCTCTCTCTCAGTGATTGCTTGTAAACACACAGACAGCATTTTCTTCCTTTACAGAGCTATTTTGAGGCTAAAATTATTTATCATGTTAGAACTTTTCAGAGCCTTAAAACACATACCTACATATGTGGTATTTACTTGTATCTTTAAAATTAAAATTCCATCCATTGTCATTGTCATAGTAACAATCACTGACTAAAAATCTGCTTGAGATTCACTCCTTTTGTAACTGGATTGAGAAAAATCCATATAATTTTACCTTGAAAAATCTTCAAATTTGTAACACCAGGAGCTACCTGCAACAACATATCAGAAGAGAGGAGAAGCTCTTTGTAACAGGAAATCATATGGAGATTTCTTTCATCAAGGATGTAATTGCTAAATAGATAATTGTTTTCCTCCTCAAAATTGCATAGGTGCAACCAAAACGATGTAACAATTCACTGCTTTTCCTTGTGCATTATGTCYGTTGCATTGTGCTTACATGTGAGTATTCCCTCACAGACACATGCTGACAGATTTATTAAACAATTTGCTGCAGTAAACCTATAGGATTAGGCAATGAGCAAAACCTCAGATTGTGGCAGAATGTTTAACAAAGCATTCTGCAATCATGCCAATGAACAATGAGGGGAAGGTTTAATGAATAGTCATAGTATTGTATAGGGAAAGAATAATGAGGGAACAGAACCATGTTAGTCTGATTAGTAAAGGTAGTCAGAAGATAATAGAAAAGAGTGAGGTAATCAGAAAAAAACCCCAAAGATGAAGATTTTACTGAAAGATTGTTGAAGTGGAAAAACAGAAAGCAAAGCAAATAATAGATAGAAGGAGATGTACARTGTTCATCATGTCCCTTGCAGGAGAGACACAACTCCCAAATTAACACTAGATATTAGACACTAAACAAAAGCACTGAATATTGAATAAACAGTGCAAGTTAATGAAAGAACTTTACCATTATGTTATTCTGTTGCATAAGAGCTGAAAAACAAAAGAACTGGTGTGTGCATCACTCATCTTGAAGTCTCATTACAGCAAGGATACCATCAGTGCCACTTCTTAATCAACAGGAAGGTTTGCTGTTGAGGCATGCATGGTATTTTATCTTCATGACTTCTCCCACGCCATCCCCAACCTCTCTGTTATGCAATTATCTCTTACTTAGCATGTACTTCTCCTAATATAACAGGAGAAAAAAATTACCTGAGGAAGACCATAGCTCACACCAACTTGGTTAAATACCAGATGGACTACTATAAATCAACCAGATTTATACCAGTAACTATTTCAAGAATGTCAGTGGAATTCTACTGTTTCTGAATGTGGTTTTGTGAACTATTTAGTCGATGTTGTGCTGCATTTTGAGTTCCTTGCAATATAGATTATTTCCTTAATGTTTTTACTATCTCATACACACAGCCAGCATTCAATATATAACTCATTCTTCCCAGTTTTCTGACCCTGCAGCAACCCAACCCTTTTGCCACCCCAATTGACAGTAATACATAAAATGTGGTCATGTTTTTTTAAGATCTCAGCATGTACACTTTTTGATAGATCACACAGCTTGTCCTTTAAACTCTGTCATTAATCCTACCCACAGGAATTGAGCACAAAGTTTGTTGTCTAGAAAAAATCCACATAAATAGGGATTATGCAATTCAGATGCTGAAAAAGACAGTTTAAGTGCAGGGACCTTTTAGCTAGTAGATTTTTAAATGACTAAGACTGAAATGCTATAATGTATAGTAGATACAGAGATGTCACTATAATATCAAGCTTTGTGTGATAAGCTCTTTAGAAGAAACTCYGAGAAACATTGCCATGTCTACAAGGACCTACCTTTAAAAGCTTGCATAGGATCAATCAGAAAACAGCACTCAAACTTTACATTTTACTGTGTCTTAAGCTCTTTGTAATGAGAGATTATTTTTTTGGTGTAAACTCTCATTTCTCTGAACAGTTAACCAGTTATCAAAAAAACCTGAAATGATTTCATAGCAGGCAGCCTTTAGGAAAAATAGAGTTTACAATACTGTAACAGGTAATGCTTAAAAGTTCATTYACTGACTATCTTAAAGGAATAGGAAGTGAGTTCTTGTTTTCTGGGAAGTGGGACAAAAGGAGACATTATTGATTTTTGTTGAAAATACTTTAACTTACCACTTGTGCTAGGCTGAGACTTAAGAGTGAATGGAAGGGAAGTACTGTTCACTGACACCAGGAAGAAACACAACTGAGATAGTTCACATCCATGTATTTTGCATAGGAAATAGGTTATGGTGTCAGCAAATAGCACTTCCTCCATCCTCTAACCACAGTTACCCATTTCTGGGCATGAAGATCACCATGTTTTCTATCTTAGCTTTAGCTTTAACTGTACTTGTCCTCCCTAGGGAGATAACCACTATTTCCTAGAGAAGAAAAATGTCTGATTGAAAAGAATATGAGCAAAACTGAAAAA
The DNA here is from genome assembly GCA_902810485.1 of Alauda arvensis. Taxonomy (NCBI): domain Eukaryota; kingdom Metazoa; phylum Chordata; class Aves; order Passeriformes; family Alaudidae; genus Alauda; species Alauda arvensis. Next base: position 5,311,964 of record CADDXX010000005.1, on the reverse strand, counting down.
TTTATGRAAGCTGTAAATTTTGTCACTAAAATATTTTGGCAGTGTGTGCACCAGATAGATTCTGGAGCTGTATTTTGGCTTTCAGCTCTTTCCCTCTTTTTTACATCACCAKGATACTGTGTTGAGTTGCAGTATAACAGCTCTGTGACCTCAAGATCAGTTATCCCAAAGGGCAAGAGCTGGACTCAGATTCTAAGAGAACTAGAGATTTTCAATTGTGTGTGCAAATCACTTAAAGGTCATTTTTGGAATTTACAGCTTTCAGGTACAATGTTTTTCAGAATCAAAACCAGTTCATTTACTGGCTTCTTTCAGCTTACCTTACTTTGTCCTTCTTTCTGACAGAAACATTAAGCAACATGAACTGAAGATCCTCTCTGAATGAACTGAGATGGTRTGGACAGTGCCCCACGAGGCACAAGATTGGAATGATCTTCCTAGAATGAATACCTGTGAATAGACTGATACACCTGGCTTCCAGTGGGAAGTGAATACACGAGGAAAGCTTGCTGATCAAACATACCTGTCACAAGTACTGTCAGAAGGATGTAATGTAAATTGTGAACCCTTTGGAAATAATATTTTATAAAAACAGAACACTGCAGCAGGAAGTGCTTCACATACAAGTGCAATTTAAATGTAGCTGCAAACCTGCCTGAGAACTAAGAAAGCTCACTCTCTCCTCTTTAATTTAAATAGGATTTTTCACAGTACAAGCTTTGGAAAGTACTCAGAAACATCTGACTACTTGGCAGAGAAATGATGAGTGGATATTAAACACCCATGGATAGTTGGGGATGTTCACTGATTGGGGCACCTAGAATAAAAAAAAATTGACTATTTTAGTTCATCTTCAGGAAGTATTAGTAATTATAAYGAATGGTAATTTCATCCCCTGAATGTTTTAGAGACAGGATAATAAAATTACAACAGTAAAGAGGGAGGAAATAAAATGTAAAAGGTAAGAGCTAATTCATTCTTCATGCTAGCTCAGTCCTTGGCCTTTCCTGAACAGACACTGCCAATAGCAACAAATTATGTATAATCATTTTGTGATGTGGACTGTTCACTCGGGACTAAGCTCAAATGACCAAACTTGCAGCCTTGTCTCTTAAACTGTGGATCTGAAGATCAAAGGCTAGGGCTTTATCCACTGAGTCTTCACCTTTATAAGAATAAAACTGCCAGCTGTCCAGAGACAGAGTGGATGTCAAACAGTGTCATTTTAGACCAATTGTTTTTCAAGTTTTTACAGGACAGCACATTAGGTTAGAAGCATATTAATCAGCTGTGTCTCCTGAATATTCATTAACCTGCTCCAGGAAGGATTTTGTGGCCTTTTTTCTTTCTCACTTAGAACATTAGACATTTAGACCTGAATAAGTGCAGTAACTTCAACAGAATTAACTCCTGATTTCCAGTAATGTGAAAAGGGGACAAAGGCAGTCAGTGAAATGTTTATGAATTGCCATCTCTGTTGACAGGAAAATTTCAATAAAAGAATACTTTAGCATTGAATAGAATTTGAATTTTAAATATTTTACTCTAGGAACTGACAAATGCTAAATAAATATGGAAATATGCTAAATACATATGGAAACAATTGATAGAAGTGATATTTTGAGACCTCCAATAAATACAGAAAATCAAAATGAAACTCTTCTTAGAAACAAAAGAGGGTTTTCCTTCCTTCATATTCAAAAGCCGTAATACAGAATCCAGAGAAATTTGCTAAAYGGTTCCCATTGATCTAAAATGGAATTGCTTATGGAGATACAGAGAATAAAAATGGAAAAACTTGGTTCTTGTTGCTGATATTAGAACTTTTCACTGTTACTCACTTTACTCATAACTCATAGCAAACATTTCCTTCCTCTTCACAGAGCATATTCTTAAGGTGGGGGTTTTGGCCTTTTTTTAATGTTTTCTACAGTGCTAATCTGTTAAAGGATTACTTTCTCACATGTGTATGTCTCCCTTCAAAGGATCATCTCAGTCATGACTAATTTCATTYAAAATACTTCCTAATTTTATAGCGCCAGCTATAATATCCTTACAAGTAATTCTTTGCAGAGCATTATTCCAATGGGAATAAATGTGGGCTAATATCAGCCACATATTTAAGTGCATTAGCCTTGACTCAACAGAGAGATGGTGACACACTCAAGCAGACACTGAAARCTGAACTGTACTGTGATCCAAAAAGAGAACTCATGCCTTGCTACTAAAAGGAATGTCATAATTTCTAAAACTTCTACAATGAAAGGGACCTAGTATCACCAATAGACTTTGTTCTTCTCTTTCAGCTCTAAATTGCCAAGGTCTTATGAGCAGTATCTGTTTACAAACTGTCCAAGGACATTAGGAAAACTGTTCCTTGCTAAAGAAGGCTGAAAAGTGATGGACTTCAGTGTTGCTTGGAGTTGAGGCAGAGGCAATCCCCAGCACCAGATGAAATTGTGGAGAAAGAATAAGGCACTTTGYAGTTGCATATTCTCCTGTGACAAAATATCAGAGACAGCAAAGCTGTRAAATGAACATGCAAGAGCGAATCAACACTGCAAGGAGAATGAGTGAACCTGRTCATCCAAGGAAGCACAAACTGAGAGCTAGTGTTAGTGCAAGATCTCTTAACCTACCAYTGCCTAGGTTGTTCCTTCTTTGGGYATTAAGAGAGGCRGGAATTGAAGGAATATGGAGGCAATAAATGAACATCTAAATACAAATATAAATATATCAAAAATAGCAAGCTGTACACCTAAGAACTACAAATCCTTCAAGTTCGCTGGAAACAGAGAGTATTCTTGACAGTAATTATATTGTCCCATTGCTCTATTTTATTCCTCTACCCTAGGCCATTGTTGTTGGCCACTGTCAAAGATAGGATGCTTACTAAGTCTGACTTAATAAGATCTTCTTATTAGTCAGGGGYTAACAGAAACAAGCTGGTATACAAAATTCAAGAGTAGACATACACACATWACAGCATGATTAATTTTTCTAAGGTCTCAGCAGTTAAAGCATTCAGATAGAACAGAAGCTCCCACAGAACAGAGGACCAGTATTATTAGCTCATCTACTCTCAGCATGATTTACCACAGAGCAAGAGGTCCAGGTTTAGAGAAGGGGCTGTGACTCAGTCCACCAGACACAGCAATGATAAGCTTAAGTGATGCATGCATACCATCCCACTARTAACAACGTTCTGCAATTGTGTGACAAAGCTCTCAAGATTTTGCAGATCAAAAGAAATTTGGYTTTCTGGACTAGTTTCACACTTATTTTGTCTGACAAAAAGTAACTGTGTTTATGTGTTTAGAAACAGAAGACATTGAGAAAAGAGAATTAAAATTCTCTTTTATTTCACTCAGTAGTGTTTGTTATACACTAACAAACTATAAAGGGGAAAAATCTGTTGCTCTGCTGATTCTCCAATTGTCTCCTCAGTGACAGGAGAAACTGTAATAGCAGAAGGCCTTTTCAGCTATGACACTTGGAACATTGTCCATGGGGCTCTTCTCCTGAACTCATTACTTTACAGGACACCACTTCTGCTCTGTATTTCAGTTACCACTGGCTTCTGCTCCCCATCCCACCGTGGACTCGCAGGTGCTGATGCACCTGCTCCCCACCACAAACTCACCTCAGCATTACTGCTTGCTCTGTCAGCAGATACTTAAAACAACACAGGTCTGCATTCTAGCTCAATGCTGGATCTCTGGATTTACASTGTCATACTCCTGACTCTCAACACCATTGTAAGACAAAGAACAACTACAAAATTTCTTGAAAAGCTGAAAATACCAATGGCAGGAATCATGCAACCACATATTTCAAYACAAGTGGGCTCTTTGCCCCCATTTCTGCAAAGTGCCATGAATGTATTCAGCACATTTCTCCATAGTTGACTTTAAAGGTCATTTGTCAGCACTTGGCAGGGGATGGCCCTTACTACAAATGTTGGCCTTGAAAATACGACAAAGAGAAGAAGTAAGGACCTATTCAATTATAGTGAAGGTTGTTAATATGGAAAGAGGAACTACAGGGATATAGAATAATAATCTGCATAGGTAAACATATTTATAATGGACAACCACATTTAATAAGTAGTTCATTTATTAATGAGAATTTGAAAAAAAGGGATCATTGCCACTGTAGTGGAAATAGCATACTGTGACTCCGAGTTAAGAGGAAAAACTTAATTATTGTAAGTTTCATGTCTCCATAAGGAATCACAATTCAGTTCATGATAAAACAGGTAAAAGCAAAGACTTGTTAAATATATAGTTTTTATTATGTTCACCACAAAGTCAAAATTTATCAGCCTGTAAAGGTAAAAAACACATAAGAAAAATRTTTTGTTATATAAAAAATTTAAAACCTGAAAGACAGAGAATCCTATTTTTAAAATTTAATATGGTGCCAAAGTTGCCACCTCATAGATTTATTTCTTGGTGTATTTTACATTGGAATCTCTTGCATGAAGCAACCAGAAAGTGGTCTTTCTTTATAAAGTAGCTTGTGAAAGAAATAAATGCTTGAAAAGCAAGTTAATTATGGAAAAGGACAAAACACTAAATTAATCATAGGCCATGCTATTACRCCCATACCAGATACCCCTGTATATTCCTGACACTCACATTCTTCRGCTTTACTTCTTGAAAGTGAAACAATGTCAGCAATTAGGAATCGGCACACCTTGTATATAGATAAAGATATAGACACAGATACAAATAAAGATACAGATATAGATATATTGATATATAAACACACTCCTGAGATGTTGTGGGCTTCAGCTCAGGAGAGAAGAATGAAAATTGACATGCCTTTCTTAACAAAAAGTGAGGAGAAACAACTCCTTAATTCTTTTCTGTCAATAAGTAAACACCCTTTTCTCAACCTTTTCACCTGTATTAAACCAAAAATATTCCAAAATATATTTGAAACAACATGGCAAACACAGATTTTTCAATGCCATCCATATAACCTGTCTGAACACCTGCAGCCCTGATGCATGAGGTAGCTCAGCTCCATCACTCTACCTCACTGGGTATGGCAGGAAGGGGAGGAGAACCAAACTTTAGCAGGTCATCTCTATAACTTACTGAGCTTTAGGTAATGCATGATTCTACATGCATTACCTATTACCAATAAATCCAGTTAATCAATGTCCTCTTTTCTATTTGCTATGTGCCCTGCTTACAAATGATATGTTTTCTTAACTCACTCAGAAGAGTTGACTTTTGCTGCCTGTTTCTACTGAGACGTGAATGGTCCTCGTTCAGTAATCCAATTAACTGTTCTTTGAAAACAGTAAGACGTAGCTGCAGTCAGATCAGAAGACCAGACATTTAGAGAGTAAAATGTCAGGCACAGAGCTTCAAGTCATTATTTCCATTATTTCAAAATGGAAATAATTTTTCCTGTATCTTAGCAAGATATCAAGTTCTACAACTACATGGAGTTGTGGAATACAGACTTCACAGTAAGTASTTAATTTCAAATGTATCTTTTCTGGTTTTCAAGTTGTCTGTAGGTTTTGCATTGATTTACATTTACTTATGTTTTGAAAYACTACCTGCAAAAGAAGACAGCTCTTGGAGCTCAGTTCTCTGACAAACTTCTGTGGGCTCTGAGTCTCAGTATTCACAAACCATATCAGSAAGCAAACCCAAGCATTTTTTGTTCTGCTAGCTAAGACCACTGCTAGCTAAATTCTAGTTCTGTAAAATTAGTAACCCAAATTCAGCAGAACATAACAGTTACTGCTGCCCTCTACCAGCAGTTATCCATGGCGGAAACGAGGAACTACTTGCCATTCCTTAGAAAGTGTTACAGCCTACTAAGCCTGTATCATTGGAGGTGAACTGAGCTTACTAAAATCTTGCTGGACCACAACTCACTCAGTGTCGCAAACCCAACAATTTTTGTTCTCCAGGTAAGAATATTAATGTTTATGCATGTGTTTATATAAATTGCACTGTTCAAAACAAGAATTCCCAATTTGCTACAGTTTAAAGAATGTAAAATACTGTGTAGATTGTTCTTAATATCCTAGATCTACATGTACAAAATAAATTTTAGTGAGCTAATTTCAGTCATTAACTAGCTTCCTTGTCTAATAGCCACTAAGAAAACTTTTTATGCTATTTTTTACTTACAATATGTTTTTTTAAAAAATACTTAAATCTAATTTACGCATCAAGTTTTCATAGCCGATATCCAGTTAATCAAATCACATTTCTATCTACAGKATATATCACAAATACTTCCCAAACAGAAGGGAAGATTAAATACTTTTTTTATTAAGTGTAATGGTATTTTTCCTGCACTCTTTAGAATTAGCAGTTCTTAAACACAGATTATAATTGACAATTTACMAAAAGTAAGCACTTACTCCATACTAATATTTCACGTTAATTCCATATCTCTATGAAGAACAATCAGTCACCAAACACGGAGACAAAATCCTCTTATTTTTTAATACAAGAGGGGACTAAAAAAAAGGCAAACCTACAAGTTGTACCAATCATATCAAATTTCTGTAAGATATATCTAYAGGCATATTTACCTGTATGTTTAAAGCAGCTTGCATAAGAAAGCTGGGAATAATATACCAGTATTATAGGTACAAAACGAATTAATAATAAATATTTAAAATTTATGAGGCATTTTTGCGTGAAAACAATCATGCTAAATAAGCTGATTCAGGATGTTCTAAGAAAAGCTTTAGCTGAAAACCCACATTTACAATCTCTCCTAAAAACAAGCAGAACACTGCACCTATCCAAGCATTAGCTCAATTAAAAAAGAGGGGAAAATATGAAATCCCTTCTCAGCTTAATAACTTGTTAGTTCTTGACAAGTGCAGCAACACAACAATAAGCCAGTCAAAATGAGTTTTTAAAGCGAGGTTATGCCCTTCATGTTGTGTTATCACAGTGGCAGATCAAACTGCTGACTTGGACTCTTTCTGCCAGCAGTGCTGATGCTGCCTCTATGAGCTACTGTCACAGAATAGTCATGGTACCTGCTCTTGCCTATAGAAAAGCACTAAATTGAACTCGAAGTAGTGTCTTTGTGATATCTTTTCAACAAGTCATGTCCCATTCAGCCTGCTAGTTTATCTCTGTCAGGCTGGGGGCCCAAGTGGTTTGCATGAGCTGTCAGGGACAGGTCGACCAACCTGCTCAGTGCTAAGGAGGTAATGCATCTTTCGGGCTTCGTATTTCTTTTTCTTTTCTTTCTTTTCTAGGTCTTTCATTCTCTCTTCATTTTCTTTCATTTCTGCGTACACTTGAAGTTCACTCCTGTAAGAAAATAAGTCTACTAAATACATTATAACAACAAAAGACATGCTAGTCTTCTTCTTTACTTTAACCCTTCCATAGCTTCACAGTGTTTTGTTCTTGTACATCAGCAGCATACTGGCACCACAGGAATGTAAAATTACTGTTCTTTCAAATTCACAGCAGTAGCATACTACATGGATATAACTATGAAGAAACAGGATTAAACTGATCAAAAGTGGGAGCAGTATATAGGCTCATGTTRCTTACAGCTTGATAAAATAGTATTCATGTAAGTCCTTTTATTTGCCTTTAGGTGTCATTTTACTTTGAATTTCTCCAAGTGGAAGCTATTACAATATAAATAAAGGTTGTTCACATATGTTTCAGCTAGTGCCTTGCAACACCTCCTGTGTGTTGCAAAGAGGAGATTTTATGGAATGAGAGAGGATGGTAGACATGGGATAAGAGATGATATTCACTCCTGGATCCTTGAGCCCTTTGTAAGGTTGAGAAAGTAGGCACAGAGGAAAACTGGATGGGAATCTTTCATGCACACATTGTCATTAGGAGTGTCCATGGCATTGGGCTTCTTGCACTGGTCATTTCTGCTCCAGTTTGATGAGAGCTGTAGAGGCCCACAAGAACCAGGAACTGAACTGCACTGCACGACAGAAGTGTGCAAACACAGTGAGTCATCTAAATGTGTGAGTCTGTGCAGAAAAGCCTTTCATCATAAAAGAAATATGAAACTGTAACTAATACCAGGTTTCAAAGAATGGGGAAACTCATCGTTTCGACTGAATGTTTAGAGGGAAACTTGAATAGAAAATGGGCATAGATTTCCTCCTCGGTGATTTTTTGGTTTGGTTTGTTTGTTTTTTTTTTCCACAGAGCTAGGCTTGCCATAAATTATGTAAACAGTAGAGTGAATTAACGTTCTATTAGAAACAAAACTCTGTGCTTTTGTGCACAGTGCACGTGTACGGAATTTTTTGACCCASTTAAAAAAGGTTAGTTTGATTAACATTTGTTATTTTTGTTATTACAAAATGGTTAGTTCAAATTAACCTGTGTGCCAAAGACACCAAGTATATTCAGTCAAGCATTTAGATTGCTAAAAAGTTAATTAGGTGAGTATATTCTATTCTTTATGTTTTTTAGTATGTGTCTATAAGATAAAAGAAAAAGRAAAAAATATCATTCACATAACTGTATGATTCAAATATTCCTGTAAAACACATTATTTAGAGAGGTTAACATTAATAGTCTCAGTTGTTTCAATGAGCACCAAATATAACAYTGTGAGGACATGGGTCAAATCCTGTCAAAATATGCACATGCGTAAGTTTGCTGATATGAATAATCCCACAGAAAAGTCATATTGCTCCCAAAAGTGTTTTTCAATATTGTGACTCAGACTTACTCTTAATATTTTAATTATCACTAAATTAGTTCATCAAAATGTGTGGAAGAGCAATAATTGCTTTATAAATATGAACACCATGAAATCATATTCTTAAATACAAGTTGTAGTGTAGAACTTTTGTTTTATGCTATCTTTCAAGATTTTATCAGTTAAAATAAGTATTAAGTAATTAAGCATTTTATTTTAGCTGTAAAATAAAATTAGAATTAAAAGGAAATAGAGATCAGAAAAAAATGAAGGGGTGTTTTTGAATCTCTGAAAATATTTTTTGTTGCAGTTTACTATTAAAGGCTGCTAATACAATATTTCATACAAGGTTACTTATGAAGCACACTGACGTTTAAAAATCACCATGCTATGCTTTTGCAGCAGTGTAATTTTTTTCCAACATAAGATTAAATTGCAAAATAAATGAATTACTTAGAGTGCCATGGCCCCCATTTTGCCACCCTTCTCTTGAAAATTGCTTATTAATATGAAAAAAGAAGTTGGAAAATAGCCTGTTTTACTTTATGCATAGCATTCTGGGCCCTCAAAGCCTGCAGAGCCAGAATAGCAGCACATTTTAGATTGTGTTGGCAAGCAGGGACGATGACCTTTCTGACCTGCATCTCAAGGCTATTATTAATCGCTAAGTAACCTGGTAAAGCCAAACAAATTTGTTTCCATTGAAAGGATCTCTATCTGTGTCTGAGAATTTGTGCTGTACCAAACAAACCTCATTAACTGTGTCCATTTTTGACAAAGAACTAGGAGTTGGAGAGATTGGTGACCTTTCTTTGTCCTCAAGGTACAGACTTCAGAGTCACTACATGTYGGTACATAAGCATTTTTTACTAAGAAACTCTTTGTTCTATATCCATCAATCACAAACAAATGAATATAGACAATACATATAGTATCAACTTTGTTCTTTCATTTTATGTCTCTTTACCTTCAATATCAGAGTGTATGATCTGTGGCTTACATATTTAATACTATTCCTTTTTGRTTACAGAGYCCTCTATTCAGCTTTAGCACCCCTRTCTACAACTGATGAAATAATAATAAACATATACTACAGTCTATTCATGTTCTTATATACTGAGGTACTTCTTCTTTACAGTGAATATGGAAGCTTTTTGATTTAGAACGCAACTGGTGATAAAAACCCACAAATAATGTCAAAAATATAGATTTGTACTCAAGAAATAATGATGATGGGATGCAAAATGTTTCCCATTGTCATAAATGGGAATTTATCAGATTGCTTTGAATGAATGATTAATATCATTACTTGCTGAAATTAAATGAAGTTTAAAATACTTGTTGAAATTTGATGTAATTCATGATCTTTTTAGACAGTGCCATCATCATGATCAYTCCTGATTATCACATACCTTAATTAATACTTGTACCACAATCCACGCAAAAATTTGAGATTTTTTAGGCAGTTACAAATAATTTTTCAGCATAATTTTGCAACTGACACATTTTGTCAGTTGTTCTAAAATATCTCTATCAGACATTATACTGCCCTGTACAGTTGTACAGAACGTGCAGACAATTCTGTCACAGGGATAATATCTCCCAGGATGATTATCTCCTGAGAGGCAGGACAAAATAAGTGGTATGTGGCAGTCCAAATATTGCTTGACAGGAAACATATATGTTTGAGCATAAATACAGATTTATTTTAAAGCTATTTGAACCTGAAGCTTTCATATCTTTTTACCATACTTTCAAGCATTTGAGAAGGAGCAACAAAAGCAGAGAATCTAAAGCAGTTAGATATGAAAACACTATTTCACACATTAGCAGATTAATACTAACATGTCATGCACTGTGCAGGGGTTTCACTGGTACCATACAGAATAGCGTGTAGAAGGATAAGTGATAGTAACAACATAAACTTAACCTTCGAAATGAAGCTAGAGTTCCACATAGCCTACATGGAAATGTGTTCACTGGGAAGTTTCATGCTCAGGATCTTCTACATGTATGCCTTCACAGAGAAAATAAATCCAACTTCTATTAAAGTCAATAGGAAATCAGTTGAAATTAAATTATTTTTGGATTAAATCACTTCCTGACAGTCTTCTCTTTGTTCACAAATATAGGTTAATTGAGCAATCTTTTCTTGGGATATATGGGTATTATCTCTGTGGCATTTTGAATACTAGGTGGGATACATGACACTCTGTGGATTCTGGACTGATTTTGCTTCAGGATGAACCTTTCCTGCTTCAGTGTGAAGTGGGAGAAGGCAAATTGTTTCACCTGCTGTTTTAAAGMTTCAATAAATTTTGCAGGAGAAAAAGAGCAACTGCAAAACATGTTATTTTATAATCTTATTTWATTTTTGTAAGTGATCTGTCCATTGCATGGTTCATAGCTGGAAAAGTACTGCTTATTAAAATAATTCAAAAATTGGGTAATTATTTTAGCACATAATCTTTTCTTTATACCTAAGTCTATCTCAATATATCAACAGCATCTATTGCATCTTCCTGCAGACCTGGCTTCCCATACAAGTTTAGTTTAATCAGACTTTCTTCCACACACATTTTWATGGAATAGTTTTGTAGGGGAATTATGTGGATAGTTTAAAAAATGCAATTTCTTATCGTGATCTGAAAATTATTAAACAAATCAGAAGAATATCGATGTTTACTACAGCAAGTTTAGGATGCATTTTTTTACTAAAAACAAGAATATATTGGCTAACACAAAGTGTATTGTTCTAGTCATAGGGAATGTTTCAAGCTTTTGAAAACAGGCATAGAATTTTCAACATATGCGCTCAAAACCCACAATTTAAAATTATTTTGTGTAACAAATCCGTTGAGTAGCTGCTGAATTGTTAATGATAAAATTACTTGCTCTATATAGTTCAAAAATAAAAAAATTTCATCTGACAAGGTAACTTATTGTTATTCTGATTCTTCATTATGCAGTAGGCAATGGTGTTGGTTCCTGCTATGAGATGCAAATTCAGTTGACAGTGCTCCTGCTGTCTGTATAAAGGTTAAAAGTACACATATTATATTGTTCCTGGCACTTTTGGAAAGGTCTTCAAGTGATGATTTCAGTAATATACAGATTTTAATAACTCTGCATAGAACTTCATCATTTTACAAATTCACACTGACCTATGTTTATTAAGTTTATCAAACTACTGCATTCTGTTTGCATATCCACTGGCATTCCATGGTCCTTTGGCCAAAAAATGTTACAAAATTATTACAACAATTAAAGGAAAGGGCATCAAATAAAAACCAATAATTAGTATAGTTGCCTAGAGTATCTAGAAAAAGTATTAAGTTATTGTGATTTTAAACAGTTCAGACACCAAATCATAAAATTCCTGCAACAGAATAAGTAGGCAACCTTAGCATACAAGGAGATAACCTAAATCTATTTAATCTTCCTGACCATATATCATCCTCCCTGCTCAAATACAGAATATGGAAGGTAAAAAAAAATTAGTGAGACAATRATTTTTGATATACCACTGTATGCCACTTGATTTTACATCACATTGCTGTAGGTGAGAATGGAATATAACCTGCCATGATAATATTATTTGACTTGATCAATTAAATTTGGGAAAACAACAAAATATATCTATGGACCAGCCTGGGATGTAAAAATGGTTTAGAGAACTCTGTATTTTGAAGGCAAAGTTATAATAGAACACACATAATACATACTCAAGTTAGCTATGTACCATCAGACAGCTTGCTCATCCTCAGCATTTTTCTCATTTTTAAATGAACCTCTTCAGATTTAGAAAGCAAAACAGGGCAGCTATGTAACTCTCTTTTCCTCTCTACCATGATGTCTAGTCCTGTGTGTATCCTGACAGAATTCCTTGACCAAAATATTCGATCTCAAGTTGCAGTTACATAGACACTCAAAGTGGCAGTCAATTATTAATACAAGGTAACTTACCTTGTATTAGTCTATGAGATCCACCACAAACAGATGTCCAAAATTTTTACTAATTTTAAATGTGAATATTTACATGAATCCATTCAACAAATTAATAACGACACTCTCTTCAAGATCTGGAGAAATACTATTGTTCTGCAGCGGATGTCACTGCAGTGCAGTGAATAGRAAATACAACTCCTTAATACAAAAAAATTAAAATAGAAAAAGGCAATGTGAAGGCATATGAAAATACCTTGTATCTCCTATTATTATTAATTTTACAGAAATAAATTCATAACACCCTAAAATCCCATTATGATTTGTGCATAGTGGCACACAATCTGTCCATCTCCCCTTAATCACATAGTGCACCATGCCAATGGAATTAAGTGACACACCAGTTCCACTGTCAAGGTCCACAGAGTGATCAATACGCAACATTGGAAATGTGATGAACATGGTGGTGAAGGGCACACAGTGAATGAATACCTCTTGCAGATCAGGAGATCAGGGCACAGCATGTACCAGACGATAGGGAAGAACTGACGGATGCATCCTTCTTATCCTTCCAATTTCCTCTGCTGCACAATTACTCCAGAGAGTGCAACAGCCTTTCAAGMTACTGACTGCAGAGGCAGCTTAGAACTAAAAGCAGAGTTTTTCCTAATCCACTATGCAGAATCTTATAATTAATATTTCAATAACAACTCATACAGAATTTTTCCTCACATATACTAAAAACCTAACTTTTTTTAATATATAGTCTCTTAAGATTATTCTGTTTCCTCAAAATGTGCAAACATCTTTGTCCAAATGATTTTCCCTTGCATATATATGTCTTTAAGACCAATTTACTTTATCCTCATTGGCAAAAGAAAATGCTGTGAAGTTTAAAATAATTTTTGTAAAAGGTCTAATCTAAACAATGAGTTTTCAGATTAATTATTTTGATTTAATTAAACTGTAAACTCCACCTATTAAGGATGCAGCATAAGAGAAACTGAACACCAAAGCTTCTGTTGGCAGAGGAACCAGATCCAAGTATACTGGCTCAGGTTTATTTATGCCCAGGTCTATACTGAAAAACCTAACAGGAAAAATGTTTTCACTCAATGTCTGCTTGCTATTGACCCTTCATGAAAAATCAGTCTGATTGATAGTTTTAATATGGAAATTAGTATTTGGTGACTAGCTTAAACAGTGAAATTAGTATTAGAGGGCAACAAAGCCAATCTGGCCCAGAATGGATAACAAAGCCCCAACAGAATTTATTCTGACACAGTTTAGCAGCAGTGGTCATTTTTAGCACAGTGTCAGTGCTAAGCYGCTAAGAGAGCAGTCATGTTCCTAATTTTTCCTGCAACATATGAAATAGGATGTCTAACCACAGCCAAATACCACTGGAAGTTTTCTAGTGAATGTCATGTGAAAGTATCTGTTATCTTTTGGCACTGCAATTCCCRGAAGACTATATATGCTACCATCTGCACAGTAATAACTAGAGGGAAGCTCACTGCTATGTTTTGCTACAGTTAAGCTGTTCCCAGTACTAGAATGAACTCATTTAAGTTAACTGTTATCTCTGTGCTGCAGTGCAGTACAATGTAGACATATCTTTACTTCTTTTACTTTAATATAYGCTACTTAGCAACATTTACAATATTCAACATTGCGTGATTTAGAAAGCAAACATGACGTTATAGCTTCTAAAGGTCATCAGCTAAGTTGATTTTCCTCAGAGTATTATGAAACAATTTGACTGAGGTCTACTCACTAACTCATCCTTCACTTACTTTCACATAAAAGTCTGCATACATTGATAAATAAAATGGTATACTTTGTCTACATTAAACAAGTTTTACAACAGCAAGGCAGGGAGTGCTTTTATGTAATGACCTATTACATATAGCAGAGCAGCAATGCCAAGACTCACAACTTCATAGTGATTTTTGTGGTACCTCATGGTTTTCTCAATTTCATATTCATGGAATGGTGTTACCACTTGAGAATGTATGATGTCATTTTTATTGAAGCATAAAATATTATGAAAGACACAGTAAATGAATATTTTTATTACACAGCAATTGTAATTATTTTGGGAGAGATCTGACACTTTTAATACAGCAGTGCTATTTATAAGTATGTGATTTCAGAGCAGTGGCTTAYTGCCAAAGTGAACATATCAACTAGATCCCAATTTTCAGAAGTGTTAGGAAATCTTATCTCTTACAGTCTTGAAAACTTTGAAGTAATCAAAACCAGAAAAAAAGAAATCAGGCATTTTTAGTATGCCATGCAAGAAATTACACTCGGAATTGGAGTCTATTCCCTGAAATTTTGGTTCTACCTAATACATGAGACTACACTTAATTATAGATTTCAACATCCAATTGTACATGTCTAAAGAGTACATCCAATATATTCTATTGTCTATACCCAAGCACATAAACTTATGATCAGAGTACCAAAACTACCCTGAGGGGACACAGTGCTGCAGACGGTTGTGAGGCCTCTCACCACCAAGCACAAGTAGGCAAATGAGTGTTGCATCATTTTGGGTGCCGTGCAAGCTGAAAGACAAAATCAGTTTGTTAGATGAGGCTGTACACATCTAGCAAACAGCTAGTCAATTGGACAAGAAAAGAATAGCCTACTTGGAAAAGAGAGGTGGAAAATATTGCTTTCTTGAAACACTTTGCTTTTTGATTTGGTTTGAAGGTRTCAGGAATTGTGAAGTTTAAGGTAAAACATTGGGATTTAGCTTCACTGTGAAGGATAAACCAGTTAATGGACTCCTGCAATTGTCCCTACAATGTGAAGAGTCTGAGGAATTTGAAATGGGTATAATAATAAATAAAATTTCTCACAATTTAAGGAAAGTCATGCTCACAATATGAAGAATTATGGCTTTTAAAGGAAGTATTCTGAACAGGATTCAGGGATATGAAGAAGCTCTTTCACATGATAGAAAACATTCATAGAAATGAATGCATAAACTGTCAAAAGAAAAATTATTTCAAAACATTATATTGGTGATAGATCTGATGTCAGACAAGATATTCTGATTCCAAATAATATTGTGTTCATTATTACTACAACAAAAAAACAACACTTTTTTTGTAACCACTCACTACTGTTCTAGACTGTAAAAATAGAAGGCAAATAGTCATTCTGTTTTCTTCTCTGAGTGACCACTTCAGAGACCTAACTGTTCTTAGATAACAGAAAAGTCTATTTATAATGATTTAGACAATTGAAGAAACAATTGACTAAATCAATTTTTGATCCCCTTTTTTTCTCCATTTTGGACATTTTTCCTTTAAAACAAAACAAAAATATGCTCATGAGACACTGAATACTGCTTTTCATCTCATGCAATTCTATGATATCTCATGGGACATTATAGGATACACCGATATAAAGCAAAGGACTGTAATCTTCCATTGTAAAAAAAATCTGAAATGCCAAAGAAAGATCAATAAGCCTTCATGTCCCCAGACAAAAATTAAATCACGAACTTGGAAAAAAGCAGTGCATAGTCACCACACTTCCAAAAACAAAAACAACTGTGATGTGACTCATTTTAAAGGTCTTCACCATTGTAGTTTCTATTTCTCTGACATAAATGGGAAATGATAAAGGGAGTCTAATCTCAAAAGCYTTTCACTGGGTAGAGCAGTGCCAAAAAACACTTTATTTTGTTTGGCTGTCCTTAACATTCTGTTATCTCTGAGCATTTTTCTGAATTGCTACTTGTTTGATAAAGAGTTATGAAGCATGGGAACAGTAACTGGCAACTTTCTAGCAGCACTCAGACACAGCACCTTACATTATGATTAAAATAAAATACTGATGTTAAATCAAATGGGC
Source organism: Alauda arvensis (assembly GCA_902810485.1). Lineage (NCBI taxonomy): Eukaryota > Metazoa > Chordata > Aves > Passeriformes > Alaudidae > Alauda > Alauda arvensis. The sequence goes on along the minus strand of CADDXX010000005.1, from coordinate 5,295,461 downwards.
TGTCGTGTGCCAACTAAAAAATATCGTTCACATCTTCTGATTTTTTGTTTGTTTGTTTGTTTTAGCTCTCAAAAATAAGCAACATTATATCATGTTCTGGAAAATCCATTTGTGTAAATTAAGTACTCATTGATGTACCTGCAGACATTCACATATGAGCTGGAATACTTGGGTAGCATAGAGCAAACTTAGTTATATCATTGTATAGAAAGTGCTCCTACAAATAAAATATCTAATTTTTTTACGCAACACACAAATGAATGCATTTAAGTTTTATGCTTCCTAATTAAACTGAAAATAGCACAACAAAAAGAACCATCAATTTATTTTAATAACAATTGAACTGGTTTATGTGAATTGAGTAAATGCCACATAATATTTGTCAAACTTCTAATGACCTAAACAGCTGAAGTGACTATGGCACATGAAAAATATTTATATACTTCCTCAGGAGTCTTAAGTCTTCATGTGGTAGAGCCCTTGCCTGATAACCTCATATAGCCCGTATATAGATGGCCTGTCATGTCTCTACAATTAGATAAACCAGAACTGCTATAATGTAATCAGTTACAACCTGAAAATTATATTTTGAAAATCAAGTTTATTAATGTGTAATCTTTGGGTAATCATATTTATCCTCCTAATTTACACAATATTTATGATAGTCTACATGTCCTTGAAATAGGGAACAGGGACACTACACTATGAAAAAGTGGTCTAGCTGCTGGAGTTCATAAATTTTGTTCAGCTTTGGATGAGTTCAAAGAATTGCCATGTAAGAAAAGCCTTACAGAGGGAATTTATCTGATTATGGCAGTAATAATTACCCAGCTGTTTATTGCAGATAGAGAAATAATTCATGTAGGCAATAGGCCGTGGTGGCAATGACACTCCGCATTTAGTAAATATGCAAACTGTTCATTTCTAATTAACCAAGCTAGAGGATGCCCTTATTAAATGTATAAACTAAAAGTGCCTTCCTGACAAGTGATGAATTGTTACATTGCACAAACTCTTGCCACAGAATTACTGGAGTGAACTTGGGGCTTAACTTCATTAAGAGATCTTGTGGGATAGTTAAATGAGGATGGACAGCATAACAAGACCTACCTGACAGTCAATGATATGTTAGGGCTTAATGAAACTGCACCTCTTCCCCTTTTCTACTTATTTTACAGCGAAGATCGTACTTCAGACAAAATCGAAGATGGTGAAGTCTGCCTCTATGACACAGTTTAAAAGGCCAAGATTAGCCAGTCTTTGTCCACAGAAAATGTTTTATGAGCCATCAGTATTTCTAACAGACTTCCTACAAAATAAAAAATCTATCCAGACACTACAGCACCTTCAAAGCACGTAGGTATAGRACTATTGCTGTCCTACAATACTGTGTTGTCACACTGCTTTATTCTACCTTCATTAAAACTAATCATCTACACCAGAGACTATTTGGTCCAATGAGTGTACACAGGGACCTCAGATTTCTTTCTGCACATTCAGATTATAAATATATTTTCATTGGATAAAAGTGAATTAAAGCTTCATGTTTAATCTGTTGATCCTAATGGCGTGTTTAGTGCTATATAAAAATACATGAGAAAATGTTGCTATATAAAAATACATGAGAAATGTCATTGAAGACTTCAGTCTAAGCAGCAGCTTCCATTACTTACAGTGTTCCTGTTTTTGCAAAACTTCAACTATTTACACAGAACTAGCTAAAAACATGTTAAARACTGCTTCCAGTCCTTGCTCAAGAGAGACATGGACAGAACAAAGCTCATGAGGCATGTGAGATGAATCTGTTGAAAATTCAGTTTACTGTGTAAACACAGTGGTTCCTACCTTAACCTCACTGTATTCAGAAAGTGCTTTCCCACGGAGTTAAAACAGGCTCTTGACTGCTCTATAACTTTAGACACTTAATTTCAATTTCATGATCAATCCCAAAAGCTCACTTTTTATATCTTAACTATCCTAACAGCATCAGGTTTGTGGCTGATGTATCCTGGGATCCTCAGTAAATTACAGTTTCAAGATTCCTAGAAATCTAGCAGTTACGCCTAAAATCCTGTGGAAAAGGCATAGATGTCTTAAATTAAGTGACCTACCACTCCAAATTAATATTCAAATACGAGAAAGCATACTTAGCACTTCTCTCTATTTCTGAGGCTTACAGACAAAGCTGACAGGGTAAGTTTGCATCCAGAAAATTCAAATTACAGGTAAGTAAGTTAAAAAGCATAATATATTTCCTCTCCATATCTTTGTAGACAAGTAAAAAAGGATGGGTTGAAGATAAAGTARTTAATTTAACATCAAGTGAAAGACAACACTACAAAAATGAGAGGTTTATTATTGYAAGAATTCTAAAGAGCTGTCTGAAAGCCTGTGGTACTAATTGAAAATAGACTACAGAATCAATTGCCTCTGCAGTCAATGATGAGGAACATTTTAATTGAATTATAAAACAATAGATAATTTCTTCAAAACACTTTGACACTTGAGAAAATGGCCAGCACCTGGACTTACCTTTATCAAAGGTGGAGGCTGAGCAAGTTCTTCCCATATTACTATGACAAAGAATGATTTATTTCAAGCCCACTGCATGGAAAATAGCTATACCTCAAAAGCTTTAAGAATCCAAGTACTTGCCATGTTAAAACAAAATACACCTCAGAAATGGTATAGTAATCTAGAAAAAGACAGATAATCTTACTTTTTTCCATACTGCATTCTCAAGAATATTTACAGAATAGCTAAACATTGGATTAGATCACCAGCAACATGTAAGCATTCTTTCATTTCACTCTTCATTCGGGTTATAAAAAACCAAGAAGCACAAAAATGATTTATGAATATACACATTGCCAAGGAAGGAATTTTTGTCACTTTTTGTACCGTCTATTTCCTTGACATGTCTTGAGCTGGAAGTTTCAATGATGACTGTGAAACTAAATCTGCTGATAGAACAGCTAATCAAACTTGGAGCAAAGCCACACTCTCCACAACCACTCAGTACTAACACCAACAATGGAAAGAAGAATTCGGAATGTTTCACACCTGCCAGTGTGTGAAATTCATGACTATAAACTCTAGAATGGTTATGTAAACTATGATGCCTATTAAAGGTAGACTCAGACCTTAGTTTGCTACCTTTACATCAGTGTTTTTTCAGTAGCCAAGAAAGCTGAACTACCTGCCTTGATTACATAAGAACCCCAATGCCAGTTCTTTGCCACTGCTTTGTTAGTTTTCCGATAGTGCTATCTTTACCCAGTTCTGTGCCTAGGGAAAAATTTAAATGGTGCCATTCGTCAGTAAATGGAGCAATACATCCCAAAATCTTATCTCTACTTGCACACCTGACATATAGCAAAGTTCCTCTACTATAGTTTAAAGGCCAGTGTGCAGATAACCTTAGGCAAAGAACTGCAAGTTAATCACACAGTTGGGCAACTGACATCATCCATAAATTCTTCAGATATAATGGCACCAGCATGCTAATTTATGTGAAGTGATGTCCATTTGTTTATCATCGACTGGAAACTGTTTCACATAAAACAAAATTCTAATGCATTATATGGAGTTATAGCCTATGCTAATTGCTTTCGGCATATTTCCCCTTGTAACCATTTAGCCAGCTCCTGGAGATGGTAAATGCAGCTCTAAGAATGTTTCAAAAGAAAGTATTTTCCCTTGAAATAAAATACACTAACTGCACTGAGAAGTAATGAAATTTAATTTCATGCATATATTTATAAATGAAACCATCCAACTAATCCATATTGAGACAGAATACAGTATATATTGGTATTCATATAAAAATGGATGCTACAGATGAAGATTTATTACTAAAATCTAAACAACAAAATATAGAAAAAGAAATATTTATTTATTGCTTCTTACTTGCTTCATTAAGAACTTCCTATATCTTTTAGGCAAAAGAGAACTCAGGACTAATGAACCCATTTCGTCACTATACTGAAGCTAAACTGTACAGATGTTAAGAAAAATCTGATTATGTAGACAGAGTTTAGGGTTCAAATCCRTTCTTTTCCATCTCTGAAGGGATTCTTTAAAGCACTTCTCAACATAACTCCTAGTGACTCTACTGGGGACACCAGCAGCCATCAGACCAAGTGGTTCCGTAGCAGTAGGAAGTAATAGGAATGCTGGAGGAATTTAGCCAGTCTGAGAGCAAAAACCAAGAGTTACCTCCAATTTGTACAAAGGCAATGCCTTAAGTCTGTTAAGTCTAAGAGTGCCATAACCAGTCTGTTAAGTGAGTGGAAACACACACATAATATGACTATTATTATTTAATTATATTTTAGGTCAATTTCTGTTAAATCAATTTCTGTTAAACTTAATTACTTTCCTCTATGGCTTTAAACTSGGGCAGCTTCTATTAAGTTTACTTTCTCCTGGGGTTTTCACACTAAAGACAAATGATAAAGGTCTGGCTACTAAATGAGGGCAGCTATTAAATAAGGACGSTTTGTATTAAAGCTGAATGGTAAGGATGTGACTACTGGTTGAAAAAACCACTTAGTAAAACAAGTGTCCTTTATTTAAAAAAAATAGGGTAAAGGAGGAATGAGAAAGGAACAAACTTTGGTCAATAACTCTTTTATGATATTCTTATAAGAAACTTAACTGAATGTCCAAAGTTTAATGAGAACTTCCTCTAAAGTTTCTCTTAGAAATGAGTGAGGGATTATTTGATGTAGGGTCCTCCTTAATGAAAGAGGAGAAAATTAGGCACAAATCCTGGCTCTGGTATCCAAAAGATAGAAGGACTTGCAATGTGATTTTAGATAAGTGTTGAAAAATAAAAATTCTGCCAGTGTTACTCTAGRATAGATAAGACAGATAAGACAGACACTATACTATATGGTGTAGTTCAATTCAGAATTACACCATAGTTCTAGAAAGAATAAACTGTAAAAAAATTTTCAAATTAAAAATATCTTTTGCCTTTTTTTGTGAGGGAGGCAGGGACCAGTTTAATGTACTCATGTGCATTATTTCATGCTTTGTGTTATRTTGTTTTATGGTGTTCTAGATACGTGAAACACTCAAAGGCAGCCTAATCTGAGTGCACAGTGTATCAGTCTGTCCATCAACAAGTAAATTTGCATAATGTTTTAATAAACCCCTGCCATTTCATAAATGCATTCCTACTATTTCTGACAATTCCTTGTGTTTTTTACAGTGCACAGTTGCAACGATTTTTATAAGCAAAAATGTTAATGAACAGTGAGRTTATACTTGTCCAGAGACAATGTGATAGCTAATGAAAATATGGGGAGAATCTTTCCTCCACCTGGCTCAATATTCCACATAAGAAACACAGTGGGCCCACCTTGGGGCCAAAGTAGTTGGCAGCAATTTAGCCCAATGACAGGAAAAATCTGTTTGGCTGAGGGCCTACATCTAATCCTCACTAAACATCTGTTAGATTTCGTAAGAAGAATGTTGAAGGTGATATACATATTAGTTTTCAAATGTACCCCAGTGAAGGGATTACTGCAGTGAATCTTGATTGTATTTGGGAAAGCATGCATTTTAAAAACTGAAACAGTAAGATCCATTTGTCCAAATTAGCTCAAAAATTAATTTTTAACTTTTTTTAACTGAAAAGATGGATTTTTTTTTCCTTCACCTGAAGGACACATATTTCTGTGAACTCTGGAATATATAACTCAAGTTAGCAAAACATCAATATATCAGTTGCCTGGTAAGAGCTCACATAGACCAACTTTGACACGTTTTGATGTACCTGAAGTCATACTGCTCATCTTACCTGCTAAAGAGCCCAAAAGTGTTTCTTGGTTAAARTATCTATGCAGTGCATAGGCTCTATGGTTTTTAACTACTTAAACTAAATACTAGAGAATTTTATCAACATGTCAGAGTACTGAAAACCAAATAATTTTGTAGTCTTCCAAAGTTAGGTATACCCAGAGAGGATCTATTGTGGGTGTGGGGAAACAAAATCRAAAGCTCCAACTAATCCATGTTCACAGTGTAGCGGGAATACCACTTGCCATCTTGTTTTGTTGGCAAACATCAAAGGTCGATCTAAGCAACAAGTTATGAGCCATGGTCTAGGTTTAGGCAGGGAATGGARAAGAATGATAGAATGATTATGAACAGAGAAGCAGGTTATGCTTTTTGCAGTTCATCCACTGATACAGATTTTAAACCAGAGAAGTTATTGCTTTACTTATTTTCCAAGACTTGGTCTAGTCTTCCTAGGATTCTACCTTTTCAAGAGAGAATATTTCAAGGATTTCAGATCAAGAAGATGCTATTGAAGCTATAACAGAATGTTTAAGTCTGGTTTTGCTGAGTTGTGACCAAACTTTCTGCACAGAATACAATAAAAGGCTAATAATGAGAGATCAGAGGTAGATTACTATCAGTATGGCTCATTACAGGCAACAGTGTAAYGCACAAGAAATAATGTTTTGACTAAGAGGATGTAGCACCACCTGWACTGTGCAAGAAAAATAACATTCTAACCAGCATACAAAGAAGTTGGATCATCCTGGGTGTTTTCATATATAATTTGCATACACTGCTTTATGTAACAGTCTGTAAACAGGTGGTTTAGGCAAGATTTCTGGAAATACTGGTTTACTAGATCCCTTATATTTTTGYGCTTGAGAAAGCGAAGATTTGTCTCAGATGTTCTGAACAGCTAACACTGCATGGATTTTGTCCAACAGCATTCATTTACACTGAGAGTAATGATCATGGTCACCCAGCATTTTGCCTGCTTGTTTCCACTGTTATCTGAGTAATGGTCATGGATCAAGACATCAAATCCACTAGAGAGAAATAATTACCTCTATTTTAGAGAGGTTTCAGCTTAAATACAGGGAAACACAATGGATGGATGGATGGGAGAAATAAAGAACACAGAGCAACCACAGTTCTAGACCGAAATTTGACAGGCTATTGGTTATCTTCCATAACTATGAAAAGAATCAGCTTCACTGTATCCACTCCAGTATCTTTCCCAATTGATATTCATAGTATGGCTCATGCATGAAACTTAAATTCAAATCTGCCCTTGCATTTATTGTCAATAATCCATATTCAAAACAAATTAAAAAAAGAAATTTTTGCTTAGCTTGTGTATGCTGGGAAAAAAAACATCTAGTTCAACAAACCCTATTAAGGGCATGATAACCTATGAGTTCCGAGCATAGGTAAAGAGCCAAATCCATTTTTATTAAACTAGTACAAACCCAGAGCACACCTAATTAATTCAAAGAAATTATTCCGAATTCATAATAGTGTAAATGAGAACACAATGTGATGCAACATGAATAGGCATAAGATAAAGAGAATGATGACTGATAGACACATATATATTTGATAATGGATGGGAATCTACACTCAAAGAAATAGTTTAATTAGTGCCACAAACTTTCTACAAATAAAAGAGCAAATGAATGTTTTACCATGTGGAGCTTTTATCTTTACCTGACAAGCTCATTATTCACAGAAACAGCTTTCAGGTATTTCTTCAGTGCATAAAAATTATGGATATACTTCCGAACATAATAGCCTCGCCACATTTTCTGGATCTGGAGGAAATAAATATTTGCTTAATATATTTCAAATCAAAAGTTTGCATACATATCAAATATATGTACCTTTTTCCTTAAAAGTGATACCAAGCAGAAGCACCGACAAGTTCCTATGAAGAAAATTAGTGTAGGTTGTAACATATTGTGGCACTGAGTCACGACCTCACCTTCATTTCCTGCTATACTTTCACCTTCGCACTTTGCAAAGGTGAAAACTGAATAAAAGCAAAGGTGAAAACTGAATAAAAGCCTTCCCAGGGACTCAGTGAACCAGACTTTCTGGAAAGTTCATTTATAAATTGCAGTTCTTTCATCTCCAATGCAAAATGAATCRTGTCTATCTGTTCYACATTGGTTCCATTCTTCTCAAGAAATATTATTCTCTTGCATAACATAGAAAGCCTAACCTAGAGAAACCCTAACCTGGAAAAGAAAAGCTCTTCATCTGTAGCTGGTTATAAAGTTGTATTACAAATAGAAATCTGGTAGCATCCTCCACCAAAAAGGGTTAATATTTTGGTGCATTTTGAAAAGCATCATTTGGGGAAAAAAAAAAGAGAAARAAAAAAAAGAAAAGAGGAGGGAAAAAATTACTTYGTCTCCCCAACTTTCCCCAATAAGTGATTTTWACAAATGTGTTTAAACCGTCTCTTACACTTGAAAATTCTAATAATAATGTTTCTGAAATCCTTACCTGTTTACCAGCTATCTTCTTTTTGGCATGGCAAAGTAAGCATTAAGAATGGACAATTAAGCATTGGAACAGGCTGCCCAGGGAGGTGGTGTCACCATCCCTGAAAGAGTTTGAGAAACAAATGAACATGGCACTTAGTGCCATGGCCTAGTTGACAAGGTGGTGATCAGTCAAAGGTTGGATTTGATGACTTTGGAGGCCGTTCACAACCTAAATGATTCTGTAATTAGGTGAAAAGCTAGCAGGACTGCCATTTGGTGAGTTGTATTTATCCCTATGCCATGACATGTAGAGATGAAAGATGTAACTTGCCCTATTTAATCATGCTGAGGGCTGCTCTGGCTCCTGATTTTCCTTAMCATAAGAGGTCAGTGTACTCTGGATCTCTACGTCTGAAAAGCAGAGTGACCATCTTTTCCTCTCCTCTCAGGGTCTACTTCCYCATCTTAACATTCTTCCACCCTTGAACTTATTATTAATTTTCTTGCAAAACATTCTTTACTTCCTTCATTGCATTTTGTGTCCTTTTTTCTTCAGTATTTTTCTACTATAATCTCCCAGTTTCTATCTTCTAGTCTGCAGTAGCTTCATTTGCTCCAACTTCCATCTTTTTGACATTTATAGCTTTGAAATCTTAAAAGACAYAACAGCTGAAAGGCAGAATCTAGATTTAAAAAGCAAGAACTTGGAGGTTTTACTATCCAGAAGCTACTCCCCTTATCTAAATGCATAGAAGAGTAAAATATTGCAATGTACTGAGAGCTATCCTTTTCCTGGGGGCCCCTAGCTACCAGACTTTTCAAGAACTTAAACACTTCAGTGTATCTATAAGGAACTTTTTTTTTTTTATTTACATTAACCTTTTTCTTTCCAGACCAAAGGGATGACTTTTTAAGCAGAGTGGAAGMCATGTGTTTGTGCTATTGGGCTTTTTTTCTTAGCTGACCTCTTTCCAAATAAGCATCTTTTTTTAAAAAAGCATGAGGGCTGGGTGGGTGGGGAAGAATGTCATGGGTTTTGTRCTTGATTCAGGAAGAAGGCAAATTTTAAAAAGGTGCCAATTACCCACATTATCAGTAACATTGCACTCAATAATTTCAGAATCTGTATCATCAAGTCTTGGGATGCTTCTCTGCTCTTCAGTAACAGACAAAATTCTCTCTTACTCCCACCAGTTCCAGCACAGTCCAATTCTGTACCACTGTAGCAACTAACAAAAGWTTTTGCAATTTTTCCACCTCCAAACCTTTACTGGAGCCATCTAAAAGGAGACCAATTAAAAGCAGGACTGAATATTTCATACTTTGCACCATTTTGAATTCACAAACCCCCAAACAYTATTCTTCAAAGTAAAAACTAACATTTGACTTCAACTGATGGCACCTTGGGGTACAGTTATGATTGCCTTTTTATGTGAGATTTAACAAGAGAATAAGAATCACAGGAGAGCTTTCAGTAATTCTTTGAGGTGTGTRTTAGTTATTAGAGGATATTAACTTCCAGTGCTAATACATTCTTCTATTTCCCCTTTGTGCATCAACATGGATTTTCCTCCCTTCCCAAATAAAACATGAAATTAATTTCACAAGTTGTATTTTTTTTTTCATCTACATGTTATTTGTTTGTGGGCTTTTTTGTTTGGTTTTTTTGGAGGTTTTTTGGTTGGGTTTTGTTTTTTTTTGTTTTGTTTTGTTYTGTTTCGGGGGGGTTGTTTGGTTTTGTTTTTATTTTGTTTTGATTGGGTTTGTTTTGTTTTGTTTTTAATGAAAGGCATTTGGACTTCTAGATATTGTTGTAATATGAACAAATAAGAGTTCTGGGAACAAGAAAGGTTCTAGGCATGATGCTTTGCACTAGGTGATAGYAAATTTCACATTCTTTGCAACACTGCTTTCTCATACACAAGCTTATTGGGTTAAAAAAGAATAGAGAAAGAGCAGAGAATGAGTATGCCTTCAGAGATCTCGGATTAAGCAAAATTCTTTGCATGTGAATAAGGATCTTAGCTTTGTTTTTCTGTTTGGCTTTAAAATTTCTCAACAAGAGCAACTTGGCTCCCTTATAGCCATGTGCTCATTAATGCAGGATTATGGTCCCTTTGCAACTCTTTCTGACAGTCTTCACCTCACAGTTATAAACGCAGAACTGGATATTTCTGGGTTAAAGGATCAAAACTCAAACTGAAAGACAAAAGGCTCAAATAGTATAAAGCTATAATTACCTCCAATGGGCTCAGTGTGCCAATTAAATGCTGCATCCTACCTTTATTTACACCACTTTCTATTCAGAATGAACTCATTGATTTCAASTGAATGAAACATAAGTAAGAAAAACTGCATTGTTTTGTCTCTCATAATTTGTGTCTCAAATTATTTAATGCTTGATTTCTGTTTCCCTAATACTGTATGTCAGAGATCCCAAAACTGAAGATTAATCCTTTTAGGAAAGACCATTTTATAAAAAGCTTCTGGTGATGCTCATATTTTCAATGTGAAAGTTTTAACTGCTTGCTTTTATAAAGAAGTATGATGTTACGACTGCATTTCCTTTTAATTCCAAGGTGAATGTTTGAAAAATTCTTGAAAAAAGAAGAGACAAGTGTGTGTATGCCCTTCAAAGTAATTAKCAAGTTTCAACAGTGATTGGTACAAAACAATTATTGTCATTGATCAGCACTGAACAGATAATTTTAAACAAAGTCATTGTGTGCTCAGCAGATTACAGCTTGTTAACGGGCAAGTTCTAAATGACCTCTTAAGCTAGTCAAATCAATGATGCATATTCCTCATTAAGTAACATCAAAATGTAAGTGGTCTTATAAATAATGTTTATTTTAAGCACTAAAACAAATGGCAAAACCTTGATATATCAAAAGCCATCTGCTTGTGGAWTTTTTTTTCCATAAGATTACTTTTGTTGCTGAAAATTTACAGCAACCTTAAATTTTTTAAGAGAGAGAATCATATTTTGCCTCAAAACTGAAATTGATTTAAACAAGATGTCAGATTTAATTTTAAAAGATAAAACTGATAGCTTTGATTACAATCAAGTGCAATCCAGACTAAATYCAGTGCAATGTAGACTAGCTTCAAAACTATGAGCATGCATATGCCCTCAATGATACTTCAAATACCAAAACTGAAACTACCTTTCTAAAGAGTGACTATAAACTGAAATAGTTAATAATATCATGAGACAAAACTAAATTGTTAAACAAAAAAACATACACAGTTATTGTTATKTTCTAGACCACTGAGTTGTATTATCAGCTCATGATGTGTGTATTCAAGGAACYGTTGGCTTAGGAAGCCTAAAGTTTGTGTACACATCATCTATGCAGAAACTCAACAGGCCTGATTTGCTATTGGACCTTGGTTAGTTCTTCAAGAAACACATGACAGAAAAAAACCCAAAAGCATTCAGTGTTTCAGATAAGTAGCATTTTAATTCTGCTCTGCAGAATGCAGATCTAGAYAGAGGAGAATCAGATTCTGACATTTGCAACTAAATAAAGATCTGTTCTATTGTTTTCTACTGATTTAAATTTCCATTAAAGAAAAGGACATGACTGAAAAAATGGTACTTTGAAGATTTCTATCACCTAATGATTCAACATTATATTTCCATTACAAATGATTGGGAATGCATTCAATTTCTTTTAAAAATGAAAGACCAAATGCAAAACTCCATTTGACTAGAATACATAATTACCTCTGAAATTTGGTCTTCAGATGCCTTCTGGAAGTACAGAGGCAACTTTAAAGAGATGGCTTACATCTTTTGTTTTCTCACTGATACCAGCAGCATGAGTAAACAGCATTTATCCACTGCAGAAAACTTTCAAACTAGCTAAGTAAGGAATGAACTATAACAACAACAAAAAGGTACATTTGTGAGGTATTAAACTGCTGTTAAACACCTTGAGTTCTTTAACATGTCCATAATGTAAGGCTACTTTGTGTCTTTGAGAGAGCCAGAACTAAGCAAAACACCTGATGAGTACAGATCTCTTGACCAAATTATTCTGGACTCAGAGAGGCCACAAAATTAAAATCCATTCTGAGAATCTTCTTAGTCTACACAAGTTTCCCTGGGTTTATTCCTGGGTTAATCTCAAACTGTCACCATATTCCTACATTTATTAGAATTCAAAAAGTAAGTTGTCTGGCCTAAAAAGATACAGGCCTGTAAAGTAAAGCAGTTTTATATCACAAAATGAAAGAAATAAGTAATATAAAAAGTCTTAATCCCAAAAATTATTTTTTGTGTTTCCCATATTTGTTCTACACATTTGTTCAAGTGCAGTATCAAAGTTCATGGGGAAAAAAAAAACAGTTTCTAGTTAAATATGTTTTGCAGTTTCACAACAAACACCATTTGGTGTAGATTCACTGAAGTTCAAGGTCTGTTTATACTCTTCTTCATCTAGCAAAATTCATTCATAATGTCATCAATGAGATCAGTTCAKTTCCACCTCTACGTTTAAGTAAAGAAATCGTCCTGTGCTCCCTAACTTCTGATACCCAATACACCAAATGTCATGTACTRACAAGAGAAAAATCCACATCAACAAGCTTAAAAGCCCTGTAGTTTGTCTGAATCGTAAATATATGTCTACATTTGTAGAACAAATGTTCTTACATTTGTAAGAACACTGGCAAATGGAATGTTTGGGGGTTTTATCAGTATCATACATAGTAAAGTCCAATGGATGTTTAACTGGGGCAATGATTCTGGTACCTCAAATTCAGCTACAGTTTTCAAATATAACCCTGGCTACTTAGACCAACTTTAATTTTTAACTATGCAGTATTTCCTGCTTTTGCCATAAGCATATCAATCAAATGTATATTATTCTGCTTTGCTCATTTTATTAAAAGCAAATTCGGAGCACAATTGACTTTTCATTTGTTTAACAAGTGAAGAAATATTTACCCTGACAGCCATTTCATTGTAGAATTTCAGCTTCTTAATAAAATATGCTCTCTGTGAATCAAGAAAAAAAAAAGATGGCATATATTTCAGTTACACAAAGACAGTCCTGTTATTTTTACATATAAAAGATAAGAATCTTTATACATAATACATAATAAGAGTTCTAGGCTTAGAGAGAATAAAATCAAACTTTGTATTGAAGAGATAGGCTTCCTAATACATAATGCAGGCTTAACCAGAAAAATCTATGGTAGTCAAACTAGGAGCTAATGGAGATATATGATCATAAAATGCTCTCCGCTGAGTTTGATAATCAATGGTGCTCTACTGAGAGTAGAATAACAAAGCAGAAATATTCACAAGTGCTGGTGACATGTAGTATTGTATGATTTATTCACTGGGATTCTTTTAGCCAAAACTCACAGAAACATAAAAGGAATTCATATTTCAAGATGTCTTGTTTAATGAAAAATTCAGAGAAATGCTGTCTTCAGTCTAAATCGTTCAAGGATATGGATGCAGTGATGGAGCAAAATTGTGCCTTCCAACCATCTGTACTAAATGTTATGTACTTAGCTGCCTCCCGAGTAATCGTTGGGAATTTTGTTTCATTTAATATTCATTTTAACATCATAAAATCATAAATACAATGATACCATGTTACAGTGAATCCCCTGATATAGAAAACATTTCCTGAAATCCTGGTTTCCTTCCAATAAAGTAGAATTCCTCTCATAGTAAACGAATTCCCTATTATACTAAGCAATCACTTGGCAGCATAGGTTATTTTAATGGATACATCACTTTAAACTAAGCTTTCACATCTGTTCCGCCCTCTAATTACAAATGCAAAATGAACATAATTCACAATTGTATCATAAAAAGTAAAATATAAGTACTTTGAATGCAAGAGTATGTCCTTTATTTAGCACAACATGCAGCTTTTATGTGTTTCTCATGTTTTAGACACAAATCAAAGGCAAAAGTGCTTTCCCCTGATATACTGATTTTCTCCCCCATGGCAAACAGGAATTCACTATAAAAGGGTTTCACTGTAATTAGTGTTATTTGAATTGCCTAGTCTGATCCAAAGCAAATTGTCTGTGGAGAGCAGCAGGACTGGATTATTTATCAACAGTCTGGGCAATTAAGAAACAATTGGCTGCAATATGTTATTTACAAATGAACACAATGATGCTACTTCATTTTAAATTCTCTTTCTTCATTACATTAAGCAAGGCATAATTCCTGCAGTTTAATTAAGGTGCATTTTAAATGCTCACTTTAATATCATACCAATCTACTAATAATGGGAACAGTACAAAAGATATTTCTTATGTGAAAGAAAATTGCAGAATTGTTAAAAGTTCAAAGAAGTTTCACATGCACGTGTGGATGTGCATACATATAGATATATACACAGATATATATATATATATATTCAAGGGAAAATCTACCCCAATTGTACAAATCAGAATGAATAATGGACTGTCTCTGTCCCCTTTATKCTCCATAAGTATTTACTGAGTGATACTAACTGTAGATAGCTAATAATGGATTGAAATAATGGTTGCCTGACTTGAGCATATCCCTAAACTGCTCGATTAAATTGATAAAAATTTGGGTTGCAGCTCATTTTTTCTCTCTTTGGAAGGGAACGTAAGAGTTACCACACCACCAAATAAATAAAATACACTTTAATGGAAGCTTAAATGTTCTAAGGTTAAAAATATTTATCAGATTTCTGTCCATCAGTGATTAAATGAAACAATTTTACACATTTTTGTTTATTCTTCTCATATTTGAAGGCTGTGAGCACTTAGGCCTGAATGCATCCCATTTCATTGAAGAACATAAATTGRAGCCCTAATATCATTAATGCTCTTTATATCTTCCATACTGARAGACAATATGGGACAGCTTAGACTCTGAACTTGGCCAAGTATTGAAGAACTCTGTCTACTATTTACAGAGACAGTCAATGGCAATTAAGGTCTGATCTTGCACATCCCACTAAGGTGTGAGAAATCCAGGCCTCACACTACCACCACTTAAGAGAGTCACTCAAAACAAGAATTCCTGCTTTTACTCTTGCTCTAAATCACAAGTGTCCCAAATAAAGAMTTGCTCATGAAACTGTCTCACAACTTTATTCTTGTACCAAAAGCCAAAGGCTGAGTCACCATCTAGGTTCTTTTGTAAATGTATTTGCTCTCTGTTTTCTAATCCTGATTGAAAGTTCTGCTGTTACAAATGATGGAGAAGGTATTCATTGCTATTAACTAAAGCAGAGTCATAATTTAGTGCTTCAACCCAAGTCTGCATTTATGTGCTCTCCTAATAAACAAGATTCTTTCCTGAACTGGGCCCTRCTTGTCCAAAAGACTCTTTGCTTATGCTTAAGGRGAATTTCATGCAGTTCAGCCCATGCCCATTGGATTGCCCCTCTTTTTTTCACTAAGCGCCAATTCAAARGTAACACTGCCAGGTTGATTCTCCAGAAAGAACTACTTTCCCATCTCATCCATGTGCCACCTCTACTCTTGAGCCAGGATGTCTTTGTCTTAGTCATAAAGTCTGATGTTAACATACACACCTTCCTATCAGCTTACCTTAAATGTAGGTTTTCAAAACATATTTGAAGCCTCATATATATAAACTTCCATATTACTTTCTYCTTTTGTTTAAAAACATGCTTGGGGATCATCTAACAAACATGCTCTGATTGGTGTCTTCTTTTGCTTTAAAGAGTTAATACTAAATGACAAATTCAAAGAGAACCAGGATTCTGATGGAGTTTGAGAGTGAGATCGAGGTTGAGAGAAGAAAGCAACACATGATCTAAATTGCAAATGGGGTCATGGTGTATTTTGGGGGTTTTTGTAGAGCAAAYAGGCATTTGCCTAATTCCTATTGAACTGGAACTATTTAAAACTGGTTGTTGACTTGAAGCCAAATCACTTAGTGTGGTGTCAAACTATATAACATGAACTATTCACTTTTCTCAACTGCATCTCCTTCCAAAGTGAAAATATGGCCATCATGCACACCAGCTTCATATAATAATGAAATGTTACAAYTCCCCTTGCTTTAGCAAATGATTCCTTGGCTTTGAGAAAATAGTAATAAAAAACARTGATGCACAGTTTGTTTCGTGTTCTGGTGTTTACCTGGTTCTAAAATYCATACCTTCCTGCAGGTCATGCAAACTTTCAGAATCCAACACAAGCAATGTAACCAAATTATTAAGAAAACTGTACGAGAGCAGTTCTTTATTTTAACTTGAGATTAATTAGGAAACAATGCTTTATGCCAAACTGCCTATRTTTAGAATATAAAAGCACATAACTTTAATCACATAAATGCCATCAACTGCAGTTAGGGGTTTTTAGGTTTTTTACCAAATATATATCTTAACAATCAAAGGAAGAGGCACTAGAGGAAGAGCAAATGAAATACTAGTGGTGATGCACATATGGACAGCCAATGTGATGAGCCTCAGCCTTTGTTATTTTCCGCATCAGTACCATTCACATTTCACAATTTTGAATATAATCATTAAAATGATTTATTATCAAGCAATCATGGGTATTTTGTGCATATGCTTTACCTTGTTTGCTGGCAGCAGATACCAACCCAATCATTATCAGCAGACAAATTTTAAAGTGGCCARTGTTTTAAGGAACTATAAKGCCAAATGCATCATTGTGTTTCATAGTCAGGAGTCATTACAACAGTTATCAGCAAGAGTTCATTGCAAACATTGCCTGATGCTTTAAYTTGAAAGTTACGTTAAGCTGCTGAGATTTTGCTTTTTACATATTCCAAGTTCAGCCATTAATTGAGTAAAGATAGTTAAACAACAACTATAAGGTATTAACTCACACTTTATATTTAAGTCCACCCGAAGACACACTGAATACCACAGTCCAAAGAGAATAGAATGTACGTTTTTATTTGATATTTGTGTGGTACTCAGGTGTTGGGATGCAGCTTTAGACCTGGTAGATAATTTCCTTATAGGAAAAATATGTTTTAGCTTTACYTTAGAACAAAAAAGGAAAAGGCCATAGAAACTTCTATGTTCCCCAGGCTGYCATTGGCTCTGGGCCAGGAGAGAGGTCCTGATGGGTCCTGATGGGTCTGTCTGCCTGTCCCTCAGCTTTGTAGTTACTCATCATTGGTCAGTTTGCCAGGAAAACCCAYCTAGATCGTTTGGCACTTAAGGCTGAACATGAGGTTTCTCGGAGCATTTCAGGGTGCTGTAGCAGGTGTATGGGTGTGGTCCTACACTGTGCATGGCTTTGTTCTTTGTTCTTTTATTATTTTCTTCCTTTATTAAAACCTTTTTGCATTACGAGGCATGCTCGATCATGCCGTCTTGCTATTATTTCTAAGCCATTTCTGAGATGTGCAGGCCACCCCTCAGAGGTATTGAACCCTCGGTGAGCTAAGTCCACCAAGCTCATCGAGAAATTCAATACTCAGGTTGGCTTCCAATCCAGATGTCCTATTTAGTCTTCTTCAATCAAAGAGATGGCAAGAACAATATGTAGTGYTTGAAGGAAAAAGATAATTTCCTGTGCTGATTGCTGTAAAATTTGTAAGCTTCCTAATGAGATTCTCTTCCTCTAGAGCCCTGGCTAGCACTGGATAAGTACTGCAATCCAGAAATTGGATTAATTAATTATCTGATTTAGAAAGTATATATTAAGTTGCAGAATTTTTTGTCATACATTGTTCCACAGAYTTCAGGGTTGGCAAGGTTTTCAGTTATGTCTATTTGAAGAACTATATATGCTCAAGGTTTTATTTATTAAAGACTTTTTAACTTTACTTTTCAGAATTATATTCAAGAAAAGAAAGCTGAGGGGAGTTTATGATGTTAGCTCTCTCAGGTTTGTGATTATTGGTAATCACAAACCAAAAATCTGTTTGATCACATTGACTTCTTCCTTCCCTTGTCCCAGGGACTGCACAGATCCTCTCTTATCATTAACAAATTTTAAGAAAGATTATCATGTCTCTTTCTTTACAGTGCTTTCCTAGATTAAACAAACCTTCCTAAAACTCAGGAACAAGATTCAGCTGAAGTCCTACTTTTTTCAAAACCCATGCAACCATGCAGCTATCTGCTCTGTATTCAAGAATTACTGTTAGAAGAYGAATGAAAACCACAGACCGAAAGCRTGGCTCTTCATTTATTAGTTAAGACAGTTAGTAAGTTGGAAGAGAGAAAAATCTTTACATARTGATGGACTTGGGGAAAAAAATAAATGATCTTTCAGGTATGTGAGTCCTGCTACTTGAGAACATAGTTTGGTTGGGAGTGTGAACTTTGGTCTGTAATATATGGTTTGCTATAGCTCTTTRCTTCTTGAATTGTCTGTTTTGACTTAAAAACAGCAATTTAACAAAATTAATCAAGAATAAAYTACTAACAAGTTTAACACTATTGTAAAACAGTAACATAAACTGATAAATTAGTGAATTKAACTAAATTATTTTTATGTTATATTATTTTCTTCTTCATCCCCTAAACCTGTWAGCAGATGTTTTGGCTATCACACACTTTTGCTCTCTTCATCACAGAAATTAGACTGACTATGATCTGCTGTGTGCCTTAAGGCAAAACCTCAAATACTTCAAGGCTCATTAAGTAAGAAATTTAAACCACTAAACATAAAATAGCAATGTGTAGATACATTGGCTTATTTGATTTTCAAAATTAAAAGTTCTGCTAGGAAAAAAAAAAGAAAAAAGCATCTTGTAAAGCTCCAATCTTGCAATTAACATCATGTGGGCAGACCTCTGCATAAGCAGATCTCATTGTTGGTTTGGGGACCAATACTCCAGAGCTGCAAACACTTAAACACTGACTTCTCTTGACTGTTATGAGTAGGCTTGCTGAAATTAATGGTGCTTTTCATTACAGTAAAGTTAAGARTGTGTCTGTGTGGATAAAAGATCGAGTTTCAGCTTTTTAATTTCATGATAAGTGAATGAATTATTCATACGTATTCTACAAATAACCAAACAAAATCTTAAAAAGCACTTTTCTACCTCCACTATTTCTCTGAAGTATTTTCTTCTTAGATAACCTCTCCACCACTTCTGTATCAAAATTGCCATTTTGCTCAAATGTCTAAAATGAAGCATATTAACAAAAGAATTATTTTTCAGACTTCAGACCTATTAACTTTTCATAATAATACAAATAACATAATGTATTATGCATCATACAAATGACCACTTACGAGCATACTTTATACATATACATATAYATATATATCCATATGTAYACATACACACACGYAGATGGTTATATACATATATTTATTCATACACACATACTTTTGTTTTATTGGAAAACATGGATTACTGCAAACTTATCTGTATATTATTAGAAAAGTTTAATGGAAAAGCCTTACAAGTTTAATTTGCATAATAAACTGCTTTATTTTCATGGTTCTAACCAACAAATCTGATCAGTTCAGAATTTTTTCTTTCACATGCAACATTTTCACAGCTGTACCATTTTTAAACTATTTGACAAATCCTACTGATACTTGAAGTTTTAGACACTTTATTCCCTTTTAGACACCTTTTTGATTTTATAAAATTACACCTAGCTTAATTGTGACTATTTACTTTGTCCTTAATTAATTACTTTATAGACATACATGTTGCTACTAAAAATTTCATACTTGATGTCATATAAATTTTTGCAGAAAATGGCAGAATCATTACTTTGTGACTGTCTAGAAAAAGCTGTACAGGGATTCATTCATAGCAYCTAACTATGGACATCAAATTTACAAGCCTTGCCCTCCACTCGATGAGGGAGTCTTCGGGTAATCCAGAACATTGAGAATTAGCTACAATGAGCCTGTGCTCCTAAGTAAGCCAGAAACAATCACAGAATGATAGAATCAATCAAGGTTGGAAGAAACCTTCAAGATGATCTGATMCAACCGCATACCCAGCAGCACCATAATCACCCCTAAATCATATTCCTAAGTATCACATCCAGACACATCTTGAACTCCTGGAGATGGTGACTTCACCATCTTCCCAGGCAACTCATTCCAATGCCTAATCACTTTTTTATTGATTTTTTTTTCTAATATCTCATCTGAACCTCCTGTGGTGCAGCTTAACTACATTTCTTCTAAGTGCACATAATGACTGCAGCCTATTTACTATGAGGGAAATATTGGCCATTAAGTAGTAAATGTTATTTAAGCTAGTAATTCTTTAGGTTTCATACAATAGGYCTGGATGATGTACAATTACTTGTAAGGCAAGAGGTCAAACTAGAAGATGTARCAATCCCTCTCCCTCAACTGCCCTGTTTTAAGAAGATACAGAAGTTTGAGCAGATGAGTTTGGCCAGTTGACATAAAAAAATGGAAGAGGGCTTTCTGGGAGAAGGGATCAACCACAGTTTCCAGGAAATTTGTAACAATGTTATAAAATCATAGAATAACTAAGGTTGGAAACCACCTACAAGATCAAGTCCAGCATTTCCCACAGCAAAGCTAGGGAAGGGCCTTGAGGGGAAGCCACATGAGGAGTGGCTGAGGTCGCTTGGTCTATTCAGCCTGAAGGAGACTGAGGAGAGATTTCAGTGCAGTCTACACCTTCCTCACAAGGGGAAGCAGAGAGGCAGGCACTGATTTTGTCTCTCTGRTGACCAGTGACAAGACCGGAGGGAATGTCCTGAAGCCACTGTGTTGGGAAGATTTACATTGGATATTAGAAAAGGTTTTTCACTCAGAGGCTGGTTGAGCACTGGAGCAGGCCTCCCAGAGGAGTGGTCACAGCCCAAGCCTGTCAGAGTTTAAGAAGCATTTGGACACTGCTCTCACGGACATGGTGTGACTCTTGGGATTGTCCTGTGCAGGGCCAGGGGTTGGACTCTGAAGATACTTGTGGGCCCTTCCAACTCAGGATATTCTATGATTCTACATGAAAGAGCATATTCAAGGGATATCGAACTGTTTATTTTTCTCCTAATCATAACAAGATTTCTTAAACAATACTRTGCATATATTCTGAAGATAATTTCTATGCTTTCTAGCATCATGCTTTTTTAACTGTAGACAGTTCTGAAAGTCAAAAAATTATTATTTCTTACAATGCCACAGCATATATTTAATTCTGTTGAAGAACTGGATAACAGTTATTGCTTTTTTTTTTTTTTTTTTTTNAATGCTCCAATCTTACTAAAATCAAGTAATAGCATGAGAAATTTTGTGGAAAAATTCAACACTGAAACATGGTTAAGATAGGCTTAATATAGTACCTCAGATAGGCTCGGATTCTGCATGCTCGAAACCAGCGCTGGATCTTGACAGCAGCTTTGTATTTTGTTTTTGTGTCTTCATCTATTTCTCTGAAAATATAAAAGTAGTAATACTCCTCATTATGGTGATGTGGAATCAAAGCAAAAATATTATTCAAAATATGTTTTATTGTTGCAGCTTGGGATCTTTTTTGCCAGGTTTTTCACTTTTAATTCTACATAATTCAGTGATAGTGCAGAAAATATAATTTACATTAGTTGCATAGTATGAAGGTAACAAAGAATATTTCAGCTCATAGAGGATGTAAGTTTTGGGAGTGGGTATTTCTTATTCCCATACAATACTTAGATACAAGCCAGCGTGTCACATGGACTTCTTCCATTGTAGGTCAAATATGTGGATAATGCTTTAACGCTAATTAGGCCTGAGTTACAACAAAAATCCCATAACTCTATAAAACTGTGAATCTACAGTATCTGTGACAAAACCAAAAGTCATGTAAGGAAAGTCATGAATCTAAAAGATATTAAAGAAATATATTGTTAATCTGGAGGAGACTTTTCAGAGAGTTCAGGAAGAAATTGTTACCATTATTAGTTTCAATGCTGAGGGGTAGAACTCAGCTATAGTTCACCTCTAGCTTTTATTTTTCTTCTGTTTGTTTCAAAACATCAGTAACTGTAAAGTCTTTGAACTTTAAATTTCCATGGATTTTTATTCTTTCCCATTTTTATTAGGAACATACCAAATTCTTTACTTTGTTACATCTCACAAAAAAATAATGATTAGGTTACTATTAGTTAGTTTTCTTAATTTGCTCTCCTAACAAAGTTTCATGTCAACATTAATTGCCTCAGTAAATACCAACAARATTACTGTTTATCTGATAAATTAGGATTATCCTCATTACATTTCTGAAAATGTAATGAATTGCAGATTTACTACCAGAGATCAGGAAACATTAACTCCACTCATATCATCTGGTGCATCATGTGCTCTTAAATCACATTAAATGGGAACAAATTTTCACTGTCTGRTGTGCATCAGACATTCTCAGTGCCTGAAAACTCTGGGAAGCAGGCTTTTTTACCCAAAACCACAAAGTGAATGGTTTTCAAAACTGGATRGAGTTTTCTTGTCCCTTTCCTGTGCAGTTTCCCAGTCTTCACAGGAAGCAGACCCTCCCAGAATACTTTTACTTAGAGGACAATTATTTTGATCAGAAGAGTATAAGTGATTTGGCCCAGGACAGGCAGCCACAATTACAGCCTGGAAATGAAGGGGATRTGGGACTGACTGTGTCAGAGATGCCAGGTCCAAACCCAGTCCTACCCACTTGGCAATGACAAGTCTTCTGGAAGGCAGAAGCCTTCTYCTCTCTTACACTCCGATAGGCTTTTTTTCTAGTTGACATTCAGTCTTGTCTGGCCAGGATGGGATAGAAATCCTTGTCAAGTTTATTGAAGCAAACAACAACAGACTTGTTTTTCTCACAAGATCATTCCACAAACACTTCCGGCTGCCCTTGCTAGTGGAAGTGTTTCAAGGTGTTTCTCAAGCAGAAATCTGCCCTTCTGCTCAGATTGCACAGTTGTCATACTGCTTGAATTAAGCTCTTGAGAGTCACAGATACTTCTCAAAGGCTGAACTGAAAGTTTAAAAGACCTACTCAAGYATCTGACATGCAGATACTACAGTAAATTAAAGTAGGTTCTTGAACGAGTAGAGTGATAAAATTGCATAACCCTTAAGAGAATGAATTCATGGATCTYGTATATTCTAATCCTCATGCTGAAGGTATTTTTCAAAATGCAGGCTTATGGTATTCTTACATTGTAGCATCACTGGGCAAGTTCTTCCCTAGAAAAATGCTTTCCCTAAAAAGCCAGTGTAGGACACCACATACCTCTCACATAAACAGAGTTCTGCAGAAAGTACAACAGGAATGTTATTAAGATAAAAAAAATATTATTAAGACTTGCTGCTGCTCTGGACTCTTTGAAYCCTCTTATTTGCATTCTCAGCTGCAAATTTGAATTTTCTGAAACTGACAGATCATAGCCCATTCTTAAAAGGGAAACAATTCATTTTTTGAGAGCTCTGCCAAAAAAACAAATCCCCAAACATCAAGTATGCTGCCCTCCAATGGATTTCCAAGTCTGGCTCAGACTGCTCTTTCTAACCTGAAATATGTGAAATACAAGCACAGCCTCCTGYAACTGATGTTTGTTTAGGGAACTGTTGTGTGTACAGCCACAAGAGCRTGAGCAAAAGTTCAGGCAAAGAACAGAAAAACACAACAATTTACATGCAGGCAGGACATGATCTCTGTAACTTTTAGAGATGTTCAGGAGCTTTGTTATTCATGCTAATTATATTGTAATTAGATTCAAAAATAAATGATTCATTAATTAGTGAAGAAAAAAAATCTCAAATATGCTAAATATGTTTGGTGTTTTTTTATGTTTGAGCTTTTGCATTACACATACAGCAACAGTGCAGCTGAATAAAAGGATTTAKAGGACAAATCTTCACAATATATAAGTAAGTCTTTTAAGTTTTAATTTCTTAAAATCTGGTTTGGGAAAAGTTGGCCACCACCATTCTGGGAGTCAGAAAACTCGGCACAAACCACCCCAGCTGGTGAGGACAAGGCTAACAGATCTGATCTGATCTCTTTCAATTAACTTTTTAAAAACTAAATAAAATTTTTTAAAAAGAGAAAAAAAGAAAGAAAGAAAAAAGAAGTAGTGTAAGTAGTGTTCTTGCATGAGAACAACCATCCAGGCACAGTCACAGATGTGAGCCACGAGAGCACGGACTCAGGGCTGACGTGCCGCATCTTGAGGGATGCCCAGGGAATAACAGCGCCTCTAGGGCGGGACAGGGACGGGAGGCTCCAGAGGCGGGACCAGGGAACGCCGGTCGGCTCCCGAGGCGGGAGAGGGCGGAACTTGCGAGGCTCAAGCGCCTTTCAGAAGTTTCCAGAGGCTCCTTTCCCCTCAAAATTAGCAGTGGGATGAGGGAAGAGCGGGACACTCGGCGCATAAAGATGCTGCGCTGCAGCCACCAGATCTCCTCAGACTGCAGTGCCAATATTGGGGAACAAGGCGGTGGGTTGGTGCTGCCGGGAGGGATTTTAAAGCGAAACAGTTTCACCGAATCGTATAATCACAGAGTGCGTCATGTTGGAAGGAACCACAATGGGTCATCTGGTCCAGCCTCCCTGCTTAAGCAGRGTCATCCCAGAGCACAGGATTGTGTCCAGACGGTTCTTGAATATTTCCAGTGAGGCAGACTCCACASTCWCTCTCTCTGGACAATCTGTTCCAGYCAGATTTGGTCGGTCATTGCACATTAAACTTCTTACTCATATGATTGAACTTGCAGTGCATGCAGTTTCTACGCATTGCCGTTTGTCTTATTGCTTGGCATCACCGAGAAGAGCCTGGTCCATCCTCGTCACACTCTCCCTCCAGACCCTCAGAGACACAGAGGAGGTTCACTTTCACTCGTCTTTTTCGAGGCTGAACGGGCACAGCTCCCTCAGCCTTTCCTCGTGAGAGAGTTGCTCCAGTTCCTTAATCACCTTCATAGCCTTCCACAGGGCCTGATCCGTGTCTCCCTTGTCCTGAGGAGCCCAGAACAGGACAGTTTCCAGGGACGCTGCCTCCATCTCGCTGCCGGCGGAGAACGAGGCCCGCCCGTCCACCCCAGCCCAGCATAAGGCGACGTATCCCGCCCCACCACCGGCACGGCCCAAGTACCTGTTCGCATGGAAATACTCCACCCGGAGTACCTCCAGCCTCTCCTGAAGCCGGGCCAGGACGGCCATGCTCCCTCCCTCCTCCCGCCCTCAGGACGCTGCCGCCATGGCAACGGGACCGTTCCAGTGCGCTCGGGCGCGGGGGTGTCGCTGCTCCCGGCGGCCCCGCAGCCCGGCACGGGCAGCGCTGCGGGGGCAGCGGCGGCTCCGCGGAGCTGTACCGAACCCGAGCCGGGGGTGCCGGAGAGGACGCGACGCTTCTGGGCAGCGGCAGGGCGAGGGAAGGGAAAAGGGGAAGTGGTCGCGTCCGGCTTCCTCCGGTGCCGCGGTTGCTTCCGGGCTCTCATCATGGGGGACTGAGGAGCAGCGCCGGCCGCCCGCGCCCTCCCCGCCCGGCCCGAGCCTTCCCGCCCTCGGCCCCCGCCCGCCTCCCCTCGCCCAGTCTCTGCGAAGCGGCGCCAGCCTCCTCGGGGAGCGGCCGGGGGAGGCGCCGGGTTCATGTTCCGGGTCGCTGAGCCTACCCCGACCCGAGCTCAGGCGGCGAGGAAGAGCTGGTAAGCTCGGAGGGGGCCACTCGTGTCCGCCGCCCCTGCCCGGCCGCGGGGCCGCTGTCTGCGGGAGGGGTCCGGACACCGCCTCCGYGCCACGGGTGGGGCTTGGGAGCTTAGGGGCGAGTGGTGGCCCCTCTCCGGCCGGGCCTCCCCGCTGCTGCCCCTTTCGCTGGCGGGGAAGGTGATGGAGCCCGGCCCAGGTCCCCGGGGAATGAGGGACTGGAGGTCCGGGAAGCGCCACTGTCGTGTCTCGGCGGCTGGACACGTTTATGAGCGAGCAGTGGGCTGGAGGAAGAAACTTGCACGCCKTGTTGAAAAAAGGACAGCAGGCGAAAGATAAACCAAAACTTTTGTCCCAGGCTTAGTTAGGTTTTCCTGTCTGCGTTTTTCCAGTAGTGGTAGACTCTCTAAGGCCTAAAGCCCTTGCAGCGTGTGCTGCTGAGCATCCAGTGGGGTGTGAGTTACCTGCTGTAAAGCTTTTCTGCTGCAAGCCAAGAATCAACAAGTGCTGCTTGTAGCCATAGAGCAGGGAAAGTATAGCACTTTCTGCAAAAAGAATTCACAGATCCTCTGTGAATCACAGGTTCACTGTTTTATGTAATTCCTTATGCTAGCATAGTGACCTCAAAGGCCATATTATTTATATTATGGCGCTGTAAGGAAGGGAGGCTGAGTAACAGAATAGAAAAGGTCTGTTCTGTTAGTAGGCTGTGGAGATATGAAGACTGGTAATGGAGAGAGTTGATGGAAGCAAGAYGTTCCAAGCAACCAGCTGGGAAGCCTTTCATTTTCTTCCTGAAATGTTGGGTATCCTGTGATACCCAACTGGTGTGTGTAGCTTYCTGTGTTTCACTTACTTGCTTAATGGAAGCATGGAGGATTGTGATGGGGTTTTGTTTGTGGGATTGTTTTCAAAAAAAAGAGGTGGATAAACGTTCTCTAGAGGTATGTTTCATGTACCTGCTGATAGATTTCCCATCTGAAATAGATTTGAAATAGATCTGAAATAAATTTCTTTTCATCTTTTTCTTTGTTTCTTTTCTGGGAATGGGGAGGAAGAGAAATGGAAAAGTTTAGTGCTTYATTTCTCCTCCACTTTTGCTGATACCACCATTTTTTTTCCCTGTGGATATTTTTTCTCTATGTTTTTCTAAATGAKAAAACTTTCAMAGCAATATTTTATTTGCCCAGCTGATAATTATTTGCTAGAATAAGTTTTCTGGTGTTGCTATGCATCCAAATTTGCCTGATGTAAATATAGCTTCTTTCTGTAAGTCAGAATGTTTCAGCAAAGGAGGTATACTCCAGTGGCAGAAGTATTTTTATTTGAGAATTAATGCTGCGTACAGCAGAAGCACTGCCCAAGACATTCCAGACATCTATCTGTGTTCTGTCAAAGTCTTCAATATTTATTTGGCCTGTCATTTGTCTTTAAAGTTTACTATTTTGTGTCTACTTAAAGTTAGTTAGTTAGTTCCAGAGGCTTCCAGAGTAGCCCTCAGCAACATGAGGTGTAGGCATATTTTTCTGTAATTGGAATCAGACAGTAATGATTTTGCTCAKGCTAGTACACTGCACAGAGGAATTCAATAATTCAATACAGAAGAGAATACTGAAATGTTCATTAAAAATCTGACCACTTGTCAGAGCTGCTCTCTTATTCTTCTACACAAATGGTTTCAAAAGCTGTCTGTTAAAAGGAGGCCTGTTTGAGTGAGATGCAGGAAAATACTTTTTACAGTGTCTAATACYTGATGTAGAAAATTAAGAACTTGTGCCTTCTAAAAACATTAAGATCCTAAAGAGGTKAGTAGGTTCAGATCAGCCACAGAGTAAAATTTTTCRCTTTGAGTGGTAAAGCTCCTCCAAAGCAGRATGTTTTTCATTTGAATTGTGAATTCATGTGACAATTTAAGAATATTTTGCACTTTGGATACTTGCTGGGCACTCTGATTCTTTTGATAATGACYGTGGTGCTTTAGTGAATTACCATGATTTGTCAGGTCATGTGATTCTGCACCTTCACAATTAATTAATGAAGTCATACTTCTGAAAAGGGCAAGCATATCAGTAAATGGCAGCAATGGGATTGCAAGAATTGCTCCCTCTCATGATAAATTGCTCCAAATCTCATTTCTGGCTGACCAATTCATTTGTGTTAGACCATTGTTAAATGTAGTTCATGTCAGCATCTTTCTRACTGTATGCCATTGCTCTGTACTGAACACTTTTTCACTTTTAAATATGACTAGACTGATGGTATTTATTGTTTGTCTTCTTAGATAAGCAGCAGTTTTAGAAAAGTCAGATGTACTTACTGCAATTTAGCCTGGTTCTAATTTTTAGGGGGATCTGCAGAATAACAGGTAATAAAATTACATCATTCCCAAAATACTTTTTATTGTAAAGGTCAGAATTACAGAAATGGTTAGGCTGGAAGGAACCACAGTTCATCATCTGGTCCAAGCTCCCTTCTCAAG